>CM067175.1:41705833-41754054 GCA_034093135.1 Erigeron breviscapus | reverse complement strand
GCGTCGTGGTGGTTGTTGAAATCGTTGTTCCTGAAAAACATTAAATAAACATTCATTATCCGAGCTCGGCAAATCAACAAATCACTTGGTCAAGTTTTTTTTAAATACCTCATTTGCAGAGATCTTCTTCGGCCAAACCACCCAAACCAAAACCTACCTTTTGCCGAGTTAAATTCACGACTAGCATCCCTTTACATGTATTTGCCGAGCTAACCGATCACCGAATCACCAAATCACCGGTCACAAATCCAATTTCAACTATCCGCCGAGCTCACTGCTCGGCAGTCAACACAAACCAATCAAAACTCTCATTTCACCATTCTGACTCCTTAAAACAGGAGTTAGTCTCAGAAACTGTTAGAAATATAAATTAGTGGTGTTTAATTGTAAATGGAGTTACATTTGTGTTGTTCTTAAAGTACAAGGGGCTTAAGTGAAACTTAATATAATTAGTATAAATACCCCTTGTATCTTAATAATGTAAAAAACCCTTGAAAAGCCTAATAATTACCTTTGACTAATAAAACACACACTTTGACTTATTCTCTCTCCACTCCATCTTCAACCTCCATCTCACACACAAACACACTTTACATACACTAACATATTTCCACCATTTAAGCATCAATTGAGCTCAATTCTATATCTAACAATTGGTATCAGAGCATAATCGGTGTATCCGAACGATCCACAAACAAATTCATAACCGATTTTGTTCAAAATTTCTGGATTTTGAGCTTAATTTCTGAAATTTCTGTTTTTGCGAAATTCGAGGCTGGTTTGTGTATCTAAGTGTTGATTAAGAGTGGATTTGTGTTGGAAATGGTGATTTAATGATCAATTTCGAGTTCTAGATTGATTTCGTGTGTTGAAAGGTTGAACTCGGCAAACAGTATGTTCAGAAAAGTCAACAGTAAAGCTACAGTAACATTACACGTGATTCATTGTTAGTTTCCTTACACAATTTACATTGTTTGTATCGAAAAAATTACATTTATCTTTTTAATAAAAATAAAAAATAAAAAAAATAGAAAAAGCTGAAAAAGGAACAACAAAAACTTCAATCTTCTCTCTTCAATCTACTCTTCATTGTTCATCGAATCATCCTGAAGAACAGCAAGATTTATTCGCGATTTGATTCTGATTGTAATGATATTATCAGTGTTTCGATTGGTTGAGATTTGGTGACAGTTACATATTCCGGCAACAATTTGATTTTTCCGGCGAGGTTCAAAACTGATTTTTGTTGGTGAGGTTTGTGCGGATTGAGATTTTGAGCGTTTTGGTGATAATTTCGTGTTCTAATTCGGTGTATCGAAGGAGTAATTGAGGTTTGAAGTTTTCCGGCGAGGTGGTTACTTTTTCCGGCCGTCGTGGTGGTTGTTGAAATCGTTGTTCCTGAAAAACATTAAATAAACATTCATTATCCGAGCTCGGCAAATCAACAAATCACTTGGTCAAGTTTTTTTTAAATACCTCATTTGCAGAGATCTTCTTCGGCCAAACCACCCAAACCAAAACCTACCTTTTGCCGAGTTAAATTCACGACTAGCATCCCTTTACATGTATTTGCCGAGCTAACCGATCACCGAATCACCAAATCACCGGTCACAAATCCAATTTCAACTATCCGCCGAGCTCACTGCTCGGCAGTCAACACAAACCAATCAAAACTCTCATTTCACCTATCTGCCGAGCTTACTGCTCGGCACTTAGTACAAATAAGACTTAGAAGTTTTTTTTACCAAGTATTTTCATTTCACTGTCCGCCGAGCTCCTTGCTCGGCAAACTTCACAAATAGACCAAAATTAAAAATAAAAATAAAAATATAAAAAATAAAAAATAAAAATATAAAAATAAAAATAAAAATATAAAAAATAAAAATAAAAATAAAAATAAAAATAAAAATAAAAATAAATAAAAATAAAAATAAAAATAAAAAAAAATAAAAAATAAAAAATAAAAAATAAAAAAATTAAATAAAATTGTTTTGATAACCCCATTTACCGAGCAATTTGCTCGGCATATAGAACATTTCGTTCTTCAAGTTGTGATATCGTGGCTGTGTGGTTCTGGTGGCCTGAGTTTTGTGACTTGTTTGTTATTTGTGTTCATCCGGTGTGCGTATAAGTAAATACAAGTGTGAAATAAAGATACAGTAGGAGTGTGTATTTTTTTGTTTTGTTAAAGAATCTAAAGAAAGAGAGAGGTGAGCGTTTGAGAGTGTGTGGTCTTTAATTGATTATTTTACCAAGGATGTAAGGTAGTGTAACGTGTTGAAACCGTGTGGTGGGTAGTGTGTTGTCATAAGTAAAAGATTCAAGCGTACTTTTGTTAGATCATTTTAGCTGTTTTTTTTTATTATTATATGAATAAAAACGTTGGCTGCCAAAGCAATTCAAAAACGTGTCTAGCATAGGTTAAAGGGTGTAACAGTGTCACGCGTGAAGTCAACATTTTCATTTTTAAGTAACGTGTGTCAGTCTTGTGTTGTCATTTGATTCGTACTAGTTGGTAGAGAATCACGTGTAAGTGATATTTGCATTGTGGTTAATATAGATAATTCAAATTTGTTTTTGCAATTTGATCTTTGATTTTTTTTACGTGATCATTCTATATTTTTTTAATGTGTCATTTTTTTATTCTAGTTGATTTTTTTTAAAAGTGAGTTGTCATCATCAAAGTTGCATCATTTTTTTTATATTACGGTCTCTATTATTTTTGTGTGTTTTTAGTTTTATTTGTAGTCATTTTGGGCTAAGTGGTTTATTTGGTCTTAAGTTTTTTTTGTTGTCATCATGAGTACGTTTAAAGTGCCATTTGCATACAAGATGAAACCAAGCGAAGAGTCGTATCGTATTCATGAAAGTCAAAAGTGTTCATGTTTTCGAGATTGTCTATGTGTGGTTCAAATGTTCAAAGAGGTTAAGGATATTTGCCAAAAATACAAATTACTTTGGGAAGAACATGAGAGATTTAAATCTGCTGACCATCACTTTACTAATGAACTCATTTTGAAATCAAAGATTTTCAAATTAACAAATGAGTTGGACAATTCTCTCCAAGAGCTCAATCAAAATATTTTGGACAGTCAAATTAAAGAACTTGTTTGGCAACAAAAGACTTCTGAGCTTAACCAAGAGTTACAAAATAAGTCCACCATTTTTGAGAGCAAAGTTGAAGAAGAAAGAACAAAATTTTGTGCTCAAATCACGTGTCTTGAAGACAAGTGTTTGCAACTTCAGTCAAACAAAACATTTTTGACAAAAAGAATCTCCGACCTTGAGACTGAATTGTCAACACGTCCTATGACTGTGAATTCTTCTGTACAAACTGGTTGTGATGATGAATTTCATGAATGTGTTGAGACTACAGAGTCCTCAACTCAGACTGATGTTGATTGTGATTGTGATAAGATTGAGGTTTCTAAAAGTTTTCCAAATACCAAGTCTTCCAAACCTAAAGTTGATGTTCCAAAGAGGGTTTACACGGGTAAATCTTCAAAACATTTTGAAAGAAAGGTCTCTCAGTTTACTAATTACTCCTTACAAAAGGGTAAGAAGTACACTAAGAAACCAAATTTTGATGGAACAACTACTTTAGTGTCTTTTCTATCATTTGAGGATAATTTTGAACACATTTATCAAGCAAAATCTCAGTTGACTAAATCTATATGGAAACCGATTTCTAAAGATAAGTCAGTTGAGTCAAAATCATTCAAATATTCATTTTCTGAGCTTTTTGATCTTGCACCAAAACCTGTGAAAGCTGTTGTGAAAAAAGTGAATGTTTTTGTTCCGAAAAATCATTTCTCAAATCAATCTCCCAAGATTGACAAGTTTTCAAAGAATTCAAATGATTTTTCACCGTTGCTTCCACGAAAAATGTTTTCAACTAAAACACCGGGTTTTAGTTCTCCGTGGAATGCAACCTCTATTCTTCAAATCGATGAGACTTACATTTGGACTTTCAAGAATTCAAAAACCATTGGACCCAATCTCAAATGGGTTCCAAAAGTGATTTCCAAGTGATTTGATGAATAGTGGCTTATGCACACTTCAGTGTATAACCCGTTCTAAAACCGTGTTTATAATTTCATTCCTTTTAGAAATATCCAAAAAGATTTTCATTTTCTTAAGTTAAAGGATTGATTCGAGATCGAGTATATTCAAGATGAAATACATGGTTGATATTTGAAAGATGTATTGGAAATTTGACCATTGTTTGATGATTAGAAGAGTTTGAGATTGAATGGAGATTGTTATTTTGATAGATACTTGGATTGTTAAGATCCAAAGATTGTTCATAGTCTGAAGAGATTGTTCATTTGAGGGGGAGCAAGAGTAAACTCAGGAGTCGTTAAATATGCTCCGAAATGATTGTTTGTTCGAGGGGGAGCAAGAGATTAAAGATTTGTTATTGAATTATTCGCTCCGAGATAGTTGTTTGATTGATGGGGAGCAAATGTTTATTGATCAAAGAATCAAGTGCTCCAAGATGTTTATTGATTCAGAGACAAGTTAGATCAAGAATTGAAGTTTTAAAGTCAAATCAAATTTCCGCATTCCAAATCCAATCTTCCGAAATGCCAAGAAATTTCAAAGTCAAAACCAAGCTTCCGTAAAGTCAAAAAAAATTCAAAGTTAAATCAAGCTTCCGCAATACCAAAAGATTTCAAGGAATTCAAAGTCAAAACCAAGCTTCCGCATGCTACTCAAAGATTCAAGTCACTTCTTCGAGCAACATCAAGTTGAAATCAACATTCAAAAGTTCAAGTTGTGAAAGCTCAAAAGCTACAAAGATTTCAAAGATGCTTCCAAAGTATTCAAAGTTGAAAGAGAAGATCAAGTCTTAGAAAGTCATCGTCAAGAATATTTGTTTGTTGAGAAGATTCAAAGTCAAGGTTGATACAAGACGTTGAAGACAATGAGAAAGCTTCAAGGTCTACTCAACATTGAAGATTTTCAACAAAAGGGCTCATCATGTTTATTTAAAGACCGAAGACGATGCAACATTTACAATTCAACACCAAGGGGAGATTGTTAGAAATATAAATTAGTGGTGTTTAATTGTAAATGGAGTTACATTTGTGTTGTTCTTAAAGTACAAGGGGCTTAAGTGAAACTTAATGTAATTAGTATAAATACCCCTTGTATCTTAATAATGTAAAAAACCCTTGAAAAGCCTAATAATTACCTTTGACTAATAAAACACACACTTTGACTTATTCTCTCTCCACTCCATCTTCAACCTCCATCTCACACACAAACACACTTTACACACACTAACATATTTCCACCATTAAAGCATCAATTGAGCTCAATTCTATATCTAACAGAAATGCACAGAGATAAGCCACGCTCACCACACCTACCTCATTTGGAGGATGAGAGTGTTGAAATAAGGGAGTAATAGCCCTATCCCCCGCCTTCATTTCGTGTACTTGAGTCTAGATCCCCTAGGAACACGGACCTGCAAGCTCAGTTACGTGTTGATGTCAGAACAAGCGAAGAGGGACCCACTTTGTATGACCCTCAAGGACACCTTGGAAGACCTACCTTAGCTAACATCACGCCAGCTTTAGCCATAGGCACTAGTTCTCAAACTGAGACTGGGGAGCAGTATGAACGCCATGGTGACACTGCTGTTCCTCAGGATTAACCTGAGACTGTATTAACGGGCATTCTCAGTGACCCCGGTGTTGTTAGTGGTGTTGCCCAACAACAAGTCCATGACAGTGATTTATCACAGTCTAGGATACAACCTGATTTTGGTTGCAAAGCCAATGAATCATCAACTGCTGGTGAGGGTTTAACCCAAGGATCTTCAGGAAATCCTGAGTCAGTCCTGATGACTTCAGGTCACACTACAAATGTGCCAACAACCTCCAGGTTGGTTGAACTTAATAAATTGGTGACCTCTAAAGAAAGACAACAGCAAGTTTTGAGAAGGATTTAAGTAAGGAAAATAGCAGGAAAGGTAAAAGTAGATGAGAACCCCGAGAAAGATGCCCTTCCTCAAGCTCCAGCTGTTTTACCTCACCCAATGCTTCCATATGCTTCAGATTACATTGAACCTACCAATATACCACAATCACAACTTTCTTCACCTTCATCATCATCATCTTCCCATTCTTCATCACAATCACCGCCACAACTTCCACCAACCACAACACAAAGAACATCAACACCACCCAAAATCCCTTCACCACCTCAATCACAAAAATAGATGAAGCTTGTCAACTTCTTCTGGGCATCTTACTCTCTGAAGCTTCAAATCTAAATATGTATGACAGGGGGGTGCTCAATGCCTTAGAGTTACGAAATCAGCAACTTGAGCGAGAAAGTGAAATGAATGACTTGAAAGAAAGATTAGAAGCTCAAAAGCTCGAAAGTGAAGCAAAACTTGCTGATTTGGAAAGGAGATTGATTGCTTTTGAGTCTTGCCGACCGGCCTCGGTTTCTACCAGACGGGATGATCCTGGTTCCGATGATCACCCCGAGGGGGAGAACCAAGGAGATGGTCAAGCCAATATTGAAGATAATACGGCAAGAGTTGAAGGAAATGTTGGTGAGAATGTAGAAGTTAGAGATGTGATTGAAAGTGGAAATCAAGAGAATGTTGAAGTTGAAAATCAAGAGATTGTTGAAGATCAAGCAGAGATTGATAGAGTTGTTTCGATTATAGCGAGATCTGATGAGATGTGGTGAAATCTTAGAGAGAATATTGAAAATGTTGATGATTCTGAAGAAATTGAAAGGATTGCCGCAATTAGAAAAAGATTTAATGAAGTATTTGGCCCTGATGAAGAAGAAGAAGAAGATCTTGAGGAAAGAAATAAGGAGGAGGTTGAGGATGAGATTGAAAATGAAAATGACAATGAGCCTCAAGATGGTGAAAATGAGAATGAAAATGAACCTGAAATTGTTGATAATGTGAATGAGAATGAGCCAATGATTGAAATATTTGAAGATGTTGTCTTACCGGAAGTTACAAGAACAGAAGTTGGTGAACCATCATCTACACCAGTTGCTAGTTCATCTCGACCATATTCATTTGATGACTTCCATAGTTTTGAAGAGTTAAGAAAGACACCAGAAGCTGCTGCTCAAAATTTCAAGAAGTCAACTTATAAGCAGATTCTGTGTGATGTATATAACTCTGAAGAAGTGTTACCCGATATCTTTCCAATAGAATGGACTGAAGAACAACGAAAGTTCATAAATCGAGGGTACTTTCTGATGGATAAGGAAAGAATGGAAGAGTTAGGAGTTACACCAAAAGAAGCTGCAAAGAAAGCTCGATACTTGGAAGAACATGCATTTCCTCTCTTCTGCGGAGCAACAAAAGTCTCCAAAGTTGATAAACCAGAAATTGCATCAATGTACAAGTTCAAGGAAGCACACCAAGTAGTAGAATACAAAGAGCTTCTTAAGGCAACCAAGAAAATGGACAAAGATCTTCTTCAAAGACACAGATAATTCAGAATAACTGTCTTGATTGAAATAAAATTGATTCGAAGATCTTCCATTTCTATTCCCACCTTTTATGTGAAAAGGAAAGACAACAAAAAGTACCAGTTTACCGAAGCACACTTCAAGATTTTACCAGTTGAAGATATCATTTTATTGTATAACCATTTCCTGAATGCCATTCAAAGATATCATGAAGACCTTGTTGCTTTTGCTGCTGTCAAGAGATACATTTCAAGCTGCATTCAGTATGCTTCATTGGAAGACTTTTAGATTGGATTTGAAGTTGTAAAAAGAAAAACAAATGTCCCTTATCATGATCAAGGTCTTTGTACTACAGACATTGAACAGCTAAGCATAGGTCATGTGATAAGAAAACCATCTTCAGGAGTTGTCTTCATCAACAGTCGGAAAAAGAAGATCTTCATCCGATTCAGTGAACTTGCGTCTTATTCCGATGGTACCTTGGAATATTGCAAGAATGTTCTAACATTTTTGAAGAATGATGAAGAAGATGCTGAAAAGGAAGCATTATATGGTTTTGCAATCACCAAGATAAACAAACGACTTGCTCTCAGAACATTGTTCGTTGCAAAGGTGGTTGTTGGATCAAATATGCTCCAAGTAATGTTTTGGGTCCTCACAACATTCCTCCTCCAGATTATGAAGAGAATATGGTCCTTCCTCCCAATAAACCACCTGGAGACAATTGGTTTTGGCATCCAAACAAGGACAGACCCAACACAAGATCCTGAAGATGTGCATTTTTGACAAATCAACACTAAGGGGGAGATTGTTAGAAATAAAAATGTAATATTGTTAATTTGTATTTCTCATATATTTTGTACTTATATTGTAATGTTCTAAGTATGGAAGGGGGTGAAGTGTAAATTGTATAGCTAGTATATAAACCCCTTCCAACACAACATTTGTAACCTTTTGGCACCATAATGCAATCCAAGCTTTCCCTTACACACACTTTCTCTCTCAAACGCACACACTATCACACACATTGAAACCACCATTAACACACACTCAAACACACACTAAAGCTCAATTTCACGTCATTACATACGTTATACTAAATCAATTTATACATAACCAAACCAATTCACTAGTCCATCGTACAACAACTCAACCAAAACCACAATGCACATACATTTCATAGGACTTTACATTTAAGGAATCATAGATGCTTATATATAGGGTCAACCGTAGCCTTCCCACCACATCTATTACTCTTTAAAGGCATCATCGTCTTTCGTGTATAATCGAAATCTAAAGCATATAATCAAAATCTAATGCATAATCAAACGAACAATAAGTTAAACCGTCAATCAAATCAATCAATCAATCAATCAAGTACATGTACACTTTTCAGCCCGAATCTCAATTGAGTAGGGGACTACGGAACTCACCTCGATCGGCAATGACAAGTTAAGATTGATTTACGAGTAGCTATAAACGTCCAAGGAGCTGCACGTGTCTGAAACCTATAGTTATATATTTTACATTATGAGTTAGGTTCCCATTAAAACCCTAGATTCAACACTTGACTTTGAACGACTCGATCGACTTCTATACAGTACTAGGGGTGTCAAAGGAAGGCTCAAACGAAAGCTTGACTCGACCCTTGGATGATGGAATGGAAGCTAGAAATCCCAACAGGAAAGCGAACTAGGGAGGCCAGCGTCCCAGACGCCACCTGCCACCGTCTCACACGGTGGTTAGTGTTTGACAGAGCGTCCAAGACGGCGAGGCTGGCATGGGGTACGATGGCCAAGGCCTTGCTTGGCGTCTCTTACGGTGGGAGCCACCGTCCATTACGGTGGCTGGAATGAGCGTGTTTTGGCGTTTGGCTTGCAAGAATTGACGTAAGACAGAGGTAGTTCAGCATAAAGGAAGAGTAAAGCACCGTCTGGGATGGTGCATTGAGCGTCCATTACGCTAGGTAATGGCTGGGCAAGGTCCAGTTTGACCAGAAAGTCAACTCCGACCAAAACACCTTCAAACCCTAAATTGCTCAGTTAAATAGGTTTGTGATGATTTTAACCCACTTTGGTACATTGTTACTCATAATTAAACATAACCAAACATAACCCATATCATCAATTCGTTTTATAAAGCCAAATTCGTGTTCAATTTGTTCTTGACCCATTTTGACTTTTGACAAAACCCTAATTGACCAAAGATCGGTTCTTGGAGGTTTGAAACTCGTTTTGAAAGCATATTTGAACGAAATTAGGCACACCCACTTTTGAATTTGATTCAAAACATCCATTTTTAGCTTAAACCCTATTTTGACCTAATTTTCCCACTTTGAAACCCTAATTTTTTACCCATTTTGGTTTTGACTTGAAATTTGACCAAGAATTACTTCACTTTGACTAGAAACATGTTTAATAACACCAAATGGTAAATTTGAGTGAGATGTAACTTACCAAAGCCTTCTCCAAGTTGTTAAACCCAAAATTTAGCTAAATATGGTGATTTCTTGCACTTTGACTAGCCAAAATTTGACATGATGTAGAAATGATGATAATGATGATTATTTTAGAAGAAACCTTGCATGAAATATCAATTGATGATGATAGAATCTAGAGAGAGAGAGAGGTGTAAGTGTGTGTGTGTGCATTTAGTTAGAGAGAGAGTGACGATAAGAAAATGAATGAATGGATGAGGGATGTGGGAGAATTTGGGAGATAGGGTTGGGTCATGGGTTAGGTAAATGGGTATAGGACAACCCATGGGTGATCCAATTAAGTCTCTAGTTAAGTTTATGCATCATCATGTATTCGTCTAGCACCGTGTCACACACAATAAGTCGGTAAACTTTGACCCGTTTAGCGTATTGCACGTCATTAAGTCCCAAAATGAACTTAATTAAGATATTAATTAAATTAGCTAGTTAAATTGCACGTAAAGTCAATGGTCAAAATTCACGAATGTTACATGGTGAGCATGTAATTGAACAGTTTGAGGAAACTGATGTTGGTGAAGGGGGGAATGTTGACAAGGGCAAGGGTGATGTGCGTTTTATTTTTGAGAAAAACAAAATGATTTTTAATTATGAAAACTAACACTGTTTTAAATTTACAAAATGTTGTACAAGTGATACACAAGGAGGCATCAACTCGTTGATCAATACTTGCACTGATTAGTTTTTTGTCTTTTCGGTTTGTTTGCCTATCTTGTTTTGTTATAGATAGGCTAGTTATTTGGATTTCCTTATGGTTGTTATTCGCTTACATATATGGGGCCTGTCCCATATATGAACTAGTGTGATATTCAATCACACTACTTGGTTTGTAATGCTTTTGGGAGGTAATATGATTCACCGGGGGGTATATCCCTCTTTTCCCAAAATAAATACCTGAACAAAACACACACTAACGAGCAGTGGACCCGATCGAAAGTAGATAGTGTTGTGGTAAGTACAGGATCGTTCGCAGGGGCGCTTGCACTACCTAGTCTAATAATATGTGTAATTCTAGCGGTTGGGGGTTGTCACGATTTCCTATTAAAACTACTGAAATGAAAAGCAAAATAGAAGCCGCAACCGCTTGGTCTAGCGAAAAGCTTCGGTTAAATCTAGAAAATGAATTGAAAAGCAAATAACAGTAATTAAATTAAAATACTTGTTTGGCATCTCCGATATCTTGGTACGACCGAATACTATCCTATCTACTTGCTAGTCTGTTGGAAAACTTAATCACGGCTCAGATTCTCGTTAGATTCATTGTTTAAGCATTATTATCCTAAGTTTGTGTTACTAGTTCATCTTTTAGTATACCCGGCTCTTAAGCCATGACCAGAACTTCAAAGTCCACAAGCTTCCGCAACAAAGACTACTTCAAATGTCAAATCATCATTCTCTACTCCAACAACACAAGATTTAGATATCTTGTTCAAAGAATTTTTCCAAGTATCGAAGAAAGTTCCTGAATCTGATGGAAATGCCAATGAACCATTCTGTTCAAATTCAAAAGAGATGGATCCCAATGAGTCTTCACCATCACAATCCTCAGATGTTAATTCATCATCTGATTCTCCTCCACCTACCGATATTTCAAAGTTGCATACTCAACCTCATAATATCTCACAAGTGACAAATCCTACAACCAATCCTGAAGATTATGATCATGATGACTTTGTTGAACCAAAGACAGTGAATGAAGCTCTAAGTTGTCCAGATTGGGTGAAAGCAATGCAAGAAGAACTTAATCAGTTCAAACGTCTTGAGGTATGGAAATTGGTTCCAAATCCTTACAAGAACAAGGAGCCAATTAAAACCAAATGGATCTTCAAAAACAAAAAGGATGAAACTGGAGTTGTTGTACGCAACAAAGCACGATTGGTTGCAAAGGGATACTGCGAACAAGATGGAATTGACTACGATGAGACATTCGCACCAGTTGCACGAATTGAGGCTATTCGGATGTTTCTTGCCTATGCTGCCTACAAGAAATTCACAGTCTACCAAATGGATATCAAAACTGCCTTCTTAAATGGAATACTCAAAGAAGAAGTGTATGTTGAACAACCAGAAGGTTTTGTGAATTCAAAACATCCAAACTATGTTTACAGGTTAGATAAGGCTTTATATGGTCTGAAACAAGCGCCTCGTGCATGGTATGATGCTTTATCCTCTTATCTTGTGAAATCTGGTTTTAGCAAAGGTTCGATTGACACTACCTTGTTTATCAAACGACAAGGGAGTGACATCATACTAATCCAGATTTATGTTGACGACATAATTTTTGGGTCAACTAATCCTAAATACTGCAAGAATTTCTCTACTTTAATGATCAAGAAATTTGAAATGAGCATGATGGGTGAATTAAACTTTTTCCTTGGTCTTCAAGTAAAACAGTTGTCAAATGGTACTTTTATTTGTCAATCTAAGTACATTCTTGACATGTTGAAAAAGTTTGATATGATGGATTGTCAAACAATTGGAACACCCATGGAAGATCGGACAAAGATTAATGATGACTTAAATGGAAAATCTTTTGATAAAAAGAAATATCGCAGTATGATAGGGTCACTCATGTATTTAACTACAAGTTGCCCGGATATTATGTTCGCCACAAGCATGTGTGCCAGGTACCAGGCCAATCCCAAGGAAAGTCATTTCCAGGCCGTTAAACGGATCTTCCGATACCTGAAAGGCACAGTGAACCTTGGTCTCTGGTATCCAAGGGATACCGGGTTTCAGTTAACTGCATATTCGGATGCTGACCATGCAGGTTGTAAGCTTGATCGAAAGAGTACTTCTGGGAGTGTACAGTTTCTAGGGGATAGATTGGTCAGTTGGTCTTCAAAGAAACAGAATTGTGTATCAACATCTACTGCAGAAGCTGAATACATTTCTGCAGCAAGCTGTTGTTCACAAGTTCTTTGGATGAAGACTCAGTTGACTGATTATGGATTCCAATTAAACAGACTTCCCATTTACTGTGACTCAAAGAGTGTTATTGCTATTTCTTGCAATCCTGTACAGCACACAAAGACCAAGCACATAGATGTTCGGTACCATTTTCTTAAAGATCATGTCGAGAAAGGTAACATCGAACTCTATTTTGTCCCAACAGACTACCAACTTGCAGACCTTTTCACCAAACCTTTGGATGAATACAGGTTTAATTTCCTGAAAACCAAGTTGGGAATGCTTGATTTACAAACTTAAATGCTTTCATGCCATGTATTCTATGTTCATTTTCTGTTTCAAACATTGATGTGTTTTACTTGTTATTACATGCAATGTTTGAGGGGGAGAAAAAGGGTAGAATGCATGATTTTAGGGGGAGTTTGTAAATTTAGTATAGTCATATATGCTTTATTTGAGGGGGAGTGTGCAATGCATGTAAATATTTGTTTGTTTTGTTTGTTTTAATTTTTTTTTGTATGTGTGTTTGTTTTAAAATTGAAAAAATCAAATACAAAATCAGAAAATTCTAAAATGATAAAAAGATTTTTTTTAATTTTGTTGTTACTGATTTTTTTTGTGATTTTTTTTTTTGTTTTGTTAGTTTAAGCCCAAAACCAATTTGAGCCCAACTGAATTGTTTAGCCCATGACCAGTTGATATCCGGGTTGTCACGCGGGTCAGACCTAGACCCACGACCCGAATTTGAAATATATATTGAAAATGGGCGGTCCACTTTGCCACAATTCAAATTCAAATCATTTTTAATTTGATTTTTCTCTCACAAAACCCGATCAAGTCTCACATCAAACAATCATAATTTGTTTTAATAATCAAAGTGGGGATTAAACAAGTGACCATATACTGGTTTAGTTCAAATCTTCAGTTTAGAGGTAATACTTCTTGTTTAAGTTTTCTTTGTCCTCCAACTGTTTGATTAAATGCTTGAATGAACAGTTATGATTTTTATGCATGATATGATGATTGTTTGGTATGTTAGATGCATGATTAGGACTTTTGCTTGTTGTTAATATGAATTTTAAGTCTTAAATCTGCATGTTGTTGAACTTTTCTGGGTTTGATTTGATGTTGGGCTGGGTAATAACTTGTGTTTTTGATGAAATGTACCATTTGCAGAGCAGTTTGCTCGGCATTCAAGCCTTTTTGTTTTTCAAAATGGATCAAAGTTTTAAAATTAACTTTTTGCAGAGCATTTTGCTCGGCATTCAAGCCTTTTTGTTTTTCAAAATGGATCAAAGTTTTAAAATCAACTGTTTGCAGAGAAGTTTGCTCGGCAAATGATTTGTTTGTTCTTGATCACCTTCAAATCATCATTATTTCTGGTTAACTTGTTCTTAATTTTCTCAAACAAGTTTTTGGATCAAAAAGTGTCATTTGCAGAGCATCTAGCTCGGCAAACAGTACAATGTGAATTTTTACACCAAGTTTTCAAAATCAACTGTTTGCAGAGCATTTTGCTCGGCATTCAAGCCTTTTTGTTTTTCAAAATGGATCAAAGTTTTAAAATTAACTGTTTGCAGAGAATTTTGCTCGGCATTCAAGCCTTTTTGTTTTTCAAAATGGATCAAAGTTTTAAAATTAACTGTTTGCAGAGCATTTTGCTCGGCATTCAAGCCTTTTTGTTTTTCAAAATGGATCAAAGTGTTAAAACCATCTGTTTGCAGAGCTCTTTGCTCGGCAAACAATGCATTTTGACTCAAAAAGTTTTCCAAGTATAAAATCAACTGTTTGCAGAGCAATTTGCTCGGCAAACAGTACATTTTGGTCAAAACTTTTTCCAACTCTTAAAAACAACTGTTTGCAGAGCATTTTGCTCGGCAAACAGTTCAAATTGGAATTTCAATGACAAGACTTCAACTAATTTTTCAAATCAACTGTTTGCAGAGCATTCTGCTCGGCAAACAGTACAATGTGAATTTTTACACCAAGTTTTCAAAATCAACTGTTTGCAGAGCATTTTGCTCGGCAAACAGTACAAAATGAAAATTTTTCACAAAGTTTTAAATCCAACTGTTTGCAGAGCAATTTGCTCGGCAAACAATACAATTTGAAATTTTTCAAATTGAAATTGTTCTTTATCAATTGACAACATTTTTGTTGTTCAATAAAAGAAAATTTCACACATTTCAAAGGAGTGAATCTGAACTGCTTATTTGCAGAGCTTTGAGCTCGGCATTTACGAGGTTCATCTCCAATACTCGATGACTTGATACCTGACTTGAGATTTTCTCGTGTTTGCCGAGAAGTTTGCTCGGCAAACAATACAAATCAAATTTTGCCAAAACCAATTTTTTTGTCCTTGTCAATTTCTGAGCAAAATTTTCAAAATGTGCTATTTGCAGAGCATTTTGCTCTGCAAACAGTACAAATAGAATTTAAGATTTTTTTTCCTTTTATTATTTTATTCTATTCTTTTTGTTATTATTTGTGTTATGTTTTAAAATGTGTAAATGTATTTGTGTATTGTGTTGGTAAATATATAGTATTTCATAAGTGTTTGGGGTGAGAGGCAAGGTATCGAACGCCTTTGTGTACTACCTTGTTTTCTTATCTTTTAATACTTATGTGATCCTATATATTGTCATGTTTTGTATATATATTTCGGTGAGATGCAAGGTATCGAACGCCTTTGTGTACTACTTTGTTTTCTCATTTTTAATATATATGCAAAACATTGTCTTTGTGTAATAAATGTGTTTCTTAAATGTTGGTATGTGTTATTATTTTTCTGAGATTAAATTGAATTTTCTGGTCAAAACTTTGGTCAGTTTGTCTTAACAGAAAATAATAAACTATCAAGATGGCTATGTTTAAAGAAGGAGATTCAATGAAGATGCAAGCCAATCAAGCACTTCATATACCTTTTGCTTGCAAATTCCCTATCATTACAGAGATTTTGAGCCATCATCCATTGAATAATGCTTTGACTGGAGGTGCAATTGTACCTGAGAAGTATGTCTTTGAGCTGTGGCAATCAATTGAATATGTACGAGGAAGTAAAAGGCATAACACAGCAGACTACTTCAAATTTTCTCTAGAGTCAGAAGATGAACTGTTTAATTGTCGATTCACTTTGGATGAGTTTAGAACAACAATTGGATTTCCTGTACTTGAAGAATACGAAGAACTCCCATCAGTTGAAGAAATGTTGGCTGAAGTTCATTCGTTGGGTTATGACGGAGAGTTGGCAACGATGAGAGATTTTAGAAGGAGTAATGTAGCAACTCTCTGGCATACGATGTACAATGTTTTAACCACCTGTTTGATGCCATCACATAAAGGAATTGATCTCATGACGAAGGATTCCTTATCAATTTACTATGCAGTCACTCACAATGTGCAGTGTGACTTTGCGGCGATTATATGGAAAAAGATGATTCAAGTTGTCAAAGGAAAGGATAAACAAGACAGAAAATATATTCCCTTTATCAGATTCTTCACACTGATTATCGAAGATGTTCTTTATAATGCAGAAGAAATTCCAAAATTGGAGAACAGCTTCAAGTGTGTGATTGCGATGTATAAATCCAACTTGAGAGGCACAAGTTGTGAAACTGTAAGACCTTTTCCAATTCCTCCATTCCTGATAAATCTGGTTCCTGCTCAGAGTCCTCATCTTAGGGCTTATCTCGAGTGGTTAGTCTCAGCAATGGGGTCTGAAAGCCGACAGACTCCTACCCAAGCTGAGCATAGGTCGCCAAGTGAGGGTCCTAGGTCACATAAAAGAAAAAGAGGGGATAGTGGTGAGGGGAATTCTGGGCAGAGGAAAAGAAAATCGAAATGAGTTATGTTTGAACATGATGTTGTAACACCTGAACCTGTTTCTTCACCTGTTTCTCAACCTACACCATCAACACAAACTACACCAACCGTTCACTTTTCGCAATCTTCACCTTCACAATCTACACCTTTACCATCCGTTGTTTCACCTAATCCACCAACTTTTACACCACCTCGTTCTTCACCTGTACTTAATCCAACACCGCTTGCTTCAGCACTCCCTAATGAACCAACTCCACCACCAGGGAGAAGACTTAAAATGGCTGCTCGTAGGTCACCAAATAAATCAAAGAAGAAGAAATCCAAACGAAAGCATACATCTGCTGGATCTGAAAATATTGGTGCCTCGACAGAATTAGATGCTGAACAAGTAATTCATAATGTTGTATCTGAGGTTGAAACTGAGCATGTTAGCACTGAAGATGATGTTGTGCAGGAGGAACAAGGCGGATTTGAGGGAGGAGTTGAAAATACCAGAGAGGATGTGCGGTCCGGGTTAGGACAAGGGCATAAAGAAAACGTTGGCCCTCAATTAGTTCAAACCAATGTGTCTAGCCGGGTTATTTACCCTAGGGTAGAAGTCGGGAACTGCCCATTCTCGCTTGCACCAAACTCTCCCAGCCATTCTGACTCCTCACAACAGGAGTTAGTCTCACAAATGCACGGGGATCAGCCACGCTCACCACACTCTCCTCATTTGGAGGATGAGAGTGTTGAAATAAGAGAGGACCAGCCCCACCTCTCGCCTTCATTTCGTGCACAAGAGTCTAGATCTCCTAGGTACACGGATTCACAAGTACAGTTGAGTACTGATGCCGGAACAAGCGGAGGGGGACCCACTTTGTGTGACCCTCAAGGACAGCTTGGAAATCCTGCCTTAGCTAACATCACGCCAGCTTTAGCCGCAGGTAACAGTCCTCAGACTGAGATTGGGGGATAGTATGAACGCCGTAGTGACACTGCTGTTCCTCAGGATCAACCTGAGACTGTATTAACGGGCATTCTCAGTGACCCCGGTGTTGTTAGAGGTGTTACCCAACAACAAGTCACGGACAGTGATTTATCACAGTCTAGGACACAACCCGATTCTGGTTGCAAAGCCACTGAATCTCAAACTGCTGGTGAGGGTATAACCCGAGGATCCGCAGGAAATCCTGAATCAGATTCGCTGAATTTAGGTCACATTTCAAATGTGCAAACAACCCCCGGGTTGGCTACTCCATCTCAAACACCAACACAAAGAACACCAACACCAAATCAAATTCCATCAACATCAACAAATCAACCTACCAAAGACTCTGCATGTGAAGTGTTGTTGAATATCTTACGGCCTGAGGGTGATTTGTTGACTGTAACTGAAAGAGGAGTGTTGAATGCTCTAGAGGTGAGAGAAAGAGAACTTGCTACTGAAAGAAGAGTAAAAGCTTTACAAGATCAAGTTGAAAGTCAAAAGGCTGAATATGATGCAAAGCTTGCTGCATTAGAACTTTCATTGTTAGCATTAGAATCTTGTCGACCAACCTCGGTTGCTTCTAGACGGGATGATCCTTATTCTGATGATCACCCCGAGGGGGAAAACCAAGGAGTGGGTCAAGCCAATATTGAAAATGATTCGGCAAGAGTTGATGTGAATGTTGAGAATGTTGAGAACGATACTTTAGATGATGTGATTAGAAGAAGATTAGTTGAAGTTTTTGGTGCTGATTCTGATGTAGAAAGTGAAGAAGAAGTTGAAAATATTGAGGTCAATGAAGAAGAAGGTTTTGTGATTGAAAATGAAGTTATGGAATATGCTGAAGGTGAAGCAGAAGATGAGGCAAGAAAAGATAATGTAATCTTGGATGAGCCAGAAATAGTTGAGATTAAAGCGAATGTAGAAGCTGATGAAGAATCAATGTTTGAAGAATTTCCAGATCTTGACTACTTTAAAACAGGTTCTTCAAGCAGAATTGAAGTTGGAGAATCTTCTGTTCCAGCTAGCACAACTTCACAGCATTACACTTTTGAAGACTTCAATAGTTTTGATGAATTGAGAAAGACTCCTGAAGCTGCATCTCAGAATTTCAAGAAATAAACATATAAACAAGTGTTGAAAGAAGCAATCATATCCGAGGAAGTTCTTCCTGATTACTTTCCAACAGATTTGACTGAAGAACAAAGGAGGTTTATTAATCGGGGATACTTCTTGAGGGATAAAGAAAGAATGGTTGCTCTGGGTGTTAAGCCAAAGGAGGCAGCTAAGAAGTCTAGATTTCTGGAAGAAAGAGCTTATCCGATCTTTTGTGGAGCTACCAAAGTAACCAAAACAAAGAGACCAGAATTGGATTCGATGTACAAGTTTAAGGAAGCAAGACAAATTGAAGAATACAAAGAGCTTCTTAAACTCACTAAGCAATACAATCCAAAGCTTCTCGAAGAACAAAGAAACCACAAGATTTTGGTGCTTATCAGAGAAATCTTGGTTAAAAGGGTTTCTATCTCTGTCCCTTGCTTTCATGTAAAAAGAGATAACAATAAAATGTACAGATTCATAGAAGCTCAGTTCAAGCTGCTGCCAGTTGATGACATTATCTTTCTCTACAACCATTTCTTGAATGCAATGTGAAGATACAAAGAAGATGTTATTGCCTTTGAAGCTGTTAAAAGATACATGTCAAGCTGCATTCAATACGCTTCATTGGAAGACTTTCAAATTGGTTTTGAAGTTGTTAAGAGAAAGATTAATGTACCATATCCAGATCAAAGTCTTTACACCGGAGACATTAAACAGCTCAGTATTGGTCATATCATAGAAGAACCATCCTTCGGTGTTGTCTTTTTGAATAGCAGAAAGAAGAGGATTTTCATTCGTATGGATGAACTTGCTTCTTATTCAGATGGAACATTAGAATTTTGTAAGAATGTTTTGTTGTGCTTGAAAGAAGATGATCAAGATGAAAAGAAGAAGGAAGTATTTGATAAAGTAATCTCCAAGATCAATAAAAGACTCGAGTACAGAGACAGTATCAGAATGATGAGAGAGGCAAAGAATGTTCAGAAGTCTAAGTACGTCGTACATCGAAGAGGAGGTTGTTGGATCAAGTACGACCCAAGTCATCTTCCAGGCCCACAAAACATTCCACCAAGAAACTATGAAGCAAACATGATTGTTCCTGATGACAGACCTGAAGGAGATAATTGGTTCTGGCATCCAAACAAAGATAGACCAAATACAAGAAGCTTGAAGAATGACAAGGACTGGATAATTTTTACAAATCACTACTAAGGGGGAGATTGTTAGAAATATAAATGTAGTAGTTGATTTGTTTCCTTATTGTATATTAGTACTTAGAATGTAAATGTCTAAGTATGGAAGGGGGCTTAGTGTAAATTAGCCATATGTATATAAACCCCTTCCATTAAGCTTTTTGTAACTTTTCAACCCATAATACAATCCAATCTTTCCCTGACATCTCTCTACTCTCTCTCTACTTTCTCTCACTAGAAACCACCATTAACACACCATTAACACACACACTTAAACACACAAAAGCTCGAATTCTACTGTTTACACCCTCCGGTGACCATAGTGCACGTTTCCATGTCACTAGATTGCGTCTGACATTGTTAAGCATCATGTTCAACTTATTCTAATTATTATGGTTCTGGATTCGTCCGTTAGAACTGGATCACCTTTTACATCTAGTTAAAGACCGAATAGTGTTTTCCATCTTTATATATTAATCCTAGTGTATGATTATAGACCGATCATCAGAATTAAATCAATACATGCAGATATAGAACCTATAACAATATGAAGAACTCATTACCCATGGATCTACGATAAACAGTAAACACAATCCAACAGATCTAACAAATAAAATAAGATAAATAAACGTCTACATGATCACATTGATCCAAACAACTATTCAGCCTACTAGCCTGACATTATTAAAGGAATAACAAATTCTGAAAAAATGAAAGACATTGTTTACCAACTAGAAAGTAAAATAAGAGTATAGATCTAGGTTGAAGATGAAGATCGAGAGGTGTTAGAAGCTCCAAAACCTTATTGGAATCTGCAAAATTCGACCTAGGGTTGATAGGTGTTGACTTGGAATCTGCGCTGTCTTAGGGTTTGAGGGTTTCTTGTTCTATTTATAAGCTGAAAGTCGTAATTGGACCTGGGCCGCCCAGCGGCGCTGGAGATGGGCTCCAGCGGTGCTGGGCCTTCAGATGGGGTGCCGGCGGCGCTGGAAGCTGCTCTGTCTTCTCGTATTGCTTCGTTCGACTCCCGGCTTGCCTTCTTTTGTCTTGTAACTTCATCGGCCTTCATGTTGAGTTGATAGATGCCATTCACCCTCACTCGCATCTTCCGTGAACCTGCATTTATATCGAATCCGTTAAGTACCAATAGTTCACGTATATTAACTCATTTAGGCATTAAAATGTGGCCTAACGATGGGGGAAATTATCACAAAATAAACGCTCATCATATAAAACCACACTTAAGTCTTTGCTTGCCCTCAAGCAAATAGTCCGAGAAAAATAAAAACAATGATGAGCGGACAACTTAAGTGTACAAGTTATTCTACTTTTTAAAACATTTCAAAGATTAGTCATGCAAAATGATTTGAGAAAGCTTTATGACAAAATCAGTAAGCTATAGCTAGAGGTAAAGATAATCAGTCAATCAAAACTAAAAGTTAACCTTATATTCGTGTTAATACCTCTAAAACTGTTCTATAATTCCACATGTCCTACAGCTCAATCTTACTTCCTTCTGCTGACTAGTTAAGCACTTAATTAAAGTTTGTATAGCAATTAGATCTACTAGCTACTAGCAAGGCATTTATATCTTATTATTAGTTGTACTTGTGCTTCACTACTTAGATATACTCTCACACTACAGTCATGCTCGCTAGCTAAACACTAAAGCAGTTATACAATATTATCATCTTTAATAGTTGAGACAGCGGTGACAGGTCGGTGGTTCCCCACGCAAAAGCGACATAACTTGATGTGTATAATTTTACTCGTTTAATAGCTCTTTGAACTCTTTTATTAATCTACTGATTGTCTTTCTTAAGATTTTACTACATTATTCATGCATAGACATTATCAGAGACCCCAGATGACTCATATACTTACTTAGTATGCAACTAGTTTACAATTAATAGTGTAAGAATTAAGGCGAAGCCATACATCTAAAATAGTTCCTACACAAGCACTTATATCATTAAAGTCTATTTAATATACCTATACTAATGACTAGATAGTTCCCATTGCTAGGCATATTAACGTCCGGTTAAGTGTGCTATGGCAAACATAATCGCATACAGTTTCAGTATAAGCTCTAATCCATTTTGAAAAATGAACAGCCACAAATCTATAGTTAAACTAAAAGTTCTAACTACCCTTCATCTACCAAAGCTAATGTTGCTTAATTATCGTCATCTTTTGTCAACTTGCAAAGCTTTTGATCTCAAAATGTTTTTGACACAAGAAAAGTTTAAATTTTTGCATGAATTAAGTAGTAGAAAACTTTAAATTTTCAAACAATAAAACCACGGGTTTTTCCAATTCTGTAACACCCCTACTAAGGCAGAAACACGAGATGCCACAGAACGACATGGTACAAAAGATTTAAATATAAAACATCGACATAAAGTTTCAAATGTCATCCAAATTCAAAAGATTACAAGTTCAAGTTGACGTTTAATAAACATTACATAACCAAATTCATAATCAAAGGATCAAATGTTCGCATTACTAGTCCAACATGCAACAAACAAACACATCATCCAAGAGGCGGTCCATAGTGCTAACTTACTGCTCTAGACCTGAAACGCATGAAGAAAAAGTGTCAACTACGAGAGTTGAGTGAGTTCATAGGTTTATTCTACCAAATATATGTACAACCGATTCAAAAAGTGAAATAGTAAATCATATAGTTTCCAAGAATTTCCTTCATAATATCCGTACCCAAACCGTATGTTCAAAACATAATTTCCATTCATAATAATAGTAAATTTCCGTTCAGCCAAAGGCATAATTTGATGAGTAAATGCTTGAGCCACTACTAAGACCATTTCTTGTCCCAACCAACATAATATTTCATTTCATAGCACAAGTTGTCAATCAAATGCAATTAATAAAGAAGGGGATCGTGCCATGGAGACGACCGCCTAATATAAAGTAGATTAGAGCACCGCTCGGGTCGGACTGGCAATGAAAGTGGCCACAAAGGAAACCAACATTCCACCGTTACCTATTTTAGTGGGTGAGTGGACGACTCCTAGTTGTGCAACCCTCTAACTACAGGCCTCCCCTTTCGGAGTTAATAGTAGTGTACCGAAGTGATACAGTTTGACAGAACTCAAGCTCATCATATAACTTATAACACATTGAACATACAATATATCCCATTTCATAATCATTCTTTCAAGAATCATTCATATATAAAGCAATTTTATTTATCATGCTTTTCACCCCGAAAGTAAAACACGTAAAAGAGTTTGAAAGGGGGCTATGACTCACTTGATTCGAGAGTGTTAGGGGCTGATCAAATGCGAGATCTTCGTCTAGTCGTGTTGCTCCCCAAGCAAGCCTAAACCATGGTATTTATATATACACAACGTAAGTGTGCGTAGCATGAACTAGTGTGCTAGATCATGAGATGTTTGCTAGTAGACTTGCCCATCTTTGGTTGTTACTTAATTGTGGAATCCAAGTGCATTATGATGCTCTCATTATTTGGTTAAAAGAGATTTGGTGGTAGGAGTCGTTTTCTCATTATACGTTTTTGTATGTTTATTGGAATTTCGGTAGTTTGGCTTTGATTTATATGATCTCCATTGTATACTTTGCTTAATAATAATATTTGAAATTAGTGGTCTTATAATATTAATATTTATGTATATTTTCTGATTTGTAATTATTTATTTAATTTAATAATATTTAATTACTTATTTATTCACTTTATTGGTTTATTAACTAAATAATTCCTTAAAAATACTTTTAAGTGTCATAATTGTCTTTATAAATTATGAATAATTTTATTTGAGTTATATTCTGACATATATGCTTCTTAATTTATAATTTCATGTTTTATACTTTTATTTGTGTATTTTCCATTAATTTTAATAATAATATTTAATTAGTTATTTTTACTTAATTATTTATCTTTAAATTATGTAACACATGTCTCTTGACTCTTAACTATTTTTCTCCAGTAGGTTTTAGTTATTTTTATCAATGGTTAAGAAGATTTAGCCAAATTCATGATTTACATAAATTATTTATTCATTTATTTGCCTTTTAATTACCATTTAAATTCAATAATTCATGGAATTCTTAGAAATCACCACACAATATTTTAGTCAAAAATCCCAGGCGATTTAGGCAACTTTTATCAATTCAACCTCTCTTGTGTATTGCTTATTTTGAGGACTTTATGATTAAAAATCGTTTACCAAAATAGTGATTTTAGCCTCATTTCTTAAGCTATTAAGGTATTTCAAAATGGATTTTCATTCTCATTTCAATATTTACAGTAAGTCCATCATATTTTGGTGATTCAAGTCGTGATAGTGGTGGTGGTGTGATATGTGCAATTTAGTGCTTTCGGTTAGTGATTATTTGACTCGAAAAGGTGATTTTTGAGCTTATTCTTGCCATGCATCAAGTGACTTGAGTTTTATACTTTTGAAATAACTTATTTCCAGTAGGTTTATCATATTTTCTTGGTCATAAGATTATGGTGCATGTGTGTGCTCAAAATGAATTTTTGCGTGTTTTCGGTTTATGATTTCTAGCTTATTTTAACATGTTTTGATTCAAGCTTTATATCCTTGATATTTTATCAATTTTTACAGAATATTATCATCAAGATTTACATATTTTTCAGTTATGAAAAGTCCATATTCATCTCATAATCCAACAAAAGATCCAACTTTCTTAGATCTAAACATGCATGTAATCATCACATCATTTTAACAACAAATATTTATCCATCTTTAATCCATCAACATAAAAACATATTTTTATGAAAAACTCCAGAAATACATTCATCAAAATATATAAAAATATAATCATCTTTCAAAGGAAAAATCACTTTAAAGGCTACTTAATCTATAACAACACTTTTGGGTCTTAAACTTGTTGAATCCTTGCATTTTTCTTCTTAGATTCGACATGCATGAGCATGGAAAGAAAGATCCTATCAACTTTTCCCTCATCAAGTGTATATTACAAAGAAAACAAGAAGAAAGTATGAGTTTTTGATAAAACCTTTGAATATAAACAAGAACAAGATTAATCTAGTAAAGAGATGAAGTTATATACCCTTGAAGAACTCGATTTTTGATGAAGAAATGATGCAGATTTTCGTGGCCTCCAAACCCTTATAATACCCTTAATCTATGCTTAAAACAACCCTTAAACCTTTACTTAATATAACCCTTGCTTAATCTAACTTAAACCCTTATTATTAATAAGTGTTTATATTGATTTTCTTCCCCTTTTTCCTTGCTTGTGGCTGTCGAAATTAGAGAGAAAAAGGAAGAGAGAAAGTTGTTTGAGTGTAAGAGTATGTGTGTGTGTGTTGGGAAGAGAAAAGACTTGAGTATGTTGTTGTATGGGGAGTGTAAAGAGTGTAAATTTGAAATGAGGGTATGTGTGTGTGTAAAGGGGGGGGGGGGGCCGGCCTCAAGGGGGTAATGAAGGGGCTTTTCCTCTTCTTTTTTTTGTATAAAAGTCTTATGTATATATGTGTATATGTATAGGTTAGGTGTATATATTTTGTAAGTGTGATTTATATTTGCTTGTAGTGTAATTTGGTTATTTATCCTAGTATATGTTTGTGTATGTGTGTGTCGTGTATATGTGTATGAATATATACCTATTTTGTGTTTTAATTTGTTACATAAGCCTTTATTTATAAGCTTGTATTTATTTTAAGCATATATATATATATATACTTATTATTATTTAAACACTTTTATGTACATATTAATTTATGA
This sequence comes from Erigeron breviscapus, assembly GCA_034093135.1. Taxonomy (NCBI): domain Eukaryota; kingdom Viridiplantae; phylum Streptophyta; class Magnoliopsida; order Asterales; family Asteraceae; genus Erigeron; species Erigeron breviscapus. The sequence continues at coordinate 41,728,350 of CM067175.1, read as the reverse complement.
ATATACTTTGAGATAGAAATCTTTATTCTCATGACATATTTACTTAAATTGGCTTGGTGATTAATTTGTTGGACATTCATAAGAATTTTGATTGATATCTCAACTTGTGAGGCTTACTTTATTATTTATATAGCTTGTATTTATTTTAAGCATATATATATATACTTATTATTATTTAAACACTTTTATGTACATATTAATTTATGAATATACTTTGAGATAGAAATCTTTATTCTCATGACATATTTACTTAAATTGGCTTGGTGATTAATTTGTTGGACATTCATAAGAATTTTGATTGATATCTCAACTTGTGAGGCTTACTTTATTATTTATATAGCTTGATTAGTTAGAAATTATATTTTGTTCAATGGCATCTCCTTTGGTTTAATTAGAATTAAATAATAGCTTTAGATTGCTAATTTAGGGGCATTAACTACTAGCTTCAAGTATAACTATGGCTTGCGGGATCATAGACAACATAACTAGCACATATATAATATTAAAAAGTAGGGTTGTTACATCCTTACCCCTTAGAAGAATTCCGTCTCGGAATTTGAATTTGCTTAGGGAGTAAGTGCGGATATTTCTCGCGTATAAAGTCCTCGCGCTCCCATGTAAACTCGGGTCCGCATCTCGTATCCCATCTAACTTTAACGATAGGGATCTTGCTTCTCTTAAGGCGTTTCTCATCGCGGTCGAGAACTTCTATTGGCTCCTCACGAAATTGGAGCTTATCTTCCACACGTAGTTCTTCAAGTGGGACCACTTTCGAATCATCCACCACACATTTCTTCAAGTTCGACACATGGAATGTGTCATGAACATCTCCCAATTCTTGGGGTAATTTCAACTTATAGGCTACGGGGCCTATTCTAGCAACAATTTCAAATGGCCCAATGTATCGGGGGCTCAACTTTCCTCTTTTGCCGAACCTTACGGTTCCCTTCCATGGCGACACCTTTAATTGTACCTTGTCGCCGACCTCAAATTCTAGGGGCTTCCTCCTTTGATCCGCATAACTCTTTTTCCGATCTCTTGCGGCCTTAAGCTTTTCTTTAATGATCGCCACCTTGTCCGTTGTCTCTTGGACAAAATCAACGGTAGCTAGGCTTCTTTCACCCGCCTCTACCCAACACATGGGTGATCTACATTTACGCCCGTATAGAGCTTCAAACGATGCACACTGTATGCTAGAGTGATAACTATTGTTGCAAGTAAATTCTGCGTATGGCAAGTGTTCATCCCAACTTCCACTGAATTATAATGCGCAAGCCCTTAGCATATCCTCCAGCGTTTGTATTGTATGCTCACTTTGCCCATCCGTTTGTGGGTGGTAAGCCGTGCTTAATGCTAACGTAGTGCCCATTGCTTCTTGCACAAGACCCCAGAAACGTGAGGTAAACCTACCATCCCTATCGAATATTATGGACAGAGGTACACCATGCAATATCACAATCTTTTCAACGTACAAGCGAGCTAGACGTTCAGTGTTCCAATCTTCTTTGATGGGGATGAAATGGGCTGATTTCGTAAGACGGTCAATAATCACCCATATAGCATCATGACCTTTCTTTGTCCGAGGCAATTTCGTCACTAGGTCCATTGCTATTTGCTCCCACTTCCACTCGGGAATTTCCGGCTGCTTTAAAAGTCCAGCTGGCTTTTGGTGCTCAGCTTTGACAATCGAACAAGTCATGCATCGGCTCACATATAGGGCTACATCACCTTTCATCCCAGGCCACCAAAAGTCCCTTTTTAGACCTTGGTACATTTTATCCGCTCCCGGATGAATCGAGTATTTTGAATTATGGGCTTCGTTCATGAGTACATCTCTTAATCCATTCACCTTTGGTACCCAAGCTCTTCCTTTAAAATACAATATGCCTTCATCATCCCTATCAAACCTTGTTTCTATTCCGCTTAAGGCCTCTTCCTCAATATTCTTACCTTCAAAGGCCTTTGCTTGATCTTCTAAGAATCGGTCTCTTAGAGACATTCTCACTCGTAGGTGATTAATTCTTGCCCTTGGCACCCTAGTGCTCACCTTCCTACTAAGAGCGTCAGCAACAACATTTGCCTTTCTGGGGTGGTACTTAATTTCGCACTCGTAATCGTTAAGCAGCTCCATCCACCTCCTTTGCCTCATGTTCAACATCTTCTGATAGAAGATGTGTTGCAAGCTCTTGTGATTGGTAAATATGGTGCACTTGGTGCCATAAAGATAATGTCGCCATATTTTCAAGGCAAACACTATGGCTCCTAGCTCCAAATCGTGTGTCGAATAATTCTTCTCATGTGGCTTTAATTGCCTAGATGCGTATGCAATAACCTTGTCTCTTTGCATTAGTACGCACCCTAGCCCTTTGTTCGATGCATCACAATACACTACAAATCCTTCCATTCCATCCGGCAATGCTAGTATTGGTGCTTCACACAACATGTTCTTAAGCGTTTGAAACGCTTGCTCTTGTTCTTCACCCCATTCGAACTATCTTGACTTTTGGGTCAATTGGGTTAAAGGTACCGCAATCTTAGAGAATCCTTGAATGAACCTCCTATAATAACCTGCCAAACCTAGGAAGCTACGCACTTCCGTTGGTATCTTGGGTGTCTCCCATTTCTTGATTGCTTCTATCTTAGACGGATCTACATGGATTCCTTCTTCGTTCACAATGTGCCCCAAAAATTGGACTTGACAGAGCCAAAATTCGCACTTAGAAAACTTAGCATATAGCTTCTCGTCTCTAAGTAGCTGCAAGCTTATCCTCAGGTGCTTCTCGTGCTCCTCCTTACTTCTAGAGTATATCAAAATGTCATCGATGAACACTATGACGAATTTATCCAAGTATGGCCTACAAATCCTATTCATTAGGTCCATGAAAACGGCTGGCGCATTTGTGAGACCAAATGGCATCACTAGAAACTCATAATGCCCATAGCGAGTTCTAAAGGCCGTTTTAGGTACATCTTCTTCTCGTACCCTCAACTGGTGATAGCCGGACCTAAGGTCAATTTTCGAGAAATGCGACGCTCCTTGCAGTTGATCGAACAAATCGTCTATTCGCGGCAGCGGATATCTATTCTTGATCGTCAATTTATTCAACTCTCTATAGTCGATGCACATTCTCAAAGATCCATCCTTTTTCTTGACAAAGAGAATTGGCGCACCCCATGGCGAAGTACTAGGTTGGATTAAACCTTTATCAAGCAATTCTTACAATTGCTCTGAGAGATCTCGCATTTCGGAGGGCGCTAGCCTATATGGTACTTTAGCTACGGGGGCTGCCCCGAGAACTAAATCGATAGTAAACTCTACTTGTCTCGCTGGGGGAAGTCCAGGTAGTTCGTCCGAAAATACATCTAGAAAATCTCTAACCACTGTTACCTTGAGAGGATCCTTATCTTTCACTCGCTTATCCACTACTTGTGCCAAGTATGTGTGGTATTCCTTGCGTAAATTCTTCCTCACTTTCATAGACGACACTATCTTGGGTTGGACTCCCGCCTTATGGCCTTGGATTATTAGCACCTCGTCGCTATCTAAAGGAATTTTAATGATCTTTTCATGGCAAAGTATTTCAGCACGCATTTTCGACAACCAATCCATTCCTACTATCACATCAAAACTTCCTATTTCTATGGGAATCAAGTCTATACTATAATCCTTCTCATCTAAAGATAACTTACAATCAGCAATAATTTCCCTAGTCTTATACTCGTTTCCATTAGCATATTCAACATAATAAGTTTCCTCAAGCTCACTAGGTATCTTATCAATTAATTCTTTAAATTCAAGGGAAATGAAACTACTCTCGGCTCCAGAATCAAACAACATAGAGGCATAGACATTATTTAATGGAAACGTACCTACGATCACATTTGGGTCATCTCGTGCCTCATTTGCTCCCATCGCATACACCCGTCTTCTTGCTGGACCTCCTTGATTTCCTCGGTTCACGTTGTTACCTTGATTCCCTCCATTTGCTCTATTCCCACCATTTCCTTGGTTCACTCGATTCCCATTATTTCCTTGGTTTGCTTGATTCCCACGGTTGCCAACATTTTGAAAATTCCCACGATTATTGTTCATGTTCCCACGACCTCCTTGAGCTTTTCCCAACCTAGGGCAAGCATTCCTCCAATGATCCATAGCTCCACATTCACGACATGCTATGGGATTTCCTCCAACTCTTGCTCCACTTTGGCAATAGGCAGCAAGGTGTACAAATCGGTTGCAAGTCGTGCATTGCTTACATTCTCCTTGATGGTGGTTGCCGCAACGGTTGCATCTTGGCGGCATGCCACCGTTTGGGTTGGGGTTAGCATCGGCAATTCCATAGTTTCTCACTACTTTTTGTCTTTTATTTGGCCCATTACCTTTCCTATCACCAAATCGATTTCCTCCTCCTTGCCTTGAGCTTGATTCACCACGCGAGTATCTTCCACTCCTAACCAAGTCATTTACTAACTTGGTTGCCAAGCTTATAGCTTCTTCAATTGTTGTGGGGTTCGCGGCCGTGACCATCAGTCTGATCTCAGGTACTAATCCATAGATAAACCTTTCAACCTTCTTAGCCTCGGTGTTCACCATCTCAGGTACTAGCACACACAACTCGTGGAAGCGAATGGCATATGCCTCCAGCTCCATTCCTTTCATAGTATGGCCCCAAAACTCAATCTCCAACTTTTGCACCGCTGGGCGGGGACAGTATTCCCGCTTCATTTCCTCCTTGAGTTGCTCCCAAGTCAAAGCATTCATTACGGCGTGACCTCTCGTAGTGACTCGGAGGTTCCACCAAGTGAGTGCCCTTCCTTGGAGCTTGCTAGCCGCAAACTTGACACGGTCGGTCGGTGCGCAATCGATGATGTTCAAAGTGGCTTCCATGCTTTGGAACCATGTGAGCAATCCAACAGGACCTTCCGTCCCATAAAACTCCTTGGGATTGCAAGACGTGAAAGTCTTATAAGCATTCCTTTCATTAGCATTGCCCCCTCCATCTTGTCTCCTAGCCGTGTTAAGTGTAGCGGTCACATTCTCCGCAATTTGGGTGGCAATGTTTGGCATGACGACATTGATTTGTTGGGAGATAAGCTCAGCTAACTCGGTCCTTCGCTGGGCCTCTTCCTCTTGGCGCCGGGCCTCATCACTTGTTTCCCCGCCGGTCCTTCGTGGTGCCATGTCTCTACAAAGGATAATATAGTTTAGTCATTCGTGTATTGAATCATATGACATAAACTCGACTCACGACTTTTTGATCTCACACGAGTATATCTAAAGTTACTTAGTGCATGGGGGTCTCGTTTGCACACATATGTATATGTATATCCCGATTCATATCCCTTTTCTTATTCACGACACACTTGTCATTATGAGTAAATGAATGGCTAGGTAAATTCTAAAATTAATCAACCATGCTTTCTAGGTTAGCTAAGAGAATTACAGAATCTGTGTACGAATTTGGAGCACGTAAAAGTGGCTTAAGATGGACGATCTGGGCAAAACTCATAAAATATAAAACGTAGCCCTATGAGTTAAGTTTCACCTTCAACTAGAATCAAGTCAAAAGACGAAATAGAACTCCAGATATGGCCGTTTTACCAAAAGTGGTCAGAACTGATTTCCTGCTGTAACTATAACCTTTATAATAGGGATAACTATAACACAAGAAGGATAACACATAATGTAACCATAGAGGGGCATTAAGAATACATATATATCATTCAAGATAAGTTTACAAAATTGCTACATGCCAAATACGATGTGATCATCGTCACATATAAGCTAGAAAGTTCAAGAAATTGAAACAAAGTACAAACGTTCATACATCAAATAAGTTCATAAATAAAGAAGTCCTTAGGTTCACTTCCTAAGCATGAGAGCTACCACGATAGAGCAAACAGCCGTGAGCACATAACCCATCAAAAATATCACCTCGTTAATTCGACGAACTTCCGATATCGCCATCCTCGCATAATCCCCCGTTTGATCCATGATTCCCAAGGCTCTTTCCATCATCACCTCTTGAGTCCTTACCCTTAGTCTAGCATCCCTCAATCCATTTGCTATTCCCCACACCCTCTCCCTTTCTTCACGAGTCATACCAATGGGAGGTGGAGGGGGTACCCCATAAACTGGGCGATGTGGTTCTTCTCCTTGACGCCTATGTCCGAGATGGTACCAGGGATGATCACGAGGAAGGCGCGGCTGAAAGTATGGTTCTTGGGCTGGAAATCGCCCATCACTTAGGTTCATGGGAGCATCTTGCCTTGGCGGAGCGGTGCTCTAGGGGCTGGTGGTGATGGTGGTGGCGAGGGTGAGCGGCGTCCGGGTTGGCTAGAGGCAACACTTCTAGCATCATCGCTTTCCGGTGGGTCTTCCGTTGGCTCGGTCTCTTCTTCTTCTTCTTCTTCTTGGAGTGGTTGGGGAGGTTGCTCTTGCTCTAGGCGTCTCCTTTCTTCCTCTTCCATGCGGTCCACGAATCCATACAAATTCCTTGGTCTAGGGGCTGATCCGGAAGTTCCACTTGCTTGCGACATGATGTTCCTACACAAGTTTCACAAGGCGTGAGATGACGACTTGACTCGACGCTTAGACGACCATGGACGACCGACTTGACCATTGACGACCCACGTGGCAACTTACGGACAGCAAGACGACTTGACGGACCATGAGACGACCTTAACCATTCGACAAGCAACTAACCAACTCGACCAACGACTCACAAGCTTAACAACCGAACAACGACATGACCATCCACAACCGACGACCAACTCGACTCGCACGACCAACATAACCATTTATAATTAAAGTAATGACTGGGATTCAACTTGTGCATAGCTCTCATGTATTATATCTAAATGGACAAAGTAATACTAGCCAAGTGGGGGAATTAACTAAGGGTTCTAATAGGTAATGCAAACATTGGATTTGGTTATGTATCTTTTGCACCATGAATCGTTTTTAAAGCTTATTTTCAAAAGACTCATTTTGAATATTCCTTAGACAACCATTTCGATCATTCCATATTAAATTTTTAGTTAGGCATAGTTGATCAGGCTATGCATAAGTAAAACAAGAATACTTTATGATCGACTCAATTGTTTAAGAAATATTCGACTCGTTTTGAAAATACATAGGTTATAGCAAAAATTCTCTATAACCTTGTCTCTGATACCATTTTTCTGTAACACCCTGCCTAAGGCGGAAACACGAGATGCCACAGAACGACATGGTACAAAAGATTTAAATATAAAACATCGACATAAAGTTTCAAATGTCATCCAAATTCAAAAGATTACAAGTTCAAGTTGACGTTTAATAAACATTACATAACCAAATTCATAATCAAAGGATCAAATGTTTGCATTACTAGTCCAACATGCAACAAACAAACACATCATCCAAGAGGCGGTCCAGATTTAGTCCAGATTTACTGGACTCACTCCAGAATCGACTACTAGAGCCTTACTGAAGATCTGTCCAGAAAGGTGTTCTACTGGACCTACTCCAGACATGAAATCTGGAGTCCCTCTGAAGATTTGTCCAGAAATAATGGAAGACCAGTGAGCAAATACTTGTATAGGAATCTGGAGTATTCTCCAGATTAGCTCACTGGACTTCACCCCCAGTCCAAATCAACTCTACTGAAGACATTCTCACTAAAGTCAAAGACTGAAGTCAGAATAAAGAAGACTTACAAATGGTGGAGTCCACTGGAAGTCTTACCAGATCTGTACACTAGAGGATTGTCAGTGTTCTAGACCTTACAAGTCTGAACACTGATATCGAGGATTGACTTTTGCCTTTACACACTTTCCAAAGAACAATCCACTTGTTCTTTACCAAAGTTTATGCGTGTAAAGGTGGATGGATAAAAGGATACAAAGTCATTTCATGTGACTTTATCCTTATTCCTTATCCAATGCATTTAATGTTCTTGTCGGATCATTAAATGCATGCAACCATATTTGTACGGCACAAAATTCACTGGTGAACTTTTTTGCCTATAAATACAAAGTCATTTCCTTGAGAAAAATACTTTTAAGCATACATTTTGCATTTAAGTGAATTTGTCTAAATACTCTCGATCTTAAACAGGGATACTTCACAACTTTAAGTATCTCGATCCAAAAGAGTCATTTGACAAATATAGATCATTTGTAATTCATAGGTTGTTAGGATACATACTTATTTGTATTATCTTGATTCCGCACAACCTTGTGATTTATTTAACATCATAAATAAAATACACCATTGAAAAATACATAATGTTCCACTTTACTTGTTTATTGCTTTAAGTCTTGTATTACTTTGTTTATATATTCTTGCATTTATTTACAAGTAATACTAGTCCATTCTAGTGATTATTAGACTTGTTGTATTTTACACTTTCTAGGTTAACCATCGAACTTCAGGGACTCACATTTGGTATCAGAGCAGAAGGCTAAACATTGCCTAGATCTGTTTCTTTGATGGCTAACCAAGAAAATACACAAGGAAGTTTTAATCTTGGTCCCGATCCTAATGCTAATATTAATGATCAAAATGAACCACCTATTGTTAATAACACTAATCCACCTCCTCCTCCTACTCCTGCTTCTCCACACGTGCATGTGCACTATTCAAATAATCATGTTCCTAAATTCAATGGGAACAGTGATGAATTTGGTACGTGGAAGGCTAGGATGGTTTTGCATATCACTGGTATTGAGAGGAACATGATGAAAATTTTAAATGAAGGTCCTTATGTCCCTACATCACCTCTCAATCCCCTTCTTGATCCTTCTGGATCTAGAAGAGGAAGGGAAAAGAGGGAGGAACATTGGTCTGAAGAGGAGAGGAGATTGGTGAATCTAGACACCCTTCTCAAAACATGATCCTCGGGGCCGTTCCTGAAACCCTAATTCCCACACTAGTTCTTTTTCCTAGTTGTAAAACCATGTGGGATGAACTTTTAAACCAGCATGAAGGAGGAGATGACACCATTGTCACCAGAAAGGTCTCCTTAAACAAGAGGTATGAGTCATTTTTTGCTCCCCCTAATGAGTCTCTCACTGGTACTTACACCAGATTTATGAGTATCATAAACCAGTTGAGAGGTCTTGGGGTTGAGAAGGACAAGGATATACTTCTGGAGAAATTTTGTGATATTCTACCCACCAAATGGTCTCACATGATCCTGGTCTTACGACAAGGTAAAACTCTGCACACACACACTCTCTCAACTTTATATGGAGCTTTCAGGTACACTGAAGAAAATCAAGCCCAGATAGTGGTGGCAGAACAAGATGCTTTTAACCATGCCTCCAGTAGTCCTAATGTGGTTAGTCATACTGAACCACAAAGTACAGCACTGATATCTTCTGAGAATGTATTTTCTATGAAGAAGATGGTGTCTGAACTCAAGAATTCTGGAGAGTCCAGTCAAATCTCTCCAGACTGTTGTGATGAAACTGATGATGATGACCTCATTGCAATGATTGCTAAAACGTTTAACCGTTTCAAAGCAAGAGCAAATCGGCCATCTGGATAATTTGCATCCAGTTCTTCAACTGATAAGACCAATTTGACATGCTTTAAGTGTGGAAAAAAGGGTCATTTCATGAAAGATTGCAGGTCCAACCAGTTTGTATCCAAGCCTGGTCCATTCTCTTCAAATAATAAGCCTGATGATAGCTATAAACTGAAATATAAAAAGCTTAAGGCCCAGATTGCTCTCATGGCACAACAAATTGAAAACAATAATAAGTGCATGATTGCAACAACTGAAGAGAAGTGGGTTCCTTCTGATGAATCATCTGCTGATGAAGAAGAAGAAAGAGATTGCTGTTACATGGCTCTGGCAGACGATGAGCACCTGGTGAAGGAAGATGTCACATCTGGATGATGGGTAGACATTGTTATTAAGAAGGTTAGTGATTATGATTGTGCAACTGACCAAGAATTAAAACTGGACATAGCTGAAGCTCTTAATTCTGATTTGATATTTGTAGAAACTGTTAGATCTGATTGTGTAAATGGTCTAGAAACAGATTCTTCTGAAATAACTGCTTTAAAATCAAAATTGAAAGAACTTCAAGACATTGAACTGGCATTTCAAGCCCAGGTTCTGGTAACTGAACAATTGATTCAAGAAAAACAAGATCTTGAAGTCATTTTAGAGAAAGAAAAACTGGTAATTAAATCATGGCTAGAAACCAAAAAGCCATATGATGCTGGAGTAAATCAATTTCCTGCTCAAAAACGTGCATACTTAGATGGAAATACTCATGTAGCATTATTAATACCAGTAATCGATCGATTACCAGAGGGGTTCAGGCCCACCACTGTTTATGATGAGCCTGTAACTCCCAAGACCAATATTTACCCAGTTCAATCCCTAGAGGTCAAGACTGGAGCATTCCAGATGACTGCTCCAGTTAAAGAGGTTTATCGGAATAAACCTTTGCCTCAGACCAATTCCCTACCTAAGCCTAGGACTGGAAAGGCAAAGGTTAGAGAGCCAGATTCAAACACTGACTCGTCAATCTCAAAGTTTTAATGCAAGATTAAACTTTATTGAGGGTACTTCATCTGGCCCTAGACAAAATACAAAACCTTTTGCAAAGAAAGTTAAATCTATTTCTCCAGTTGAGAAAAAGAAAAAGGTTTCAAAACTATCAACCCCAGTGGTCTTTTCAACTAAGACCACTGTTGAAGAAAGTGAACTAAACCAGATTGCCCCAGGGACCTATAAGGGAGGGTCCAGTGAACCCATCAGTCGATGGGTTCCCAAATCTAACTGATAGTATCTGGTGTATGTGCAGGGCGATCGAAAGAAATATATCTGGTATCTTGACAGTGCTGCTGGCAGGACGATGACCGGATGTAAGACCCTGCTGGAGGAGTTCACCATTTCTGATGGACCCTCCATTACTTTTGGAAATGATGGTTGTGGAAAGACTGAGGGATACGGTGTTCTGAACAATGGACAAGTCAAGTTCAGACGTGTTGCATTTGTGAATGGTTTGAAATATAACCTGATCAGTGTAAGCCAACTGTGTGATGATGGCTATCAAGTTCTATTCAATATTGCTCAGGGTATCGTATTCAACAAGGACTGGAAGGTAGTGTTGATTGCTCCCAGAAAAGGGAATGTGTACGTGATGGATATGGAAAGCTCTCCTTCAGAGCAGTGTTTCTATACTCAAGCTGATAAAGACACAAACTGGTTATGGCACAAAAGGTTATCCCATTTAAATTTCAAGAATATTAATAAGTTGTCCAGAAAACAACTTGCAGATGGGATACCTTCAGTTTCCTTCAAAAAGGAAAGGCCATGTCCAGGATGTGAGATGGGTAAGCAAAAACGTACCAGTTTCAAGACCAGACAAATTTTCAGCATATCTGAACCTCTTCATATGCTTCATATGGACCTCTTTGGTCCAGTGAACGTTCAGACTCGTGCTGGTAAAAGATACACCCTGGTGATCGTAGATGAATTCTCCAGATATTGTTGGGTGATCTTTCTGAGGTCTAAAAGTGAAGCTGCTGCTGAAATCATCAGTCTTATCAAGCAAATTGAGCTCAAGTACAGTCAAAAGGTGTGTCAGTTAAGAAGTGACAATGGAACAGAATTCCAGAATGCAACTCTGGAGTCATTCTGTACTGACACTGGCATCTCCCAGAACTTCTCATCAGCCCGCTCTCCAGAACAGAATGGAGTGGTGGAAAGGAAGAATCGAACACTGATAGAAGCTGCCAGGAGTATGCTTGCTGAATCTGGTCTGTCTACCAGTTTCTGGGCTAAAGCAATTGCTACTGCTTGCCACACCCAGAACCGGTCAGTGTATGTGAAGCGACACAAAAAGACAGCCTATGAAGTCTTAAGAAATAGAAAACCAAATATTGGTTATTTTCACATTTTTGGATGTCCAGTTTACATCCTGAACGACTCCAGTCAGTTAGGCAAATTTGATGCCAAAGCTGATGAAGGGTATTTCTTAGGCTATTCAGCCATTCGCAAGGCCTTCAGAGTCTACAACAAGAGACTGGAGAAGGTCCATGAGTCAATTCATGTCACATTTGATGAATCAAATGCTGCAATCAACAAGAAGCCAGCCCTTGACACTCCCCCAGTAACTCCAATTGTCTTTTGTGAATCTGATCCTATAAACGACAATAAAGAAGATTCAGAAGACACAGTTTCCAGTCATCCTGATCTGGAACCTGTTCAGAAAAAGAAACACTCCAGTAGTACTCCATTCTATCCTTCTATTATTTTCAAACTACCCTCTGAAATTAATATTGGATCAGATGTTCGTACTACTCCCCCAGTAACTCCAATTGTCTTTTGTGAATCTGATCCTATAAACGACAATAAAGAAGATTCAGAAGACACAGTTTCCAGTCATCCTGATCTGGAACCTGTTCAGAAAAAGAAACACTCCAGTAGTACTCCATTCTATCCTTCTATTATTTTCAAACTAAGACCACTGTTGAAGAAAGTGAACTAAACCAGATTGCCCCCAGGGACCTATAAGGGAGGGTCCAGTGAACCCATCAGTCGATGGGTTCCCAAATCTAACTGATAATATCTGGTGTATGTGCAGGCGATCGAAAGAAATATATCTGGTATCTTGACAGTGCTGCTGGCAGGACGATGACCGGATGTAAGACCCTGCTGGAGGAGTTCACCATTTCTGATGGACCCTCCATTACTTTTGGAAATGATGGTTGTGGAAAGACTGAGGGATACGGTGTTCTGAACAATGGACAAGTCAAGTTCAGACGTGTTGCATTTGTGAATGGTTTGAAATACAACCTGATCAGTGTAAGCCAACTGTGTGATGATGGCTATCAAGTTCTATTCAATATTGCTCAGGGTATCGTATTCAACAAGGACTGGAAGGTAGTGTTGATTGCTCCCAGAAAAGGGAATGTGTACGTGATGGATATGGAAAGCTCTCCTTCAGAGCAGTGTTTCTATACTCAAGCTGATAAAGACACAAACTGGTTATGGCACAAAAGGTTATCCCATTTAAATTTCAAGAATATTAATAAGTTGTCCAGAAAACAACTTGCAGATGGGATACCTTCAGTTTCCTTCAAAAAGGAAAGGCCATGTCCAGGATGTGAGATGGGTAAGCAAAAACGTACCAGTTTCAAGACCAGACAGAATTTCAGCATATCTGAACCTCTTCATATGCTTCATATGGACCTCTTTGGTCCAGTGAACGTTCAGACTCGTGCTGGTAAAAGATACACCCTGGTGATCGTAGATGAATTCTCCAGATATTGTTGGGTGATCTTTCTGAGGTCTAAAAGTGAAGCTGCTGCTGAAATCATCAGTCTTATCAAGCAAATTGAGCTCAAGTACAGTCAAAAGGTGTGTCAGTTAAGAAGTGACAATGGAACAGAATTCCAGAATGCAACTCTGGAGTCATTCTGTACTGACACTGGCATCTCCCAGAACTTCTCATCAGCCCGCTCTCCAGAACAGAATGGAGTGGTGGAAAGGAAGAATCGAACGCTGATAGAAGCTGCCAGGAGTATGCTTGCTGAATCTGGTCTGTCTACCAGTTTCTGGGCTAAAGCAATTGCTACTGCTTGCCACACCCAGAACCGGTCAGTGTATGTGAAGCGACACAAAAAGACAGCCTATGAAGTCTTAAGAAATAGAAAACCAAATATTGGTTATTTTCACATTTTTGGATGTCCAGTTTACATCCTGAACGACTCCAGTCAGTTAGGCAAATTTGATGCCAAAGCTGATGAAGGGTATTTCTTAGGCTATTCAGCCATTCGCAAGGCCTTCAGAGTCTACAACAAGAGACTGGAGAAGGTCCATGAGTCAATTCATGTCACATTTGATGAATCATTTGCTCCAGTGGCTAGACTTGAAGCGATCAGAATATTCTTAGCATTCGCTGCTTATCATCAGTTCAAGGTCTACCAGATGGATGTAAAGAGTGCTTTCTTGAATGGAAAGCTTGAAGAAGAAGTTTATGTCAGACAACCACCAGGTTTCGTTGATGAAAAGCATCCACATTGGGTATATCGTCTGGACAAAGCGCTGTATGGCCTCAGACAAGCCCCACGTGCCTGGTATGACACTCTGACTAAACATTTGTTGAAAAATGGTTTCAAACGAGGTGCAATTGACAATACCTTATTTATTCTTCATGAAAAAGGTAATCTGTTAATGGTACAAATTTATGTTGATGATATTATTTTTGGGTCTACTGATGAAAACATGTGCAAGAAATTTTCAAAAATAATGTCAACTGAATATGAGATGAGTTTGATGGGTGAATTAACATATTTTCTTGGACTCCAGATTAAACAAAACAAAGATGGCATTTTTATTAATCAGGAAAAATATGTTAGAGATCTTTTAAAGAAATTTGATATGAACTCTTCACCATCTAAACCAACTCCAATTTCTGCACCACTGACACTGGACTCCGATCCAGATGGAAAACCAGTGAACACCACTGTCTATAGAGGCATGGTTGGTTCACTGATGTATTTAACTGCCAGTAGACCAGATATTATGTTTTCAACATGTTTATGTGCCAGATATCAGTCTAATCCAAAGGAATCTCATATGCTTGCTGTAAAGCGCATACTGAAGTACCTTAAAGGTGTCCCCAGTCTAGGTCTTTGGTATCCCAAAGGCTCAGGCATGGATCTAATGGGTTATTCAGATTCAGATCATGCAGGTTGTAAGATAGATAGGAAATCCACTACTGGTGGATGTCATTTCCTTGGTGGCAAACTGGTCAGCTGGACCAGTAAGAAGCAAACTTCAGTTTCATTGTCCACTGCTGAAGCTGAATACGTATCTGCAGCCAGTTGTTGTGCTCAGATACTCTGGATGAAGAACCAGTTGCTTGATTATGGTATTAAATATTCAAAGACCCCAATCTTTTGTGATAATACCAGTGCCATTGCTATCTCGAACAATCCAGTCATGCACTCCAGAACGAAGCACATTGATCTCAGGTATCACTTCATTCGTGATCATATTATGAAAAACAACATTGAACTCCATTTTATTCCCACTGACAAACAACTCGCTGACATTTTTACCAAACCTCTGGATGTCAAAACTTTTGAATATCTTGTTGGTGAGTTGGGAATGTTAAACCCTTAAATCTGGTGACTGCTCAGATATTGAACGCCTTTGTGTACTATCTTTGCATTATTAGATTTCTGGAACAACATTCCAGGGAAAGACTTGAAAGATATTTTTGTTCTTAAAAATGTTTTAAGTTCAGGGGGAATTTATTAATTTATTTTCTCACTGGACAAACTCTTCAGAAAATATTACTGGTGCTTTGTAAATGTGTCCCTCTCACTGGTAACTGGACAGGTTGAAGTGCGTGTTTGAGGTGACTAATGTCTCCTTGTAAATGTGTCCCTCTCATTTGTCTGTATTAGTTGACGTGCACGTTTGAGGTTACCAGTCTTTCAAAAATGGTTTTCACTGGTACTTTACTGGAGTGTCCCTCCAGTGTACCATCAGTACATGTTCACTGGACTAATCCACCAGTGATACTGGAGTGTCCAGTCAACCTCCAGATGCACTGAAATATGTCATAATATTTTCTAAATACTTGGTCATCGTGCGTGCCACGTAAGCAAATCTTTTTGGAGATATTTTAATCCTACGTGGCATGTAAATTTTTCAACGTAATGATGGTATTTTTACCTTGGGAAGTCAAAAAGAGCAACTTGTTAATGTTTGTGGGCTGTAAACTGTCACACATTTATGTGTGATGTGATGTAATTAATGCGGATCTCAGAACCTCGATCAAAATTATATTTGATAATTTCAAATAAACCGTTTGAGTTCCACATTTTCTCTCCTATATATACCCACTTTCACTTTCAAATGCATTTACTTCGAACATATTTACTCCCAAATCTTTCAAATTCCTTCATTTACTTCTTCATTCAATTTCCAATCATATTTATCTCTCTTATTTACTCCATTTCCATTCAATTCCTTCATCAAATCTTCATCATAACCTATATATATTCAATTTCATCTTCATCTATTCTTTATAAATGGCACCTAGACAGTCAAGATCGCCTAAAAATCTGCTTGCCACTGAATATAATCCTTCTGAAAATGTTGACAGGGCACCTCATATCACTCTTGAGGCAAATGCCATAAGAATGAACATGAACAACTGGATGGCCAGACTCTCTCTTTCCAGTGTTCATGATGCCCAATCGATTATTGGGAGATTAAACACATTTTTTCTCTCTTGCCCATTATATGGTGCGTTGACACTAAATCCAGGAAGGATGTACCACGATTACCTTTGTGAATTCTGGTACACTGCAAAATATGATGATGAAACTTCATCTATCAATTATACTCTCAAGGGAGGTACCAGATCCCTTGGTTTCACTACTAGTCTTCTCAGGTCTGTTCTACAGTTAAACTATTTTGACCAGAATGAGTTGCCAATCGAACTTCCCTCTGGTATTAATACAAGGGAAGTGTGCAGACTGATGGGGCACACAGATATCATGGATGAGCATGGCCAGCTATCCAGGAAAGGAACTATCTACATGAGCAAGCTGTCAGACTCATGGAGATATTTCTTCACCCACATTGTTGAATGTCTGGGAGGCAGTTCTGGAGGGTTAGACCAGATAAATCAAACCCATCTCCAGATTGCCTACTGCTTATGGTTTGGGCTTAGAGTGGACTTTGCTCAGATTCTTTTTGATGATCTGGTTGAGCGCCTTAGAGTGAAAGGAAGAAAACCGTTTGTTCCTTATATTCGTTTCCTTTCTCTAATGTTTAAAAATGCTCTTGGAGACCAGTATGATTTTGATACTACTCACTTTTCTGTGAGTGAGTATATGAGGGATCTGGTCAACCTCAGATCTCCACTGGACGAGGTAGATATTCCTCAGTCCATGCTTTCCTTTCAAAGGGAAGAAGCTGAAATGGCTCCAGATAGAGGTCAAGCTGTTGAAGGACCATCTGGAGACCAAGATGTATAGATAATAGAAGCTGTACAACCCATCAGACAAGTTGCTCCTGAAGGTCAAGTACCAGAAGTTGTTGAACCTTCCAGACGACCTAGAACAAACAGGCGTCTGATGAGAGCTGGACTTCAGGTGAATCCTGAAAGACATCCTGGTGATGTTATGAATCTGGATGGGTCACCAATTTTTTAACAAGAGAACGTACAAGAGGTTGTTGAGTAGGTTAATGTAGAGACTGGTGAACAGGTTAATGTAGAGACTGGTGAACAGGTTAATGTAGAGACTGGTGAACAGGTTAATGTAGAGACTGGTGAACAGGTAATGTAGAGACTGGTGAACAGTGAATGTAGAGGCTGGTGAACAGGTTAATGTAGAGACTGGTGAACAGACAGTTGGGATGGCTCCAGAATGGGATGATGTAGATTCCCCAATGTCTGAAGGCTTTGATGTAAACATGAATTTCTTGGGTGATGAAGAAGAAAATATTGACACATCTGCTATTGCTTCAGTCACCCAACCAATTATATCTTCTGAAATGCCACCACCACCAGAGAACCACCACCACCACCATCAAACATACCACCACCACCACCACCTTCAATTCCTAGAGATACACAATACTTCACTCCAGCAACCACTCAACCTTCACAATCTCAACCTCCACCTCGTGCGCCGGAGTCACCAGTTGCAACATCTGAAGCTGCAACTGAAGAGGACTGGGCACAAGTTCCTCTTATGACCAGATTGCCTTCAACTCTTGAACCTCCCAGTGGTCTCTCCACTTCATCTTCTGCCGAGGTCCAAGGCCTTTTAAGTAAGGTAGCGGACCTGGAGAGATCACTCCAGACTTCATCTCAGGTTATTTCAGACTTCAAATCCTTATTATCAAATAACCTTGCATCTGAGATGAATCTGTTTGCTGGGAATGAGAAGCTCGTGTTTGAAAAGCTTGATGAACTGCTGGCCCATCAAAGGGAGATGGCATCAATGGGGACTCTGGACTCTTACAATGCTGGAAGGTTAGGCATAAATATTGATGTATATAAAAAGATGAACTGCTGGCCCATCAAAGGGAGATGGCATCAATGGGGACTCTGGACTCTTACAATGCTGGAAGGTTAGGCATAAATATTGATGTATATAAAAAGATGAACTGCTGGCCCATCAAAGGGAGATGGCATCAATGGGGACTCTGGACTCTTACAATGCTGGAAGGTTAGGCATAAATATTGATGTATATAAAAAGATGAACTGCTGGCCCATCAAAGGGAGATGGCATCAATGGGGACTCTGGACTCTTACAATGCTGGAAGGTTAGGCATAAATATTGATGTATATAAAAAGATGAACTGCTGGCCCATCAAAGGGAGATGGCATCAATGGGGACTCTGGACTCTTACAATGCTGGAAGGTTAGGCATAAATATTGATGTATATAAAAAGATGAACTGCTGGCCCATCAAAGGGAGATGGCATCAATGGGGACTCTGGACTCTTACAATGCTGGAAGGTTAGGCATAAATATTGATGTATATAAAAAGATGAAGGATGACCCCAGAGTTCATCAATGCCTAAATGCATTAGATGATGTTCATGTACGCTCATTTTATGCCGAAGAAGAACAGGTCTATGATTCTATAATTTATGGTGTGAGTGTACCAGAACTCATCAGACAAAGGAAGGATGAACTGGTAAGCCTCCAGAAAAAGATCAGAAAGAACGATGGTGCTCTGGAGATAGAGTACAGGAAGAGACTTACTGGCTTACCAAAACTGACTGCCAAGCAAATCAAAGCGCTCAAAGATGCTGATGTAAGCAAATTCATTCCCCTGGACACTTCTCGAAAAATTGATCGTCAACAACTCCAATCTGCTGTAGAGCAAAAGAGAATGTCCAAGGAAACTGAAGCATTGATCCAGCAAGCCAAAGTGAAAGACAAGTACAATGAGATGTTAAATTTCAGGGCTGATGCCAGAAGGATCACTGGTGCTGAGATCAAATTGGCTGAAAATAATGAAGGCATGTCCAAGTTTGAAGTAAAGTTGACCAGGGAGGGTAACTTTACTGATGAAAGGAAAAGTACTTTAGTCCAAGCATTTGGATGGAGTGAACTGAAAGAAATCGCTTTAACGTTCAGGGGGAAGACAAATGTGTAGACTGATGTTAAAGCATTTCTGAAAAGAGTTGAAAAGGTATGGAGAAGAAAGCAACAGATGGAAGTTGCAATGGGCATAAGATCGCCAGAATCAATACCATCTTCTCCATCACCAAAGAGAAAGGCTACTGAAGATGCTCCAGGACAGACATCAAAAAGAAGGGCCTGACTCTTATCATTTACTTGTTGTAAATTATTGTTTTATGAAAATTGTAAACTATTTATCAGTTAATGTATGTAATAATAGTTGCAATTTTTGATTCATATAAGTAAATGATCAGATTTAGTCTAAGTTAGAACTTAAATGATGAAACTGAAAACACTCATGATTTATAAAGTGTTTTCCAATAACTTAGATTTTTAGACTAAGTCAAAACTTGTGTTTTTCAAGCATACAAAATGTATAGATTTAAGCTTGAAAACACTTGCATTATTTCTAAACAAATAGGGGGAATTTGTTAGGTCCAAATTTAGTCCAGATTTACTGGACTCGCTCCAGACTCGACTACTGGAGCCTTACTGAAGATCTATCCAGAAACGTGTTCTACTGGACCTACTCCAGACTTGGAATCTGGAGTCCCTCTGAAGATTTGTCCAGAAATAATGGAAGACCAGTGAGCAAATACTTGTATAGGAATCTGGAGTATTCTCCAGATTAGCTCACTGGACTTTACCCCCAGTCCAGATCAACTCTACTGAAGACATTCTTACTGAAGTCAAAGACTGAAGTCAGAAAAAAGAAGACTTACAAATGGCGGAGTCCACTGGAAGTCTTGCCAGATCTGTACACTGGAGGATTGTCAGTGTTCTAGACCTTACAAGTCTGAACACTGATATCGAGGATTGACTTTTGCCTTTACACACTTTCCAAAGAACAATCCACTTGTTCTTTACCAAAGTTTATGCGTGTAAAGGTGGTTGGATAAAAGGATACAAAGTCATTTCATGTGACTTTATCCTTATTCCTTATCCAATGCATTTAATGTTCTTGTCGGATCATTAAATGCATGCAACCATATTTGTACGGCACAAAATTCACTGGTGAATTTTGTTGCCTATAAATACAAAGTCATTTCCTTGAGAAAAATACTTTTAAGCATACATTTTGCATTTAAGTGAATTTGTCTAAATACTCTCGATCTTAAACAGGGATACTTCACAACTTTAAGTATCTCGATCCAAAAGAGTCATTTGACAAATATAGATCATTTGAAATTCATAGGTTGTTAGGATACATACTTATTTGTATTATCTTGATTCCGCACAACCTTGTATTTTATTTAACATCATAAATAAAATACACCATTGAAAAATACATAATGTTCCACTTTACTTGTTTATTGCTTTAAGTCTTGTATTACTTTGTTTATATATTCTTGCATTTATTTACAAGTAATACTAGTCCATTCTAGTGATTATTAGACTTGTTGTATTTTACACTTTCTAGGTTAACCATCGAACTTCAGGGACTCACAGTCCATAGTGCTAACTTACTTCTCTAGACCTGAAAAACATGAAGAAAAAGTGTCAACTATGAGAGTTGAGTGAGTTCATAGGTTTATTCTACCAAATATACGTACAACCGATTCAAAAAGTGAAATAGTAAATCATATAGTTTCCAAGAATTTCCTTCATAATATCCGTACCCAAACCGTATGTTCAAAACATAATTTCCATTCATAATAATAGTAAATTTCCGTTCAGCCAAAGGCATAATTTGATGAGTAAATGCTTGAGCCACTACTAAGACCATTTCTTGTCCCAACCAACATAATATTTCATTTCATAGCACAAGCTGTCAATCAAGTGCAATTAATAAAGAAGGGGATCGTGCCATGGAGATGACCGCCTAATATAAAGTAGATTAGAGCACCGCTCGGGTCGGACTGGCAATGAAAGTGGCCACAAAGGCAACCAACATTCCACCGTTACCTATTTTAGTGGGTGAGTGGACGACTCCTAGTTGCGCAACCCTCTAACTACAGGCCTCCCCTTTCGGAGTTAATAGTAGTGTACGAAGTGATACAGTTTGACAGAACTCAAGCTCATCATATAACTTATAACACATTGAACATACAATATATCCCATTTCATAATCATTCTTTCAAGAATCATTTATATATAAAGCAATTTTATTTATCATGTTTTTCACCCCGAAAGTAAAACACGTAAAAGAGTTTGAAAGGGGGCTATGACTCACTTGATTCGAGAGTGTTAGGGGCTGATCAAATGCGAGATCTTCGTCTAGTCGTGTTGCTCCCCAAGCAAGCCTAAACCATGGTATTTATATATACACAACGTAAGTGTGCGTAGCATGAACTAGTGTGCTAGATCATGAGATGTTTGCTAGTAGACTTGCCCATCTTTGGTTGTTACTTAATTGTGGAATCCAAGTGCATTATGATTCTCTCATTATTTGGTTAAAAGAGATTCGGTGGTAGGAGTCGTTTTCTCATTATATGTTTTTGTATGTTTATTGGAATTTCGGCAGTTTGGCTTTGATTTATATGATCTCGATTGTATACTTTGCTTAATAATAATATTTGACATTTGTGGTCTTATAATATTAATATTTATGTATATTTTCTGATTTGTAATTATTTATTTAATTTAATAATATTTAATTACTTATTTATTCACTTTATTGATTTATTAACTAAATAATTCCTTAAAAATACTTTTAAGTGTCATAATTGTCTTTATAAATTATGAATAATTTTATTTGAGTTATATTCTGATATATATGCTTCTTAATTTATAATTTCATGTTTTATACTTTTATTTGTGTATTTTCCATTAATTTTAATAATATTTAATTAGTTATTTTTACTTAATTATTTATCTTTAAATTATGTAACACATGTCTCTTGACTCTTAAATATTTTTCTCCAGTAGGTTTTAGTTATTTTTATCAATGGTTAAGAAGATTTAGCCAAATTCATGATTTACATAATTTATTTATTGATTTATTTGCCTTTTAATTACCATTTAAATTCAATAATTCATGGAAATTCTTAGAAATCACCACACAATATTTTAGTCAAAAATCTCAGGCCTTTTAGGCAACTTTTATCAATAAAAACTCATATCAATTCAACCTCTCTTGTGTATTGCTTATTTTGAGGACTTTATGATTAAAAATCGTTTACCGAAATAGTGATTTTAGCCTCATTTCTTAAGCTATTAAGGTATTTCAAAATGGATTTTCATTCTCATTTCAATATTTACAGTAAGTCCATCATATTTTGGTGATTCAAGTCGTGATAGTGGTGGTGGTGTGATATGTGCAATTTAGTGCTTTCGGTTAGTGATTATTTGACCCGAAAAGGTGATTTTTGAGCTTATTCTTGCCATGCATCAAGTGAAT
>CM067175.1:41693758-41704833 GCA_034093135.1 Erigeron breviscapus | reverse complement strand
ATCAAGCCACAGTTATAGCACTTCTTTTCTTCATTCCTTCTCTCCAATACCTTCTTCTCAAACTTCCTCTGATTTTCATATTTCTTCTCACCTCCAACAAACTCTTTCTTCTGATCAAACTTAGGAGCATTTGCATTTTTAGCATAAGAAGAAACTGACGAAGTCCTAAGCTGATTGTTTGTTGGTTTCTTTTTGAAGAATTTCTTTTTGAAAGCCTTGGTGAAATAAGCGAGTTCTTTGTACATCTGTTTTTGGTTGTCATCCAGATCAGAATCACTCATATCACTCGAATCAGAATCAGTTTGAACTTCAACAAAACTGTGTCTTGACATTCTAGGAGTCTTCTTTTCAGCAACCAAAGCCAATGGATCTGAATGTACACTCTCTTCTTTCTTCTTCTGAATTCTTTTAACATCTTCCACATTCAGTTGTAGCTTTTCAAACAGAGTATGAATTGTGAGCTTTGCAAAATCTGATTGTTGGTTGAGTTGAGTTCCATATACTTGCCATTCTTCTTCCAAATTCTTGATGAATTTGATGTTCAGTTCCATATTGGTTCTTTTAACATCATTCTTTCTCAGCTCATTGATGACATTACAGAATCTGATGTATACCTCATTCAGTGGTTCACCTTTTTGCTGTCTGAATGTTTCATACATGTTCAGAACATTTGACAACCTAATGGTGTTTGATACATCTGATCCTTCCATCTGCTTCTCCACTTCATCCCAAATGTCTTTTCCTGTTTCATAGGAATCCACATTGCAGTAAATGTTATCAGGAAGTGCTTGGTAAAGAAAGGCAATTGCACTTTGGTCAGCCTCAACTCTGCTTCTTTGATCTGTGTTCCAACTCTCCTCAGGTAACACTTCTCCATTAATTGGGTTCTTTGGTATTTCAGGACCTTCTTTATAAGATTTTCTTAGCAGTTTTCCATTCTTCTGCCTGTCTATCCAGTTCAGAAATCTTTTCTTCCATTGAGGATAAGATCCTCTAAACAAGACAGGTGGTCTTCCTTCAGAACCAAGTGCTAAAGCTTCCCTTGAAGCCATTGCAAGCAATAAAAGTCTTAGAGAAAAAAATTTGAGATTTTTTCAATTTCAACTAAATGCAGAGCTTAAACCTCTGCAAATAGTGTAAGTGACCAAGTTCTTAAAAACAACTAAATGCCGAGCTTAATTCTCTGCAAATAGTGTAAGTGACCAAATTCTTAAAAACAACTGAATGCCGAGCTTAATTCTCTGCAAATAGTGTAAGTGACCAAATTCTTAAAAACAACTGAATGCCGAGCTTAATTCTCTGCAAATAGTGTAAGTGACCAAATTCTTAAAAACAACTGAATGCCGAGCTTAAATCTCTGCAAACAGTACAACTTATAAAGTCACTTGGTCGAAGAATCAATTTCAACTATTTGCCGAGCAAATAACTCTGCAAACAGTACAAATAGAACTTGTACTTAGTCACACCACCCAACAACACTTGTTTGCCGAGCTAAACTTCTGCAAACAATGCAAGTAGCACCAGTCTCAAATCAAAAATTCTCAATTCTCAAAAACAACTATTTGCCGAGCAAAATGCTCTGCAAATAGAACAAGTGAAGTTCCAGTACTTAGCCAAATTTCTGAAACACGTATTTGCCGAGCAAGGAGCTCTGCAAATAGTACAAGTAAGAACACCACTTAGCCAACGACTTTGCAAATGCGAGTAACCACAACACGACAAAATAGTCGGTTAGGTTATCTTCTATGTTCAGCCAACCCCTTATTTGCAGAGAAGACTGAAAATCTTCGATATCTTCTTCATTTTTGCGAGTTAGAACTCGAATTTTATACCAAAATGTTCAGAAAATCAATGCGCACAAATCCTCAAACAAATTAGATGCTAATTTCAACTGGAAATCAAACCCTCACGAACATGCGATTTGTAGAGCTCGATCAAAAACACCTCAAATGATGAAATTAGCTTCTGAAATTGATAGCGAAGGAAGATATACTGATATGAAATCGATCGGTGAACAAAATTAGAACAGAAACACACTTAATTTGCAGGAATCACTGAAATAGTGAGCTCTGCAAATGAACCTTTCAGAAAAAATGCTCAAATTCTGAAATGAAGCACAAAATTAAGCTTGTAATAAGCTTTTGGATCGTTCAGCAACTCTGATTGTGCTCTGATACCAATTGTTAAGACTAGAATTCGAGCTTTAGTGTGTGTTTAGTGTGTGTTAATGGAGGTTTCTAGTGAGAGAAAGTAGAGAGAGAGTAGAGAGATGTCAGGGAAAGATTAGTTTGTATTATGTGGTAAAAGGTTACATATTCACTTATGGAGGGGGTTTATATACATATGATCTATTTACACTATGCCCCCTTCCATTCTAACATGTTTACATTCTAAGTACAAAACAACATAAAGTACACAAATCAACTACTACATATTATATTTCTAACAAACTTCAACCATTACTAAATTATGATGTAACTTTCATTGATTTTTGCGATTTATTTATTATACAAATATTTTTTTTAATAATTTTTAATTTCTCTAAAGTTATTTACTTTTTCTCAAATTATGTCAAAACATTTTATTATATTGTATTCAAATTGATAAAATAGTTTCGATTAATAAATCTCAGTGTATCTAGAAATATTAAAAAAAAGATATCAAACAGTAAAAAAATTTGAAATTTGAAATCTTGAGATGTAATTAAGATTTACAATCTTACAATAGATCGCCAGATTAAATTATTAATATTTAATCTACATCTATAATAATTTACAATTTCAAAACAATAATAATTTAAATTAAAAATTTAATTATGTTTTAAAATTTACTCACATATATTGTAAGACAATATTATATTGTAAGTTTGTAACTGACTTATCTAAATCGGTAGTCACCTTTTGCATATACATATGTTTTTTTTAATTTTTACTAGAATTTCTAACAAAATTTTCAAGGTAAAATTATTAATATTTAAAAATTAATTTATTTACACGTGCTTATTTTAAATTTCAACTTCTAGAAGAAAAATTCCCTTATTTATATAATTCAAACTTCTAATTTCTAATCTCATTTATTCGTATTCTAATTCTAATCTCAATTATATTCGGATTCTAATTTTCATGGAAAACAATCTTATCTCGTTTCTTAACGATATTAATCCTGAAAAGGATTCATGGATTATCAAAGTACGTGTTATTCGTTTATGGGAACAAAAATACAGGGTCAATATGATTTTACTTGATGAAAAGGTAAATTTTAGCATAAATATATGTTAAGTATAGAATTCGAGCTTTTGTGTGTGTTAGAGTGTGTGTTAATGGCGGTTTGAAGAGAGAGAAAGTAGAGAGAGAGTAGAG
Organism: Erigeron breviscapus; assembly: GCA_034093135.1. Classification (NCBI taxonomy): domain Eukaryota; kingdom Viridiplantae; phylum Streptophyta; class Magnoliopsida; order Asterales; family Asteraceae; genus Erigeron; species Erigeron breviscapus. Next base: position 41,701,474 of record CM067175.1, on the reverse strand, counting down.
AGAAGTCAGGGAAAGTTTAGTTTGTATTATGGGGTGAAAAGTTACAATTAACATAATGGAGGGGGTTTATATACATATGAGCTATTTACACTATGCCCCCTTCCATTGTAACAAGATTACAATATAAGTACAAATTAACATAAGGTACACAAATCAACTACTACATTTATATTTCTAACAATCTCCCCCTTAGTAGTGATTTGTGAAAAATATCCAGTCTTTGTCTTTCTTTAAGCTCTTGTATTCGGTCTATCTTTGTTTGGATGCCAGAACCAATTTTCTCCTTCGGGTCTATCATCAGGAACAACCATGTTGTCTGCAAAGTTTCTTGGAGGAATGTTCTGTGGACCTGGACGATGACCAGGCTCGTATTTGATCCAACAACCTCCTCTTCGACGTACGACGTACTTAGACTTCTGAACATTCTTTGCTTCTCTCATCATTCTAATGCTGTCTCTGTACTCGAGTCTTTGATTAATCTTGGAGATTGCTTTATCAAACACTTCCTTTTTCTTTTCATCTTGCTCGTCTTCTTGCAGGCACAACAACACATTCTTACAAAAATCCAAAGTTCCATCAGAATAAGAAGCAAGTTCATCCATGCGAATGAAAATCTTCTTCTTTCTGCTATTCAAAAAGACAACACCGAAGGATGGTTCTTCTATGATATGACCAATACTTAGCTGTTCAATATCTGCGGTGTATAGACTTTGATCTGGATACGGCACATTAATCTTCCTCTTCACAACTTCAAATCCTATTTGAAAATCTTCCAATGAAGCGTACTGAATGCAGCTTGACATATATCTTTTAACAGCTTCAAAGGCAATAACATCTTCACGGTATCGCTGCATTGCATTCAAGAAATGATTGTAGAGGAAGATAATGTCATCAACGGGCAGCAGCTTGAATTGTGTTTCAGTAAATCTGTAGCTCTTGCCATTATCTCTTTTGACATGGAAACTTGGGATTGAGATAGTATTGCTTTTAACCAAAATAACTCTGACCAGCACCAATATCTTGTGATTTCTTTGTTCTTCAAGGAGTTTGGGATTATATTGCTTGGTGAGTTTAAGAAGCTCTTTGTATTCTTCAACTTGTCTAGCTTCCTTAAACTTATACATCGAATCCAACTCTGGTCTTCTGGTCTTGGTAACTTTGGTAGCTCCACAAAATATCAGAAAAGCTCTTTCTTCCAAAAATCTAGACTTCTTGGCTGCCTCCTTTGGCTTAACACCCAGCGCAACCATTCTTTCTTTATCCCTCAAGAAGTATCCCCGATTAATGAATCTCCTTTGTTCTTCAGTTAATTCTGTTGGAAAATAATCAGGGAGAACCTCCTCGGATACGATTGCTTCTTTCAACACTTGTTTATATGTTGATTTCTTGAAGTTCTGAGATGCAGCCTCAGGAGTCTTTCTCAATTCATCAAAGCTATTGAAGTCTTCAAAGGTATAGAGTTGAGGAGTAGTGAAACCCTGAGTAGAAGATTCTCCAACTTCTTTTCTGCTCGACGAACCTGTTTCAAAATAATCAAGATTTGGGAAGTCTTCAAACACAGGTTCCTCAACAGCTTCAACGTTTATTGGAGTTCCAACTATTTCTGGCTCGTCCAAGGTTACACTGTCTTTTGCAGCCTCAATGTCTGCTTCTCCCTCAGCATATTCAACTATCTCATTATCAATCACATACCCTTCATCTTCATTTTCAACAACATTTTCATTTTCTTCATCTTCTTCATCATCATAATCATCTCCAAGCACTTCATTGAATTTTCTTATTATTTCATCAATTCTTGCTATCTCCTCTGGGTCATCTTCATTGTTTCTTTCATTAAATCTTTTATTGAAAGCTTTAACCATTTTGTCAACTTCTCTTTGAGTTTCATCATTAAGTTCTCTAGCTCTAACAGCAGCTAATCTTTCAATTTCTGCCTGATCCTCTTCAATCACATCTTGATTACTGCCTTCAGCTCTTTCTTCCATCACCACATCTCCAACATTCACATCAACACTTGCCGAAGTATTTTCAATGTTGGCTTGACCTTCTCCTTGATTCTCCCCCTCGGGGTGATCATCAGAATCAGGATCATCCCGACGAGAAGGAACCGAGGCCGGTCGGCAAGATTCTAATGCCAACAATCTTAATTCAAATTCAGCTAGTTTAGCATCATACTCAGCCTTTTGTCTTTGAACTTGTTCTTGTAAGGCTTTGACTCTTCTTTCAGTTGCAAGTTCCCTTTCTCTAACTTCCAAGGCATTCAACACTCCTCTTTCAGTAACAGTCAACAAATCACCCTCCGATCGTAAGATATTTAACAAAACTTCACATGCAGAATCTTTGGTTGGTAGATTTGTTGATGTTGATGGAATTTGAGTTGGTGTTGGTGTTCTTTGTGTTGGTGTTTGATGTGGAGGAACCAACCCGGGGGTTTTTTGCACATTTGAAATGTGACCTAAATTCAGCGAAGCTGATTCAGGATTTCCTGCGGATCCTCGGGTTATACCCTCACCAGCAGTTTCAGATTCATGGGCTTCGCAACCCGAATCAAGTTGTGTCCTAGACTGTGATAAATCACTGTCCTGGACTTGTTGTTGTTGGGAAACACCACTCACAACACCGGGGTCACTGAGAATGCCCGTTAATACAGTCTCAGGTTGATCCTGAGGAACAGCAGTGTCACTACGGCGTTCATACTGTCCCCCAGTCTCGGTCTGAAGACTGTTACCTGCGGCTAAAGCTGGCGTGATGTTAGCTAAGGCAGGATTTCCAAGCTGTCCTTGAGGGTCACACAAAGTGGGTCCCCCTCCGCTTGTTCCGGCACCAGTACTCAACTGGGCTTGTGAATCCGTGTGCCTAGGAGATCTAGACTCTTGTGCACGAACTGAAGGCGAGAGGTGGGGCTGGTCCTCTCTATTTTCAACACTCTCATCCTCCAAATGAGGAGAGTGTGGTGAACGTGGCTGTTCCCCGTGCATTTGTGAGACTAACTCCTATTGTGAGGAGTCAGAATGGCGAGGAGAATTCGGTGCAAGCGAGAATGGGGAGCTCTCGACTTCTACCCTAGGGTTGACATCCCGGTTAGACTCATTTGTTTCAACTATCGGAGGGCCAACGTTTTCTTTATGCCCTTTTCCTAACCCGGACCTCTCAACCTCTCTGGTATTTTCAACTCCTCCCTCAGTCCCGCCTTGTTCCTCCAGCACAACATCATCTCCAGTGCTAACATGCTCAGTTTCAACCTCAGATACAACATTATGAATTACTTCAGTTATTTGTGCAACATCAAATTCAGCTGAGGCACCAGGTTGTTCATTTACATCTGCTGTTTGAGATTCATAACTTTGTCTGGCAGATTTAGACGACTTAAGTTTTCTTTTGGATTTCTTTTTCTTTGAGGCCTGCTTTAGTACACTTCTAGCAGCCATTTTAAGTCGTCTACCTGGTGGTGGAGTTGGTTCTTCAGGTATTGCTGAAGCAAGTGGTGTGGGATTAAGTACCGGTGATGAGCGAGGTGGTGTAAAAGTTGGTGGGTTTGGTGAAACAACAGATGGAATAGGTGTTGATTGCGAAGGTGAAGATTGTGAAAATTGAACGGATGGTGTAGATTGTGAAACAGGTGATGAAATAGGTTCAGGTGATACAACATCTTGATCAAACATAACTCTTTTTGACTTTCTTTTCCTCTGCTCAGAGGTCCCCTCATCACTAACCCCTCTTTTTCTTTTAACAGACCTAGGACCCTCACTTGGCGACCTATGCTCAGCTTGGGAAGGAGTCTGTCGGTTTTCAGACCCCATTGCTGAGACTAACCACTCAAGATAAGCCCTAAGGTGAGGACTCTGAGCAGGAACCAGGTTTATCAGAAATGGTGGAATTGGAAAAGGTCTTACAGTTTCACAACTTGTGCCTCTCAAGTTGGATTTATACATCGCAATCACACACTTGAAGCTGTTCTCCAATTTTGGAATTTCTTCTACATTATCAAGAACATCTTCGATAATCAGTGTGAAGAATCTGATAAAAGGAATATATTTTCTATCTTGTTTATCCTTTCCTTTGACAACTTGAATCATCTTTTTCCATATAATCGCCGCAAAGTCACACTGCACATTGTGAGTGACTGCATAGTAAATTGATAAGGAAAAAAAAAAAAAAAAAAAAAAAAAAAAAAAAAAAAAAAAAAAAAAAAAAAAAAAAAAAAATCAAACAAACCTGTCCAAAAAAAAAAAAAAAAAAAAAAAAAAAAAAAAAAAAAAAAAAAAAAAAAAAGAAAGAAAGAAAAAAAAAAAAAAAAAAAAAAAAAAAAAAAAAAAAAAAAAAAAAAAAAAAAAAAAAAAAAAAAAAAAAAAAAAAAAAAAAAAAAAAAAAAAAAAAAAAAAAAAAAAAAAAAAAAAAAAAAAAAAAAAAAAAAAAAAAAAAAAAAAAAAAAAAAAAAAAAAAAAAAAAAAAAAAAAAAAAAAAAAAAAAAAAAAAAAAAAAAAAAAAAAAAAAAAAAAAAAAAAAAAAAAAAAAAAAAAAAAAAAAAAAAAAAAAAAAAAAAAAAAAAAAAAAAAAAAAAAAAAAAAAAAAAAAAAAAAAAAAAAAAAAAAAAAAAAAAAAAAAAAAAAAAAAAAAAAAAAAAAAAAAAAAAAAAAAAAAAAAAAAAAAAAAAAAAAAAAAAAAAAAAAAAAAAAAAAAAAAAAAAAAAAAAAAAAAAAAAAAAAAAAAAAAAAAAAAAAAAAAAAAAAAAAAAAAAAAAAAAAAAAAAAAAAAAAAAAAAAAAAAAAAAAAAAAAAAAAAAAAAAAAAAAAAAAAAAAAAAAAAAAAAAAAAAAAAAAAAAAAAAAAAAAAAAAAAAAAAAAAAAAAAAAAAAAAAAAAAAAAAAAAAAAAAAAAAAAAAAAAAAAAAAAAAAAAAAAAAAAAAAAAAAAAAAAAAAAAAAAAAAAAAAAAAAAAAAAAAAAAAAAAAAAAAAAAAAAAAAAAAAAAAAAAAAAAAAAAAAAAAAAAAAAAAAAAAAAAAAAAAAAAAAAAAAAAAAAAAAAAAAAAAAAAAAAAAAAAAAAAAAAAATATATACAAAACATTAAACATTTAAACATTTTAAAACAAAACACAAATAATAATAAAAGAAACATAGAATAAAAATAATGGAAAGAAAGAAAAGAAGAAAAGAAGAAAGAAAAAAAAATTTTAATTTTTTTTCAAATATATATACAAAACATGACAATATATAGAATCACATAAGTATTAAAAGATAAGAAAACAAGGTAGTACACAAAGGCGTTCGATACCTTGCATCTCACTCAAATATATATACAAAACATGACAATATATAGAATCACATAAGTATTAAAAGATAAGAAAACAAGGTAGTACACAAAGGCGTTCGATACCTTGCATCTCACTCAAATATATATACAAAACATGACAATATATAGAATCACATAAGTATTAAAAGATAAGAAAACAAGGTAGTACACAAAGGCGTTCGATACCTTGCATCTCACTCAAATATATATACAAAACATGACAATATATAGAATCACATAAGTATTAAAAGATAAGAAAACAAGGTAGTACACAAAGGCGTTCGATACCTTGCATCTCACTCAAATATATATACAAAACATGACAATATATAGAATCACATAAGTATTAAAAGATAAGAAAACAAGGTAGTACACAAAGGCGTTCGATACCTTGCATCTCACTCAAATATATATACAAAACATGACAATATATAGAATCACATAAGTATTAAAAGATAAGAAAACAAGGTAGTACACAAAGGCGTTCGATACCTTGCATCTCACTCAAATATATATACAAAACATGACAATATATAGAATCACATAAGTATTAAAAGATAAGAAAACAAGGTAGTACACAAAGGCGTTCGATACCTTGCATCTCACTCAAATATATATACAAAACATGACAATATATAGAATCACATAAGTATTAAAAGATAAGAAAACAAGGTAGTACACAAAGGCGTTCGATACCTTGCATCTCACTCAAATATATATACAAAACATGACAATATATAGAATCACATAAGTATTAAAAGATAAGAAAACAAGGTAGTACACAAAGGCGTTCGATACCTTGCATCTCACTCAAATATATATACAAAACATGACAATATATAGAATCACATAAGTATTAAAAGATAAGAAAACAAGGTAGTACACAAAGGCGTTCGATACCTTGCATCTCACTCAAATATATATACAAAACATGACAATATATAGAATCACATAAGTATTAAAAGATAAGAAAACAAGGTAGTACACAAAGGCGTTCGATACCTTGCATCTCACTCAAATATATATACAAAACATGACAATATATAGAATCACATAAGTATTAAAAGATAAGAAAACAAGGTAGTACACAAAGGCGTTCGATACCTTGCCTCTCACCCCAAACACTTATGAAATACTATATATTTACCAACACAATACACAAATACATTTACATTTTAAAAACACAACACAAATAATAATAAAAAATAGAATAAAATAATGAAAGGAAAAAAAAAAAAAAGAAGAAAAGAAGAAAAAAAATTTTAATTTTTTTTTTTTAATTTGTACTGTTTGCAGAGCAAAAACCTCTGCAAATAGTACATTTTGACAATTTGCCCAAGAAAAATGGTTTTTGGAAAAATTTCAAGTCAGGCACCAAGTCATCGAGTATTGGAGATAAACCTCGTGAATGCCGAGCTCAAAGCTCTGCAAATGAGCAGTTCAGATTCACTCCTTAAAAAATGTATGAAATTTTCTTTTATTGAACAACAAAAATGTTGTCAATTGATAAAGAACAATTTCAATATGAAAAAATTTTCAAATTGTACTGTTTGCCGAGCAAAATGCTCTGCAAACAGTTGGTTTTAAAACTTGATGAAAAAGTTTCACTTTGTACAGTTTGCCGAGCAAAATGCTCTGCAAACAGTTGGTTTTAAGAACTTTGGTGAACAAAATTTTCACTTTGTACTGTTTGCCGAGCAAAATGCTCTGCAAACAGTTGATTGAAAACTAAGTGAATAGTTTACATGCATTTGCCGAGCTCAAAGCTCTGCAAGTGCATGGTTCAAGTCTTGACAAAATTTAGAAATCCAATTTGTACTGTTTGCCGAGCAAAATGCTCTGCAAACAGTTGTTTTAAGACTTGGAACAAGTTTTGTACAAAATGCACTGTTTGCCGAGCAAACTGCTCTGCAAACAGTTGTTTTTAAAACTTGTACAACTTTTGGAATTCAAAAAGGCTTGAATGCCGAGCAAAATGCTCTGCATTATGTTGTTTTAATGACTTGGTGGAAAAATTTACTGGTTTGATAAAAACAAGCATTTGCCGAGCTAGAAGCTCTGCAAATGACACTTTTTGATCCAAAAACTTGTTTGAGAAAATTAAGAACAAGTTAACCAGAAATAATGATGATTTGAAGGAAAAAAAAAAAAAAAAAAAAAAAAAAAAAAAAAAAAAAAAAAAAAAAAAAAAAAAAAAAAAAAAAAAAAAAAAAAAAAAAAAAAAAAAAAAAAAAAAAAAAAAAAAAAAAAAAAAAAAAAAAAAAAAAAAAAAAAAAAAAAAAAATTACCCAGCCCATCATCAAATCAACCCAGAAAAATTCACAAAGTATGCAGATTGAGTCATATAATCATATAAACAATAAGTACAATACCTAATCATGCTTCTATTATCATCAAAACATGAATCAAAAGCTCATAGCAAGCATA
>CM067175.1:41683758-41688758 GCA_034093135.1 Erigeron breviscapus | reverse complement strand
CTTCAAACAAGATATCCAAATCTTGTGAAGTTGGAGTTGAGAATGATTTGACATTTGATGCAGTCTTAGTTGCGGAAGCTTGTGGACTTTGAAGTTCGGGTCTTGAACTGTGTTGTTCAAGAACCATCCCCGAGAGTTCATCAAATCTAACGTTCATACTCTCTTCAATTCTCTTGGTTCTTGGGTTATATACACGATATGCTATCGATTCTCTCGAATAACCGATAAAATATGCCTCATCGCTTTTGGTTCAAATTTGCCCAGATTATCTCGATCATTGAGAACATAACATACACATCCAAAAATGTGCAAGAAGTTCACATTGGGCTTTCTATTGTTTATCACCTCATATGGAGTTTTATCAAACCTCTTGTTTATGATTGATCTATTTTGAGTGAAGCAGGCAGTAGCAACAGCTTCAGCCCATAGATTCGGAGGCAAATTAGAATAAGCAAGCATTGTTCTAGCTGCTTCAACAAGAGTTCGATTTCGACGTTCAACTACTCCATTCTGTTGAGGTGTCCTGGCAGCAGAAAATTGATGTGAAATACCCATGGACTTGAAGAAAGAATCAATTGTTGAATTCTTGAATTCAGTACCATTGTCTGAGCGAACAATTCTAACAGATGATTTGAGATTGACTTGGGTCTTCTTGATGAAATCAATAATCACTTGCGGAGTATCACTCTTTGCATGAAGAAAGAATACCCAAGTGTAACGAGAATAATCATCTACAATCACTAGAATGTATCGCTTTCCATGGATACTTTGAACTTTCATTGGGCCACACAAATCCATATGAATAAGGTGCAAAAAACCTTCTGTACTTAGAAACTTCTTTGGTTTGTGTGATGCTTTCTTCATTTTGCCAATTGCACAAGCTGGACAAACATGTTCACTTTCGTACTTGTAATCAGGAAGTCCTTCAACAAGTTGTTTATCCACGAGAGCATTAATTGTTTGAAAATTCAGATGAGAAAGACGGCGATGCCATAACCAAGAGTTTTGTGCAGTTGCTTTTGAAAGTAGACAAATCTCTGAAGAATTAGATGGAATGTTGTTGAGATCAATAGTGAACAGGTTATTGTCCCTTGTTCCAGTAAGAATATCCACACCATCTTCAGTCTGCAATTTGCATTCATATCTCCTGAATAATACTTGAAGATCATTGTCACAAAATTGTCCAACACTGAAAAGATTGTGTCCTAATCCTTCAACATAGGAAACTCTCTTTATAGTGACACCATTTTTAACAATGTCTCTGTAACCGAGAATAGGAGCAATATGATCATTTCCAAATCTGACGGTTCCCATAAACTTTTCAACAAAGTTCGAAAGAATGGACTTGTTTCCAGTCATATGACGTGAACATCTCGAGTCAACATACCAAACACAAATGAGAAATTCCTGCAAAGACAAGGTATATGATTTAGGTACCCATGTAAATTGGGTCCTTGCAGGTTAGAGGGATAACATGCAAGTACACATTAAAATAAACATCAAGCAAAATGACGCACAAGCAAACTTTTTATTCAAACAATAAACAAACACACATAATTGTTCAAAACACAAAATACGAATTACAGACAAAGAAATGTAATGGTTTATACACAAGTTTTGATACAAGCAGGACTAGTCCTAGATGTAGTAGCATTATCTAATGTATTTGATCTATGGACAATCCACACTTGTTTGACATGGGTAGTGTTTCCATCAAGTTTAACTTTCTAGTAGCATGCAAGAATCTATCTTTTGGAATCCATTTACTGCTACTTTTCATGCACAAGTCACCTGAAACACGAACATTTTTAGAGTTAGAAACTAATTTAGCTTTTATGTTCTGAACAGGTTGCTTCTTGATGGGTTCTGTGATCTTATTCACTTTCTTTATGTTATTAGGTGACAGCCAACCATACTAGTCTTTGTATTTAGTCATGCGTGTAAAAGTATCTCTAACCCTCTGTAAAGTGCACTTAGGATTCTTCTGAGAATACCTAGGGAAACTAGAATACCTAACCTGCTGAGGTTGTTTGTTACCTAATGAGAAAGTTTCAATCTTAACAATCTTCGGACCACTGCTTGTTTTGACTTCTTTTTGTGACTGAGATTCAGATTTGACCTTGTACATCTTTGGTTGCCTAGAAGTCTTTTGGACTGTGGGACTTTTCTTTGATGGTTTGGTCTTTGGTTTTGAATCAGTCTTGGGTGATGGGTTGGTCTTTGATCGTTGGGTGGTCTTTGGTCTTTGGAACTTATCGGATGAGGAAGATTGTGAAGAATGTGACTTTGGAATCTTCTTTAGATTAAAATCAAGTTTTTCCTTCTTTTGAACAAAAAGTTTTTCAAATTCAGGTTCAAAATCATGATTTTCTTCCAAAAATGTTGACATTTCATCAGTTTCCAACTTCACACTTACTTCACTTTTCTTTATTGGACATGGACTTTGCTTGAGTGGAATTGATGCTTTTTCTTTTTCTTTATGAAATTGAAGTGCTATTTTCTGAAATTGGAATTCAACTTTTAAATCATTAAGTTCCTTTAGCACATTTAATCTCTGTTCTCTTTCTTTTTCAAACTTTTGTTTGAAAGCATCAATTTCATTCAAGTATGATTGAGTTCCCTCAGAAAACTTGGTAAAAGTCTGAGTTTCAGAAGTAATCGGGAAGAAATAATCATCAACATCATGAACATCATCTAAATCACCATCAGTTTGCACAGACACATGAACAACTTTCTTTATGTCTACATTCACATTTTGAACATGAATTGGATGATTCTCTTCAAACACATTGGTTTTCTTTTTCATGGATAAAATCTTCTCATTGATTTTTTCAAATGATTCAGACAACTTTCGGTCAAAATCAATTTTGCACATATCAAAGATCTGAGATTCTTTTTCAGTTTGGACTGAAGCATTTACACTTTCACATATAGAACTCACATAACATCCAGATGGATCACAAACTTTGGAGTCTATCTTGGGTTGGTCAATGACATAATGATTTTGAGCCTTCAAATTTTCTATCAAAGATTGCTTTTCCTCAAGAGACTTTTGCAGATCTTCAATTACCTTTTCCAAAACTTTTTGTGGTACATAAGGTCTTAAATTTTCAGGTTTTGGAATAGGAATAGGATTTTCCAAAGGTTTTTCAGTAAAACACTCAAGAATTTCGGGTATGACAGCCTCATGATTGTCTTTGATTGTTTTATGTGTAGAGTTAGCGAAGAAATCATATGAGTCATCCATTAACGCATAGTTAAAATAGACTTTTGCACCCTTTTCTAGAAAATCATCAGCCTCATAATCACTATCAGTCGGTCTCACAAATTGGTCTGTCATCCCACATCTCAAATAAGATTCGTTGTATAATGATGGGACTTCTTCTTGTGCTTCGAGCAAACATTTTGGATTGTTATAACCCAACCCTGATGTGAATATTGTTTCTGAACTTCTTGGCCTATTTAAAAAGACTTGTTGATATGAACGATTGATCTTATACAACTTTTCTTGATAAGACTTGATTTCAGCTTTCAGTTCATCATTTTCTTTATCAAGTTTTTGTTTAAGAGAATCTTTTATACAACATTCATTTTAGGTCAGAAATTTTGTTTTCAAATTCCGTCACATCAGGGATAGATTCTTTCATCTTGACATTCAAAGACTCAATGTCTTCAGCCAAAGCATTTGCTCGAAACATCTCATTGGTCTTTTCAACTTGAAGTTGTCTGACAGTCTTGCTCAGTTCAAGAACTTTGGTCTCAAGTTCTTGTTTCTCAAGATGCAGTTTGGAGTTCGGAGTAAAAGAGACTGCTGCTTTTTCAGATTTCAAATTTTCAACATCTTTTTGAAGTGAATCAATTTTAATTTGAAAATCTTTTTCTTTGTCCTCCAAATCTTTCTTTAATTTTAAATTCTTTTTACTCAACTCCCTGCAATCTTTTCTTGCTATTTCACTCATGTCCATGTAGTGTTTTAACACTGATTTGGGAAAAGAGATTACCTCATCCTCGACTTTAGAAGAACTTTCATCATTTTCCTCCAACTCCTTTGACTTCTTGATCTTTGTCATGAAGCATACATTTGCTGCAAGTTCGTCTGTCTCCTCATCAGAAAGATGTAACCACTTGTCATCCTCAGCGAGAAGGGCAATTCCGCTTTCCTCTTGTCTTGCCAGCAAAAGTTTGTACTTATAGTACTCGGAGTTCTTTTGTCGAGGTTTAGTACAATTTATGGCAAAATGTCCAGTGATACCACAGTTGTAGCATTTCCTGTCTTCAGTTCTCTTATCCATGACCTTCTTCTCAAACTTCTTCTGATTGTCATACTTCTTCTCACCACCAGCAAAATCTTTCTTCTGATCATACTTAGGAGCATTCGCATTTTTAGCATACGAAGAGACTGATGAAGTCCTAAGCTGATTGTTTGTTGGTTTCTTCTTGAAGAATTTCTTCTTGAAAGCCTTAGTGAAGTAAGCGAGTTCTTTGTACATGTTAATTGTATAATTTGAGCTTTAGTGTGTGTTTTAGTGTGTGTCAATGGCGGTTTTAGAGAGAGAAAGTAGAGAGAGAGTAGAGAGAGAGTAGAGAGAGAGTCAGGGAAAGTTTGGATAGTATTATGGGTGAAAAGTTTTCAAATTACATTATGGAGGGGGTTTATATACATAAGAGCAATTTACACTAAGCCCCCTTCCATATTAACATGTTTACATTCTAAGTATAAAACAATATAAAGAACACAAATCAACTACTACATTTATAATTCTAACAATCTCCCCCTTAGTAGTGATTTGTGAAACATATCCAGTTCTTGTCATTCTTCAAGCTCTTGTATTTGGTCTATCTTTATTTGGATGCCAGAACCAATTATCTCCTTCTGGTCTGTCATCAGGAACAACCATGTTTGCTTCATAGTTTCTTGGTGGAATATTTTGTGGGCCTGGAAGATGACTTGGCTCATACTTGATCCAACAACCTCCTCTTCGACGTACGACGTACTTAGA
>CM067175.1:41627159-41682758 GCA_034093135.1 Erigeron breviscapus | reverse complement strand
GAGTGGTGGTGGGGTGAAAATGTTGAAAGTTCTAGATTTCAAACCAAAGTTGATGCTGCTATTTTAGATCTAGTAACTGAAGCAGTTAACAAGGCAGTTGCCCAAATCTTTGAAGACACTGCTGAAGAAATCTTGGATGAAGATGTAGTGATGGAAGAAAGAGCAGAGGTTGAAAATGTTGAGAATGTTGAGAACGATGCTTTGAATGATGAGATTGGAAGAAGGTTAGTAGAAGCTTTTGGTGATGATTCTGATGTGGATGATAATGATGAAGAAATTGAAATTGTTGATGATGATGAAGGGTTTGTGATTGAAGATGAGGTTGTTGAATTTGCTGAAGATGATGCAGATGTTGAAGCGTTAAAAGATAATGTAACATTTGATGAACCAGAGATTGTTGAGAATCCAACAAATGTAGAAGTTGTTGAAGAACCTGTGTTTGAAGAATTTGCAGATCTAGATTATTTTGAAACAGGTCCTTCAAGCAGAGTAGAAGTTGGAGAATCATCTGCTCGTGCTAGCTCAACTCCACAACATTATAACTTTAATGATTTCAACAATTTTGATGAGCTCAGAAAGACTCCAGAAGCTGCAAGTCAGAATTTTCAGAAATCTACTTACAAGCAGGTTTTGCGAGAGGCAATCACATCCGAGGAAGTCCTCCCTGATTATTTTCCAACTGAGCTAACTGAAGAACAATTAAATTTTATTAATCGGGGATACTTCTTGAGGGATAGAGAAAGAATGGTTGCTCTCGGCATTAAACCAAAAGAAGCAGCTAAGAAATCGAGATATCTGGAAGAAAGGGCTTACCCTATTTTTTGTGGAGCAACTAAGGTCACTAAAACCAAGAGACCAGAGTTAGACTCAATGTACAAGTTTAAGGAAGCCAGGCAAATCGAAGAATATACAGAGCTTCTTAAACTTACAAAACAATATAACCCAAAGTTGCTGAAAGAACAGAGAAACCATAAGATATTGGTGCTGATCAGGGTGATCTTGATTAAGAGAGTTTCTATTTCTATCCCATGTTTTCATGTCAAAAGAGATAATAACAAGATCTACCGGTTCACAGAAGCCCAATTTAAACTTTTGCCAGTGGACGACATTATCTTCCTTTACAATCATTTCCTGAATGCCATTCAAAGATACCGTGAAGATGTTATTGCTTTTGATGCTGTAAAAGATACATGTCAAGTTGCATTCAATATGCTTCATTGGAAGATTTTCAGATAGGATTTGAAGTTGTGAAGAGAAAGATTAATGTGCCCTATCCAGATCAAAGTCTTTATACTGCAGATATTGAAAAGCTAAGTATTGGTCATATCATTGAAGAACCATCCTTCGGAGTTGTGTTTTTGAATAGCAGAAAGAAGAAGATTTTCATTCGCTTAGATGAACTTGCTTCCTATTCTGATGGAACGTTGGAGTTTTGTAAGAATGTATTGTTGTGCCTACAAGAAGACGAGCAAGATGAAAAGAAAAAGGAAGTGTTTGATAAAGCAATCTCCAAGATTAACCAAAGACTCGAGTACAGAGACAGCATTAGAATGATGAGAGAAGCAAAGAATGCTCAGAAGTCTAAGTACGTCGTACGTCAAAGAGGAGGTTGTTGGATCAAGTACGAGCCTAGTCATCTTCCAGGGCCTCATAACATTCCTCCAAGAAATTTCGAAGCAAATATGGTTGTTCCAGCAAACATAGACCCGAAGGAGAAAACTGGTTCTGGCATCCAAACAAAGGTAGACCAAATACAAGAGCTTAAAGAAAGACAAGACTGGATATTTTTGACAAATCACTACTAAGGGGGAGATTGTTAGAAATAGAATATGTAGTAGTTGATTTGTATACCTTATGTCATTTTGTACTTATAATGTAAAGTTGTAAGTATGGAAGGGGGTATAGTGTAAATTGTATAGAAGTATATAAACCCCCTCCATAACATGAAATGTAACCTTTTGAACCATATAATACAATCTAATCTTTCACTGAATCTCTCTCTACTCTCTCTCTAGAAACCGCCATTAACACTCACTTAAACACACACTAAAAGCTCGAATTCAAATCTCAACAGAAAGTCTATCAAACTAGCCTAGATCTATTTTCTTGATGGCCAACCCATTAAATACAGAAGATTTTGATCCTGGTCCTGAACCTAATGTTAATGTTAATGACCAAAATAATGATCCACCACCTGTTACTAATACAAATCCTCCACCTTCTACTAATCCTGCTCAACCACACGTGCATGTGCACTACTCAAATAATCCTGTTCCTAAATTCAGTGGGAACAGTGATCAATTTGGTACGTGGAAAGCTAGGATGATATTACATATTACTGGTATTGAGAGGAATATGATGAAAATCTTAAATGAAGGACCTTATGTCCCCACATCACCTCTCAATCCTCTTCTTGATCCTTCTGGATCTAGAAGAGGAAGGGAAAAAAGAGAGGAACATTGGTCTGAAGAGGAGAGGAGATTGGTAAATTTAGATACCCTTCTCAAAAACATGATCCTCGGGGCTGTTCCAGAAACCCTAATTCCCACACTAGTTCTTTTTCCCAGTGCTAAAACCATGTGGGATGAACTGGTGAACCAGTATGAAGGAGGTGATGACACTGTTGTCACCAGAAAAGTCTCCTTAAACAAGAAGTATGAGTCATTTTTTGCTCTCCCAATGAGTCTCTCACTGGTAGTTACACCAGATTTATGAGCATTATTAACCAGTTGAGAGGACTGGGGGTTGAGAAAGACAAGGATATACTTCTGGAGAAATTTTGTGATATTTTACCCACCAAATGTTCTCACATGATTCTAGTCTTAAGACAAGGTAAAACCTTGCATTTCCATACTTTATCAACATTGTATGGAGCCTTCAGATTCACTGAAGAAAATCAAGCCCAGAGGATTGAGGCAGAAAAAGATGCCTTTAACCATGCCTCCAGTAGTTCCAATGTGATCAGTCATACTGAAACACAAGGTACAGAACTGATGTCTTCTGAGAATGTATTTTCTATGAAGAAGATGATGTCTGAACTTATGGAATCTGGAGAAACTACCAGTATCTCTCCAGACTATGATGAATCTGACAATGATGGCTTGGTTGCAATGATTGCTAAAACATTTAACCGTTTTAAAGCAAGAGCAAATAGGCCAAGTGGACAATTTGCATCTAGTACTTCCACTGATAAGACTAATCTGACATGCTTTAAGTGTGGAAGAAAGGGTCATTTTATGAAGGAATGCAAGTCCAGTCAGCCTATATCCCAGCCTGGTCCTTTTTCTTCTATTAAAAAGCCTGATGATAGCTATAAATTAAATACAAAAAGCTTAAGGCTCAAATTGCTCTCATGTCACAACAAATTGAAAATAATAAATGCATGATTGCAACAACTGAAGAAAAATGGGTTCCCTCTGATGATTCATCAGTTGATGAAGAAGAGGAAAGAGACTGCTGTTACATGGCTCTGGCAGATCAAGAGCATCTGGTGAAGGAAGATGTCACATCTGGAAGATGGGTGGACATAGTGATAAAAAAGGTTAGTGATTATGATACTGAAACTGACCCAGAACTAAAATTGGACATTGCTGAAGCTCTTAATTCTGATTTTTTTTTGTTGAAACTGTTAGATCTGAAAGTTTATATGGTCTAGAAACAGATTTTTCTGAAATATCAATCTTAAAATCAAAATTGAAAGAACTTCAAGATATTGAACTGGCATTTCAAGCCCAAGTTCTGGTAACTGAACAACTGGTTCAAGAAAAACAAGACCTGGAAATGATTTTACAAAAAGAGAAATAGGTTATTAAATCATGGCTAGAAACAAGAAAGCCATATGATGCTGGAGTAAATCAATTTCCTCTAAAAAACGAGCATATTTAGATGGAAATACTCATGTTGCATCCTTGATACCAGTCATTGACCGTTTACCAGAGGAGGTCAGGCCCATTACCATATATGATGAGCCTGTTACTCCCAAGGCCAATACTTTTCCAGTTCAATCCCCAGAGGTCAAAACTGGAGCACCTCAGGTGACTGCTCTTGTTAAAAAGGTCAATTCAAAAGAACCCTTTGCCTAAGTCTGCTTCTAAGGAACCTTCTTTTCCAAAGAAAAAGAAAATCTCCCTGCCTAAGCCTAAAGTCCAGTCAACTGGAAAGGCTCAGGTTCATCTGAAGAAATTTTGTTAAGGTTAGAGAGCCAGTTTTAATTACTGACTCGTCAATTTCAAAGTTGTAATGCAAGATTAAATAATTTTGAGGGTACTTCATCTGGCCCTAAACAAAATACAAAATCTTTTTCAAAGAAAGACAAATATTTTTCTCCAGTTGAGAAAAAGAAAAAGGCTTCAAAACTACCAGTTCCAATGATCTTTGCAGAGAAGTTTGTAATAGAAGAAAGTAAACTCAACCAGAAACTTCCAGAGACCTATCTGGTAGGATCCAGTGAACCCATCAGTCGATGGGTTCCCAAATCTAACTAATCAATCTGGTGGATGTGCAGGGCGATCAAAATAAATTATACTGGTATCTTGACAGTGCAGCTGGTAGGACAATGACCGGATGTAAGACCCTGCTGGAGGAGTTCATCATTTCTGATGGACCCTCCATTACTTTTGGAAATGATGATTGTGGAAAAACTGAAGGATATGGTGTCCTGAACAATGGACAAGTCAAATTCAGACTAGTTGCATTTGTGAATGGTTTGAAAAATAACCTGATCAGTGTTAGCCAACTGTGTGATGATGGCTATCAAGTTCTGTTCAATATTGTTCATGGCATTGTATTTAACAAGGATTGGAAGGTAGTATTGATTGCTCCCAGAAGAGGGAATGTGTATGTAATGGACGTGGAAAGCTCTCCTTCAGAGCAGTGTTTTTATACTCAAGCAGATGAAGACACAAACTGGTTATGGCACAAAAGGTTATCCCATTTGATAGGTCCCGTTGACCCATTAACATCAAGTAATCAACTTCATTGCTCCAATATTTCGACAAAAGCTTCCATAACTGCTATAGAGAAGATCATATTATGATCTTCATTACTCGAGAGTTTTTAAAAGTGTAAACACCGTCAATTTGTTAAGCCGAACAGAATAACTCTTTGATCACTAATCTGAGCTGAATAACACTTTGATCTCTAATATAACTCGAGTATTTGCCGAATTTTGCTTTGAAATCCGAAAGAATCGTTATATTCCCCCTTATTTTTTCGCAAAATTCTACAACCTTGCAGAGTTTTGCTGAGAAAACCGAAGAACAAATGCTGAAATTTTATTCCCCCTTTTCTCGGCAAATACTCTAAACAATAGCCCATAATAGTCTGTCTTCGGTTTCAGCTATCTCCCATTCTTTACTTTATCTTCTCCACTAATTATCTTCTCCACTAAACGGGTCCATGAATAAAGCCTATCTCATTAATAAGTTCATTTGAACTTACAATCACTTAGGTTAACTTCGTTCAATCTTGAAACCCATGTGTGAATGTAGAATATGATAAGGTAGTATAGGAAAAAGGTTGTATATGATGTTAAGGAAAGGTCTTATAAGGAGGGTTTATAGGTAATGTATGATAAGGAAGTATAAAAGCAGGATGGATAATGTCTTATGGAGGGTTTAAAGGTAATGTCTTATAGGAAGGTTTAAAGGTAATGTCTTATAGGATAATGTCTTATAGGAAAATAGTGAGGCCGTATAGAATCAGGATCGAGCAATGGTTAATGTCTTATAGGATATTGTCTCATAGGAAAAAGTCTAATGTCTTATAGGAAAGCAAACCACGCATAGGTACTTAGCCAGCCACGTTTTTGATCTATATGAGCATATCTGATCTTCATCTTTATAACAGCAACTAACACATCAATCACGTATACAATGATCAACAAATCAAGCACGTATAGAGCTGTCAAAGGTCAATCACGTATAGAGACGGCAAAGGGAGAATCACGTATACATAATCTTCCATCTAAAACCAGGCCGTCATCTTCCTCAACAAATTGCAGCCTCCTAAAAACCCTAATTCCATTCAAAACAAATCTGATTGAACCTGAATCTGGGAAAGCCTCATCACGCGAATATCACAGATTCGATCTTCATCATCACTAGCAAATGCGAGTAACACGAAAACCCTATCTGATTGAAACTTACCTTAACAATTCGCATAAGACAGATCTCGAATCTTGAGACATAAAGGCCTCCCTTGCTCTGATACCACTGTTAGGTCCCGTTGACCCATTAACATCGAGATCTGTACAAATCCAGGTGTGCGGAATCCACCTGAATCCGTTCCTGAGGCTTTTGACATTCACATGAATAAATGATAAGAATAGGAGATAAATACAGATGTAAAACTCATATATTATCATTAATCATAAGATTACAAGCACCAAATGAGTATACATCATGGTGGGACGGGGTATAGATCTCTACCCCGTTCCGTGTGTTAGAAATTCAAAATAGTGCTTAGTTGTATTTGAATACATTGTATTTTATGTAAATATTGATAGGTTGAGGGAGGAGCTTTTGTAATATACTTAGAGTATAAATACCCCTCAAACCTTTCTTCCTTGTAACTTTAGAACACACATTTGTAAATCAATCAACCAGACTTCCCACATTTTCACACCTTTCTCTCTCTAAAACACACACTAACACACACACTTTCCACCATTGATGATTATCAACTTCCGCACATTAAACACGAATTAATAGGTTCTAACAAGTGGTATCAGAGAAAAACAACAATCTGTTGACGATCCAGAACAAATTTCATGCAGATTGATGCTAATTTTGTTCAAAATTGAATTCGTGTTCTTCATTTATAACCGTTTTTAACTGCTACTGTTCTTCACCAATTAAACCTCAATTTTCACTCAATTTTCCTGTTTTTGTTCACAGATACATTCTAAATCACCTCTAAAAACATCCTGTTAAGTTTTAGAATCCAATTCACAGTATTGATCAAAATCCAAATTTTCTGGAAAGTTGATGAGATTTTGAATTATCAGTTTGAATTGATTTATGCAATGGATTTGTTTCTAGGGTTGTGCGCGATCGAATTTTAAGTGTTTCTGGGTTTGAATCGAGTTATAACACTCAAAATTGAGTGAATTATAGGCAAATTAGTGAAACATTCGATTTCTGGTGTTCTTACTGGTCTTCATTCAAAACGATCTAAGACGATCTTCTACAAGATCGTCCTAGTGTTTCTTTGCTTTGGTATTAAGACGATCTTCATAAGATCGTCCTAATATGTGTGGTTCTGTGTGAACTGTGTGTTGTGAATTCCTTGGGTAACTAATCTCATTGAGATTGGTTTTGCTCAACAAATTCTGATATAATAACCTCTTTCTGACCAAGACCGTCTTACCTTATCTCAACCAAATTGTTAATACGATCTTCATCCAAGATCGTCTTACCATTTCTTTTACTTAGAAATTTTTCACCAAGTTTCCAAGACGATCTTCACATAAGATCGTCCTACCATCTTTTACTTAGAAATTTTTCACCAAGTTTCCAAGACGATCTTCACATAAGATCGTCCTACCATCTTTTACTTAGAAATTTTTCACCAAGTTTCCAAGACGATCTTCACATAAGATCGTCCTACCATTTTTACTTAGAAATTTTTCAACAAGCTTTCAAAGACGATCTTCACATAAGATCGTCCTACCATTTTTACTTATAATATTTTTCAACAAAATTTTCTAAGACGATCTTCTCTCAAGATCGTCCTAATATTTCTTCATTAGTACTTAGAAAATTTTCATCCAATTTTCAAGACGATCTTCTCTTCAAGATCGTTCTAAGTTCCAATTTTCTAAGACGATCTTCTAAGTTCCAAATTTACAAAACGATCTTCTCAAGATCGTTTCATTTTTTATAATCAAAAACAACAAAAATAAATACAAATCATTGTTTATTCATTTCAGATGTCAACAATGAAGTTTTCAGAGCTTGAGATCAGAAAGAATTTCTTAGCCAAACAACAAAAGATGAAACCATGGCTATTCGGGGATATTGATGCTGATTCTGAAGATCTGACATGCTTAATGACATCAACAACAAATCTTTCACCGAATACTTCACAAACAACAAGTGAGGTACAATTCATCTCCACAGATGATTACTTGTCTGACCAAACAACTGCTGATACTTTGACAAAGCAAAATATTACTTTGAAAAACAATTTGAAAATGGCTAAACAAGAGTTTGATAAAATTAATGAAGATTTTTCAGAACTCTCAATAGCTCATGAAGCTCTCAAAGTGAATTATGATTCTTTAAAAGAAATGCATTTGTCAAGTAACAGTTCTCAAGTTGTTTCACCCAATGCTCAATTGACCAACAAATGTCAAGACCTTGAAAAAACTGTTCATTCACTCAAGCAAACCATTGAAACTTTAAAGCTTGAGAAAGACAATGAATGGTTAAGAGCAAATGCAAGACAAGCTGATGTTGAGTTTCTCACAAATAAAATGAAAGATTTTTCAGAACTCTCAATAGCTCATGAAGCTCTCAAAGTGAATTATGATTCTTTAAAAGAAATGCATTTGTCAAGTAACAGTTCTCAAGTTGTTTCACCCAATGCTCAATTGACCAACAAATGTCAAGACCTTGAAAAAACTGTTCATTCACTCAAGCAAACCATTGAAACTTTAAAGCTTGAGAAAGACAATGAATGGTTAAGAGCAAATGCAAGACAAGCTGATGTTGAGTTTCTCACAAATAAAATGAAAGATTTTAGACCCAACTGTGAAAAACATGAAAGACAGATTTCTGATCTAAACAGTACTTGTTTTCTCAAAGGAGTTGAAATTGAAACTCTTCAAAAACAAGTGAGGTACAATTCATCTCCACAGATGATTACTTGTCTGACCAAACAACTGCTGATACTTTGACAAAGCAAAATATTACTTTGAAAAACAATTTGAAAATGGCTAAACAAGAGTTTGATAAAATTAATGAAGATTTTTCAGAACTCTCAATAGCTCATGAAGCTCTCAAAGTGAATTATGATTCTTTAAAAGAAATGCATTTGTCAAGTAACAGTTCTCAAGTTGTTTCACCCAATGCTCAATTGACCAACAAATGTCAAGACCTTGAAAAAACTGTTCATTCACTCAAGCAAACCATTGAAAATGGCTAAACAAGAGTTTGATAAAATTAATGAAGATTTTTCAGAACTCTCAATAGCTCATGAAGCTCTCAAAGTGAATTATGATTCTTTAAAAGAAATGCATTTGTCAAGTAACAGTTCTCAAGTTGTTTCACCCAATGCTCAATTGACCAACAAATGTCAAGACCTTGAAAAAACTGTTCATTCACTCAAGCAAACCATTGAAACTTTAAAGCTTGAGAAAGACAATGAATGGTTAAGAGCAAATGCAAGACAAGCTGATGTTGAGTTTCTCACAAATAAAATGAAAGATTTTAGACCCAACTGTGAAAAACATGAAAGACAGATTTCTGATCTAAACAGTACTTGTTTTCTCAAAGGAGTTGAAATTGAAACTCTTCAAAAACAAGTGAGGTACAATTCATCTCCACAGATGATTACTTGTCTGACCAAACAACTGCTGATACTTTGACAAAGCAAAATATTACTTTGAAAAACAATTTGAAAATGGCTAAACAAGAGTTTGATAAAATTAATGAAGATTTTTCAGAACTCTCAATAGCTCATGAAGCTCTCAAAGTGAATTATGATTCTTTAAAAGAAATGCATTTGTCAAGTAACAGTTCTCAAGTTGTTTCACCCAATGCTCAATTGACCAACAAATGTCAAGACCTTGAAAAAACTGTTCATTCACTCAAGCAAACCATTGAAACTTTAAAGCTTGAGAAAGACAATGAATGGTTAAGAGCAAATGCAAGACAAGCTGATGTTGAGTTTCTCACAAATAAAATGAAAGATTTTAGACCCAACTGTGAAAAACATGAAAGACAGATTTCTGATCTAAACAGTACTTGTTTTCTCAAAGGAGTTGAAATTGAAACTCTTCAAAAACAAGTGAGGTACAATTCATCTCCACAGATGATTACTTGTCTGACCAAACAACTGCTGATACTTTGACAAAGCAAAATATTACTTTGAAAAACAATTTGAAAATGGCTAAACAAGAGTTTGATAAAATTAATGAAGATTTTTCAGAACTCTCAATAGCTCATGAAGCTCTCAAAGTGAATTATGATTCTTTAAAAGAAATGCATTTGTCAAGTAACAGTTCTCAAGTTGTTTCACCCAATGCTCAATTGACCAACAAATGTCAAGACCTTGAAAAAACTGTTCATTCACTCAAGCAAACCATTGAAAATGGCTAAACAAGAGTTTGATAAAATTAATGAAGATTTTTCAGAACTCTCAATAGCTCATGAAGCTCTCAAAGTGAATTATGATTCTTTAAAAGAAATGCATTTGTCAAGTAACAGTTCTCAAGTTGTTTCACCCAATGCTCAATTGACCAACAAATGTCAAGACCTTGAAAAAACTGTTCATTCACTCAAGCAAACCATTGAAACTTTAAAGCTTGAGAAAGACAATGAATGGTTAAGAGCAAATGCAAGACAAGCTGATGTTGAGTTTCTCACAAATAAAATGAAAGATTTTAGACCCAACTGTGAAAAACATGAAAGACAGATTTCTGATCTAAACAGTACTTGTTTTCTCAAAGGAGTTGAAATTGAAACTCTTCAAAAACAAGTTGAGGATTTGAAAACAAACATTTTGTTCTATCAAGAAAAACTCTATAAAGTTGAACAAAATCCTCTTCTGAATTTCACTGCTTATTACAACAAGTCAAAGATAGATAGATCAGAACTTCTTCTTGGTTTGGGTTATGAGAATCCAACACATTTAGAAAAAATCAAGAAGGAAGAACTTGGTCCACTTTATGATGGGAATTGTCTCAGATTTGGCATGATTCAAGAGTTCATCAGACCATCTGAGGATGACTTTGAGTCAGATGATGTTGAAAGACAAAAACCAAACAGTTTTCAAATTGATTATGTTGCTATTAATGATACATACAAGAAAACTCATAAAAGATCCATCTATGAGTTAGAAGAAATAGACAGCATTTCAATTCCTGAAAATGAGTCTCAAAAAGATTGTTCAAAACCAAATTCAGAAAGATTTTACATTCCAACTACCATATTGGAAAAGGAAATTGAAGGTTTAAAACAAAAGATTGAGTCTCAACAACAAGTCATTGAACATCTGAAAACTCAAAATCATTCTCCAAAGGTAAGTGAGACCAAACCAATTCAAATGATGCATGATCTAACTTCTGTTGATTGCTCTACTCCAGTCAAAGGGAGTGAGAATTTTAAAGATATGCAGGCTGATAGCATCTCTCCTGAAGAGATTCATGATATGTCCACATCCATGCTATCATCATTCTTCCAAATTGAAGAGAAAGTTCAAGCTTTGAAAGCTAAACATCGTGCTTCTGTCAAGAAAATACTTTCGTTTGATACCCCTGTGATCACCTCTGTTGACCAAAATAAAGTGAACTTAGAGCAAAAGATTGAGATCCCTACTGATTTTAAGGCTGAAGCAAAAGCATTAATTGAAAAATTGACAAATAAAAATGTTTTCAAATCAGAAGTTCAAACCAAAGAATCTCAATTTACTTATCCAGATTTTTCTGTTGAAGAATTTGATAAGTTTTTGAAAACTGATCATGTTTTTGCACCAGAAGTTGAAAAAGAGCTTGAAAAACTCTCAACCAAAAAGCCTAAACCAAAGAAGGAATCTAAATCTAAGTTTGCTCCAACTTCATTTTATACACCCAAAGGTCAGCATGCTCCAGCTGTCAAAGGTAAGAAAACCATTTCTGCTTACTCAAAGCCTAAAGGTAATATTTCATCTGTTTCTAGAACCTCTGCTTCTAAGGCTATCTTTCAAACTAGTTCTTTACCTAAGATGTCTAACACTAGCCATCACTTGCTATTAAAAGATACATCTAATGGTATAACTAGTTATAAAGATCAATATGGATGGTTCACTGTTACAAATCAAAAGAAACAGAATAACAAATCTTCCACCAAGAAAACACAAAATAAGAATATGTTTTTATCTCCTCGAACTAATTCCAAGATTTTATCTGAAACAGGAGAGAAGACATTAGCTAGTACCCATAAGTGGATTCCTAAATCATCAGTTAGAAGAAATGGGATGGCTAATGATTACAAGAAGGAAGTTCCTGGTAGGAAAATTAATTCAACATTGAGTAATCTAGCCAAACCATGGTCAATAAGAAATTCTAAATCTTCTGCTATGATTTCCAAACCTTTGATTGTTGCTTCTGATGGGATTGTGATGAATCTTACGAATAAACCTCTTGTTCGAAAACCTCATCTGTATACTTTGAATGATTCCACTAATCCCAAAGGACCCATTCAAAAGTGGGTACCTAGAAAAACCTAATTTTATTTTGCAGGTAATAATGGTCTGTGTTTAGTATTTCTATCTCGGATACTATTCAACACATGATCCTGGAATGAGTTTCTTTTCAAGAAACAATCTCAAATAAGTGCTTCTCACCAATGCACTAAACTTGCCTCTGCATGTTCTGTACAAATCCTTCATCTCTTTCTCTTTCATTCATTATCTGTCAAACATTGATGCTATGCTTATGTGCAATGTGCTTAAATATCATGCAATGTTTGAGGGGGAGAAAAAGGATAATTCATGAATTTAGGGGGAGTTTGTGTTTTAGCACTATTTGAAGAGAACTCATTGTTTATTTTAGAAAAACCAAAAATAATTTTTTCTTAATAATTTTTTCTTTCATATTAGAAAAACCAAATATAAAAATAAAAATATTTTTTTTCAATTGTTTTACGTTGTTTAGTTTAAATAATTTTTTTTGGTATGATTAAATAAAACCTAAGTCCATTTTTTTCCATAAGCCCATTCTAGTTAAAAGCCCAATTTCAAAAACCACCGGGTCAACACCCACCCGAACCATTCATCCGACCCAAACATTTCAGTTCCCTCTTACTTAAGGAGGAGGAAACCAATTTTTTTTCTTTCTTTTCATTTTTTTTGGTATGATTAAATAAAACCTAAGTCCATTTTTTTCCATAAGCCCATTCTAGTTAAAAGCCCAATTTCAAAAACCACCGGGTCAACACCCACCCGAACCATTCATCCGACCCAAACATTTCAGTTCCCTCTTACTTAAGGAGGAGGAAACCAATTTTTTTCCTTTCCATTTCTTTATTTCATTACAGTTTCCCATAAACTCTCTCAAATCACTTCAAATTTAATTGTTGGCTGATCATTGAAAAAAGATAAGGGTTTTGTTCGTGATCTCATTCTAAGCATTTTATTTCATAATCACATTGTCTTCAGATCACTTATTCAAGTAAGAAACTGCTCTCAAATGATAAACTTATTTTTTTCATTTCTTGAATTTTGATCGACTGGTAATGCATATGTGATATTGGAATGATTTAGATGCATGATTTAGGTTATATGTGGATGTATATTACATGTTTTTATGCTTAGTTTTGAGATTTCGAAAATTCAAAAAACCTGCTATCTTTTTGTCTTTGTGAAGAAGATGACCTAAGACGATCTAGAATAGATTGTTTGATTTCAGTGATGTGAGTTGATTAGTATTGCTTTCTATGATTCATATAAGTGTTTTTACCATGTTTTGTTGTGAAAAGAAATCATTTGGTACTAAGAATTTCACTGAAAAGGTTAAAACGATTTTGGGCAAAGTCTCTTAGTTTCAAGTGTTTTGTTTCTAAGACGATCTTGACCAAGATCGTCTTGGTTCCAAAACTACTTGGAAATAAGACGATCTTGCCAAGACCGTCTTTGTTCCCCTTCCTTGTATAAATTTGCCATGAAACCCTTGAGACCAAGACAAGGACGATCTTGTCAGGATCGTTCTAGTGTCTGAACGCTGTGTGGTGGTTGTTTCAAATTGAAAATCAAAAGAATGGGTAACTGAACTCGTATGAGATCGGTTTGCTCAAAACTAATACTTTTAAATTTAAAGGGAAATCATTGTGATGATTTCACTTTATATTTCAATGTGTTAGATTTTTTTTGTTTTAAAACGATCTTGAACAAGATCGTTCCATTTTCCTCACTTCAAAATTTTTAAGTTATAAAACCTTAAGATGATCTTGTACAAGATTGTCTCATTTTCCTTGCCTTAAAACATTTTTCAACATTTTTGAATGTTGAAACGATCTTGATCAAGATCGTCTCATATCCAGGTTTTCCATACTTAACATTTTTTCAACAATTAATGAAAACGATCTTGATCAAGATCGTCTCATTCCAGTTTTCCATACTTAACATTTTTTCAAAGATTAATGTAAAACGATCTTGATCAAGATCGTTCATTTCATTTTTCCTATACTTAACATTTTTTCAAAGAGTTAATGCTAAAACGATCTTGATCAAGATCGTTTCAGTTTTTTTTTCTCTTAAACCATTTTTCAATATCAAATGTTGAGACGATCTTTCTTAAGATCGTTTTAATGTTTTTTTCCAAAACCTGAGTTTAACCTCAGGACGATCTTGTCAAGATCGTCCTAGGTTCCATACTTAGAAAAATTTTTATAAGAAAAATTCTCAAATTTTTTTAATTCTTTTACTTTTTATTTTTTGTATTTTGTGTCAAAGTGCTTTGTATTATCATATAATCACAATTTATTTGAAATACAGGGAATCGAACGCCTTGGTGTACTTCCTTGCTATTTTAAATACCTTGTACTTATATGATTATACTTTATATTCTGCGTTTATCTTCTCATTTCAAATGACTTATAAAGAATACACTGAGTTGATCGCCTTTGTGAACCTCTTTGTATTTTAGATAAATCATTTGAGTGAAACTTATTATTTGCTATTCAAACATTATTTTTTGTATGCATTAAATTTTCTTTTGTCTTAAAACAGAAAAATCAAAAATGGATCATCAAGAAGTTGTTGAATATGATGAAGAGGTTGCACTAAATGAATCCATTGAAGAGATTCTCTTTGCCGGAAATACAAGCAATATGAGAAACAACAGAGCATTATATGATCCATTCATTGCTCCCGGCTTTCAAATTGTTCCGAGAATTCTTCATAATCATCATCTCACATATGCACTTACTGTTGAACAAGACTTAGCTGAAGTCTACCTTTTTGATATGTGGAGATCGATTACATTTGTTCAACCTTATGATCCAACTAATCCAAAAGCAAAATCCAAGTCAAAATCTCCTGAACTACGTCGTCAAGGCTACTTTCAATATCAATTGACTTCAGGAGGAACAACATATGAGTTTGAATTCAATATAGATGACTTCAGAAGGATTTTAAGATTGCCTGAAGCAGACTTCAATGGACATGTTGATTATGATGATTTTGAGTCCAATGAAGAGATGTTTGCTGCTTTAATTTCAATTGGCTATGAAGGTGCTCTGTCTAGAACCAAAGATTTCAAGTTGAAAAATCTACCAAAAATCTGGTATTATGTGTACTCCATCCTAAGCAACTGCTTAACTCCTTACACAAGAGGGATGGACAATCTGACACAGCCAATGTTGCACATCTTCTATGCTGTTGTTTTCAACAGACATTACGACATTGCTCAACTTCTGTGGGATCAGTTGATAGTATTAGTAAATGGCAAAGTCTCTGCTCCCAAGAAGTATATTCCATTTATAAGATTTCTAACAGCAATTGTCTATAGTGCCATAAGACAAGAAAGAAGCATTCCAAGGCTTCCAGACAGCAGCAAAGTGATCATACATTTTTATAAGTATGTTAGAGATTCTGGAACTGCTAACTATACTTTCTTGATTCCATCATTTCTTTTAGATATGGTTTCAGATGCTGATGATGATAAGATAGCTTATCTGGACTGGATTAGAACAGCAATGGGACCGGAAAGCCTCCCGGTTCTTGCCCAAGCTGTACATAGGACACCTGGTGAGGGGTCAAGTGTTAAAAGAAAAGAGCGTGAGGGTGAATCCAGTTCCAGTAAGCCAAAGAAAAAGAAACAAAAAGGCGAAATGTTTGTGTTAAGGCTGAGTAAGCAAGTGCACCAAAAGAAGAAGAAAAAGAGTTCTTCAAAGAATCTCAAAAGCAAAGCTCAAGCTGAATCTTCTTCTGAAAAGACAATATCTGCTTCTGGTTCTCCAAAAACAATCCGATCACCACCCCCAGAACACAAACACCTCAAACACCATCATCTCCATCTTCACCAAAATTACCTCAATCACCAATTCATCAATCTTCACCACTTCCGGAAATTACTACACCTGAACCACCTATCATACCTCAATCTACCTCAACCATTCCTTCATCATCTTTTGTCCGCTCTCCTCCCCTACACCTGAACCACCTATCATACCTCAATCTACCTCAACCATTCCTTCATCATCTTTTGTCCGATCTCCTCCACCGACATATACTCAAGGCCGAAAGAAATCAATTCCTGTGAATATTCGCAAAACTTTTAAAAGGTCTCGCTTTGAGTATGACCGTTTTCAAGAACCCGAACCAGAAGAAATGATTACTCCTGATAGTGATGCATCCGATGATGATGCCAATCAGTTTGCTGATGATGTCATGGACATCCCGGAGGGACAAGGAAGGACTGAGGGAGGGGTTGAAAATCTCAGAGAGGTTGAGAGGTCAGGGATAGGTGAAAGGCAAAAAGAAAAAGTTGGCCTCCAATTAGTCTTAACCCAATATCAACGCCGGGTTTACCCTAGAGTAGAAGTCGAGAACTACCCATTCTCGCTTGCACAAAACTCTCCCAGCCATTCTGACTCCTCACAACAGGAGTTAGTCTCAGATATACACGGGGAACAGCCACGCTCACCACACTCTCCTCATTTGGAGGATGAGAGTGTTGAAAATAGAGAGGACCAGCCCCACCTCTCGCCTTCAGTTCATGCACTAGAGTCTAGATCTATTAGGCACACTGAAGCACAAGCCCAGTTGAGTACTGGTGCCTGAACAAGCGGAGAGGGACCCACTTTGTGTGACCCTCAAGGACAGCTTGGAAATCCTGCCTTAGCTAACATCACGCCAGCTTTAGCCGCAGGTAACAGTCCTCAGACAGAGACTGGGGAGCAGTATGAACGCCGTTGTGACACTGCTGTTCCTCAGGATCAACCTGAGACTGTATTAACGGGCATTCTCAGTGACCCCGGAATTGTGAGTGGTGTTGCCCAACAACAATCTGATTCTGGTTGCAAAGCTGAATCATCAACTGTTGTTCATACTTTTGAACCAACAGGAAATCCTGAGACAGTCATGATGTCTTCAGGTCACTCAGTAGAATCACTTGAGACTACTGATGTGCCAATTTCTGATATTCAATTACCACCTGAGGCTCAAAGGTTAATTTCTCATTTTGTTGAAGGGATTGAGGAGGGACAAAGAAGTGAATTACTCATATCAAGAAACATTATCACTGGTAAACTTCCTGCTTCACCATCAACTTCTCAACCACCAAGATTGTACACTGGAGGTACTTTACGAATTCGTTCTCCAGAAGAAACTCCAACCCCAACACCTCCACAAACAACAACAACAACAACAACAACCTTACCACCAACTCCACCATCACAATCATTT
Source organism: Erigeron breviscapus (assembly GCA_034093135.1). Taxonomy (NCBI): domain Eukaryota; kingdom Viridiplantae; phylum Streptophyta; class Magnoliopsida; order Asterales; family Asteraceae; genus Erigeron; species Erigeron breviscapus. Next base: position 41,665,151 of record CM067175.1, on the reverse strand, counting down.
CCAGATCCAAGTTCACCACATCATTCTTCAAGTTCATCTTCTGAATCATCTGATTCATCTGAATATTTAAGTGATTGCTCACCAAAAAGAATTGCCACCAGTGGGTTATCTACCGATACTTTAATTGTTGCTCTCATGAATCGGTTGAGATCAGAAGAACCCCATCTTTCCTCCCATAAACGATCAATTTTTCAATCACTTCTTGCATACTTGTCTTTCCAAAATACACAACAGGAACAACAGGCTCAAATCGAAGCTCTTCAAAAGCGAGTTACTGAACTTGATCAACAATGTCGACTGGCTAATATCTCAAGGCGTCGGGATGATCAAGACCCTGATGATCAACCCGAGGGGGAGAATATGAGAGATATTAGAGAGGGTCATGAGACACAAGCTTAAGATGATCAAGAAACTGTTCAAGAAGTTGTCACAGAGACTCAAGGAGGAACTCAAGAAGATTCAGATGATCTACCTCCACTCATCAGAAATATTTCTCATTATTATTCTTCCACATCAAGTTCTGATGAGTCAAGTGATCCTGATCCATTTCAACCAGAGAATGATCATGATGATGAGTCTGATTCAGATAAACCTGATGAAGCTCCAGCAAGTATTGCTCAAGAAGAATATGGAGAGGATATATTTGAAGAGATAGTCTATCAACTCAGAAACCCAGAAAATCTTGAGACTCCAAATGAACTTGGACAAGGAGTTAGACATCCAAGAATCTCAAGAAATACGATATGGCAGATCAATGAAGGGTATTTTGCTGAGAATTATGAACAAATTTTGGATTTGAGGACTAGACCTGAAGAAATGGTGTGCAGAGCTAGATATCTTGAAGAAAGAGCCTTTCAAATTTATTGCTCACCAAGTGAAAGACTTAATATGACATTGAACAGATTGAGAGCATTCTTCCTATTCAGACATCAAGGTCAAAGAGATGCATACATGGAGCTGATGAATGCTGAAAGTTCAGTGAGAGCTGAATGGTGGTATAAACAATTTCAAATTCCGATAACCAAAGTCCTTCAGTTGTTTACTCCTCTAAAGAATCACAATCTCAGACTTGTTCGATTCAGAGTTCGTCGAGCTGATGGCAATGTCTATATTGTTCAAGAAGAATCTTTTCAACAAATGACGATCTCAGACATCCTATTCCTCTACAATCAATATGCTTATCTGATAATCAAGAATCAAGATCAACTTCTAGCTTATGAAGTTTTGAAAAGCCATATTCAAGCCTTGATTAGATTCTATGAATTCAATGACTTCCAGATTGGTTTGGAAAGAAGAACTAGCAGGATTAACCTTACAAGACCAAATCAAAGAGCAGAAGGTTATGAGCTAGATTCATTTCAGATTGGAGATCCAATTGAAAGCCTGGATGGATTTGTCTTCATCAATAGACTCAAGAGAAAGATCTTCATTCGTGCCTCTGATTTTGCCAAATATTCAGATGGTACCTTGAAATATTGTCATTCAATTCTGAATGCAATAGATGAAGACTCTGACAATGAAGAAGATGGGCATATAAAGTCTCAAAGAGAAGATCATTTAAGACGTATCAAAGATACTCTTGATATGAGACAGAGGATTAGAGATCTTATCATTACCAGAACTTCCAAGTCACAGGAAGGAGTCATACATACAAAGACAGGTTCATGGGTTCATTGGAATCCCAGTCATGAACGTGGTCCACATAATATTCCTCCTGTCAACTTCCAAGATAACATCAGATTGCCAGATGAACGTCCTGTTGGTGATAACTGGCACTTCATTCCTAAGAAGTTTTGGAATGATTCGTGGAACAGTTATAAGAAGAGAGCATTCTGGAGTGCAAAGATTGACAAGCCATCAACTTCAAATGCAGCACGACGATATAAGAAAAGGAAGAACAAGCAGAGACGTGCAAACAAGAGGAGGAGACAACAGAGAAAGTGATGATGGACAACCAAGCACTAAGGGGGAGAATGTTAGAAATTCAAAATAGTGCTTAGTTGTATTTGAATACATTGTATTTTATGTAAATATTGATAGGTTGAGGGGGAGCTTTTGTAATATACTTAGAGTATAAATACCCCTCAAACCTTTCTTCCTTGTAACTTTAGAACACACATTTGTAAATCAATCAACCAGACTTCCCACATTTTCACACCTTTCTCTCTCTAAAACACACACTAACACACACACTTTCCACCATTGATGATTATCAACTTCCGCACATTAAACACGAATTAATAGGTTCTAACACAGTGAATAGCTTTCTGACTAGTCTAAAACCATTAAACTAAAACCCTAGACATATATCGCATATATATACTGAAACATAATATATGGGCTGGACTTGGGCTTCAAGGACGTATACTACAATATATCATCTCATAGACATTAATGTAGTATAGATAGCATCTCATACAACAACTAATGTCACGTATACTACAATATCATCTCATAGAGATTAATGTAGTATAGATAGCATCTCATAGAGATTATTGTAGTATAGACATCATCTCATACACAATGTCTCATACACAATGTAGTATAGATAATGTCTCATACACAACGTCTCATACAGCAGCCTCTTGTCCTGAATTGCATTGCAGCGGACAATAATCGGTGCACAGAAACTGCACCAACACCATTTAAATTTCAAAAATATAAATAAGTTGTCTAGAAAACAACTGGCAGATGGGATACCTTCAGTTTCCTTCAAAAAGGAAAGGCCATGTCCAGGATGTAAGATGGGTAAGCAGAAACGTACCAGTTTCAAGACCAGACAGAATTTTAGCATATCTGAACCACTTCATATGCTTCATATGGATCTTTTTGGTCCAATGAATGTTCAGACTCGTGCTGGTAAAAGATACACCCTGGTGATCGTCGATGAATTCTCCAGATATTGTTGGGTTATCTTTCTCAGTCTAAAAATGAAGCTGCTGCTGAAATCATCACCCTTATCAAACAGATTGAGCTAAAGCACAAGCGAAAAGTGTGTCAGTTAAGAAGTGACAATGGAACAGAATTCCAGAATGCAACTCTGGAGAAATTCTGTACTGACACTGGCATCTCCCAGAACTTCTCTTCAGCAAGAACTCCAGAACAAAATGGAGTTGTAGAAAGAAAGAATCGAACGCTAATAGAAGCTGCCAGGAGTATGCTAGCTGAATCTGGTCTTCCCACCAGTTTCTGGGCTGAAGCAATTGCTACTGCTTGCTACACCCAGAACAGGTCTATTTACATCAAAAGACATAAGAAGACAGCCTATGAAGTATTAAGAAATAGAAAACCAAATATTGGTTATTTTCATGTTTTTGGATGTCCAGTGTACATCCTGAACGACTCTAGTCAGCTAGGCAAATTTGATGCCAAAGCTGATGAAGGATATTTCTTAGGTTATTCAGCCATTCGCAAGGCCTTCAGAGTCTATAACAAAAGACTGGAGAAGGTCCATGAATCAATACATGTCACATTTGATGAATCAAATGCTGCAATCAATAAAAGCCAACCCTTGATTCTCCTCCAGTAACTCCAATTGTCTTCTGTGAATCTGATCCTATCAACTACAATAAAGATTCTCTAGAAGAAGTTTCCAGTCATTTGATCTGGAACCTGTTCAGATTCAGAAATCTCTCAGTAGTACTCCTTTTTATCCTTCAGTAAGTTTCAAGCTACCCTCTGAACTTATTATTGGATCAGATGTTCGTACTACTCCCCCGGTATCATTATCAGTTGAAACCTTGCAAGAACTTCAAGAAATGCCTTTGAATGAAGAATTTCTAACTGAACCAGATATTCAAGAAATGCCTTTAAATGAAGAATTTCATGATGTAAATCATGATCTAAATGATTTAGATGAAGACATTCAAAATATCTGGGCAGATCATACTCCTGAATCAACACCAGGGGAAGTTCAACTGAATCCTTGCACTGATATTGTTACTCATAACAATCCTGGTCAATACTCTAGGTGGACAAAAGCGCATCCTATCGATCAGATCATAGAAGAGTCCAATAGAGGGGTTCAGACCAAAAGAGCCTCTAGTGAACAATGTTCATACGTCAGTTTGTTATCACTGATTGAACCAAAGAAAATTGACGAGGCTATGGAAGATCCAAGCTGGGTGATAGCTATGCAAGAAGAGCTTCACCAGTTTGAAAGGAACAAAGTATGGTATCTGGTTCCTTTCCCAGTTGGCAAGAAGGAACCAATTGGAACAAAATGGGTCTTCAGGAATAAGGTAGATGAAGATGGACACATTATCAGAAATAAGGCCAGACTGGTAGCGCAAGGGTACTGCCAGTCAGATATTGATTTTGATGAATCATTTGCTCCAGTGGCTAGACTTGAAGTGATCAGAATATTCTTAGCATTTGCTGCTCATCATCAATTCAAGGTCTACCAGATGGATGTAAAAAGTGCATTTTTAAATGGAAAACTGGAAGAAGAGTTTATGTCAAGCAACCACCAGGTTCGTTGATGAAAAGCATCCACATTGGGTATATCGTCTGGACAAAGCACTTTATGGTCTCAGACAAGCCCCATGTGCCTGGTATGATACTTTGACTAAACATTTATTGAACATGATTTTAAAAGAGGTGCAATTGACAATACCTTATTTATTCTTCATGAAAAAGGTAATATTCTGTTGGTACAAATCTATGTTGATGATATTATTTTTGGTTCTACTGATGAAAAGATGTGCAAGAAATTTTCTAAAATAATGTCTTCTGAATATGAGATGAGTTTAATGGGTGAATTAACATATTTTCTAGGACTTCAGGTTAAACAAACCAATGATGGAATTTTTATAAATCAAGAAAAATATGTTAGAGATCTTTTAAAGAAATTTGATATGAACTCTTCACCATCTAAACCCACTCCAATTTCTGCACCACTCACACTGGACTCCGATCCAGATGGAAAACCAGTGAACACCACTGTCTATAGAGGCATGGTTGGTTCACTGATGTATTTAACTGCCAGTAGACCAGATATTATGTTTTCAACATGTTTATGTGCCAGATATCAGTCTAATCCAAAAGAATCTCATATGCTTGCTATAAAGCGCATACTGAAGTACCTTAAGGGTGTCCCCAGTTTGGGCCTTTGGTATCCCAAAGGTTCAGGCTTGGATCTAATGGGTTATTCAGATTCAGATCATGCAGGTTGTAAGATAGACAGGAAATCCACTATTGGTGGATGTCATTTCCTTGGTGGCAAACTGGTCAGTTGGACCAGTAAGAAGCAAACTTCAGTTTCATTATCCACTGCTGAAGTTGAATACGTGTCTGCAGCCAGTTGTTGTGCTCAGATACTCTGGATGAAGAACCAGTTGCTTGATTATGGTATTAAGTATTCAAAGACCCCAATCTTTTATGATAATACCAGTGCCATTGCTATCTCAAACAATCCAGTCATGCACTCAAAGACGAAGCACATTGATCTCATGTATCATTTTATTCGTGATCATATTATGAAAAATAATATTGAACTCCATTTTATTCCCACTGACAAACAACTCGCTGATATTTTTACCAAACCACTGGATGTTAAAACTTTTGAATATCTTGTTGGTGAGTTGGGAATGTTAAACCCTTAAATCTGGAACCTTGTTATTGAACGCCTTTGTGTACTATCAGGGATCCTTGATTTAAAGAATTATAGATTTATGACAATTCTGGTATTGAACGCCTTTGTGTACTCTCTTTACTGTTATAAATTTATGGATCAACATTCCAGGGGAAGACTCATTAGAAACATTTGTCCTTAAAATGTTTTAATTTCAAGGGGAATTCATTTTCTCACTGGAAGAATTTTCTGGAAAATGTCACTGGTACCTTGTTAATGTCTCTCTCACTGGTACTTAGATAAGTTGAAGTGCATGTTTGAGGTGATTTTAGTCGCCTTTTAAATGTGTCCCTCTCATTTGTCTGTATTAGTTGACGTGCAGGTTTGAGGTTACCAGTAATTTTTTTTTAAATTGGTATTTTACTAGAGTGTCCCCCAGTATACCATCAGTGCATACCTTCACTGGACTAATCCCCCACTGACACTGGAGTGTCCAGTCGACCTCCAGATGCACTAAAATGAGTCATGGTGTGTCACTCATAATAGTTTAATACTTGGTCTGAGTGCTTGCCACGTAAGCAAACCATTTGAAAGGACAGTTACTGGTTATCCCACGTGGCAAAGATATTTTTAAAACAAATTGACATACTCTTGATCAGATATGGAATCATCTCAAGTCCCTAATTGGAGATACGTCCAAGGGGGAAAAATCCGGTGATGCTGAAAGTATGAAGGAACCTATGGAAACTACACTTGTCAAGGTCAGTGAATTGAAAAAGGCCTTTGGCGCTAAAGTTGTAACACCCCGACTAAGGCGGAAACACGAGATGCAACAGAACAACATGGTACAAAAGATTTAAGGATAAAACATCAACATTAAGTTCCAAATGACATCCAAATCCAAAAGATTACATAGTTAAAGTTGACGTTTAGAAAACCATTACATAACCAAATTCATAATAAAAGATCAAATGTTTGCATCACTAGTCCAACATGCATCAGGCAATCATAACATCCAAGAGGCGGTCAAATAGCTAGCTTACTGCTCTAAACCTGAAAAGCATGAAGAAAAAGTGTCAACTACGAGAGTTGAGTGAGTTCATAGGTTTATACTAACAATTATACTTACAATCGATTCAAAAGTGAAGTAGTAAATCATAAAATTTCCAAGAATTTCCATCATAATATACATACCCAAACCGTATGTTCAACACATAATATCCATCCATAAATAATATCACTTACATTTAGCCAAAGGCATAATTTGATGAGTAAATGCTTGAGCCACTACTAAGACCATTTCATGTCCCAACCAACATAATATTTCATTTCATAGCACAAGCTGTCAATCAAGTGCTTTAACCATAATTGGGTCGTGCCATGGAGACGACCATTTAAATTTAAAGTAGATTAGAGCACCGCTCGGGTCGGACTGGAAGTGAAGGTCGTCACGAAGGCAACCAACATTCCACCGTTACCTATTTTAGTGGGTGAGTGGATGACTCTAGTTGCGCAACCCTCTAACTACAGGCCTCCCCTTTCGGAGTTAATAGTAGTGTACCGAAGTGAAACAGTTTGACAGAACTCAAGCTCATCATATAACTTATATCACATTGAACATACAATATATCCCATATCATAATCATTCTTTCAAGAATCATTTCATATATAGAAAGCAATTTTTATTTATCATGCTTTTCACCCCGAATGTAAAACACATAAAAGAGTTTGAAAGGGGGCTATGACTCACTTGATTTGAGAGTGTTAGGGCTGATCAAATGCGAGATCTTCGTCTAGTCGTGTTGCTCCCCAAGCAAGCCTAAACCATGGTATTTATATATACACAACGTAAGTGTGTGTAGCATGAACTAGTGTGCTAGATCATGAGATGTATACTAGTAGACTTGCCCATATTTGGTTGTTATTAGATTATGGAGTTCAAGTGTATTATATTGTTCACATTATTTGGTTAGAAGATATTTGGTGGTGAAGGTCATTTCTCGTTATACATTTTGTACGTTTATTGGAATTTCGGTAGTTTGGCTTTGATTTATATGATTTCCATTGTATACTTTGTTTAATCATAATATTTGACATTAGTTACCTTATAATATTGGTGTTTATGAATATTTTCTGATTTATAATTATTTCTTTAATTTATTATTATTTAATTAATTATTTATTCATTTTATTGATTTATTAATCAAATAATTCCTTATAATTACTTTTAAGTACCAAAGTTACTTTTAAAATTTATGAATAATTACATTTGGATTATATTCTGATTTTTATGCTTCTTATTTTATAATATTATGATTTATACATTTATTTGTGCATTATTTCTATTAATTCAATAATAGTGATTAATTAGTGATTTTTACTTAATTATTTACCTTTAAATTATATAACACTTGTTTCTTGGCTTTTAATTATTTTGCTACAGTAAGTTTAAGTTACTTTCACCATTGGTTATGTAAATTTGATCAAGTTCATGATTTACATAATTTATTTATTAATTTATATATCTTTTAATTTCCATTTAAATTCATTAAATCATAACGAAATACTTAGAAATCACCACACAATCTTTTGATCAAAAATCCCAGGCCTTTTAGGCAACTTTTATCAAGGTAATTTCATATCAATTCAACCTCTCTTGTGTATAGCTCAAATTGAGGACTTTATGATTAAAAATCGTTTACCAAAATAGTGATTTTAGCCTCATTTCTTAAGCTATTAAGGTACTTCAAAATGGATTTTCATTCTTATTTCATTACTTACAGTAAGTCCATCATATTTTGGTGATTCAAGTCGTGATAGTGGTGGTGGTGTGATATGTGCAATTTTGTGCTTTCGGTTAGTGATTATTTGACCCGAAAAGGTGATTTTTGAGCTTATTCTTGCCATGCATCAAGTGACTTGAGTTTTATTCTTTTGAAACAACTTATTTACAGTAGGTTCATCATATTTTCTTGGTCATAAGATTATGGTGCATGTGTGTGCTCAAAATGCATTTTTGCATGCTTTCGGTTTATGATTTCTAGCTTATTTTAACATATTTTGATTCAAGCTTTACATCCTTGATATTTTATCAATTTTTCCAGAATATTATCATCAAGATTAACATATTTTTCAGTTATGACAAGTCCATATTCATCTCATAATCCAACAAAAGATCCAACCTTCTTAAATCTAACATGCATGTAACCATCTCATCATTTTAACAACAATTCTTTATCCATCTTTAATCCATCAACATAAAAACATATTTTTATGAAGATTTCCAGAAACATATTCATCAAATACATAAAAATATGATCATTTTTCAAAGGAAAAATCACTTTAAAAGCTATTTAATCTATGACAACACCTTTGGGTCTTAAACTAGTTGAATCCTTGGATTTTTCTTCATAGATTCGACATGCATGAGCATGAGAAGAAAGATTCTATCAACTTTTCCCTCGTAAAGTGTGTAATACAAAGAAAACAAGAAGACACATAAACTTTTGATAAAACCTTTGAATATAAACAAGAATAAGATTAAATCTAACAAAAAGGATGAAGATTATACCCTTGAAGAACACGTTTTTGATGATGAAAAGATGCATATTTTCGTGGCTTTTCTTGCTCCAAATAACCCTTATTCTAACCTTAAAACAAACCTTAAACCTTTGCTTAATATAACCCTTGCTTAATCTAACTTAACCCTTATTATTATTATGTATTTAAATGAGTTTTTGCATTGTTTTTGCTCCATTTTGGCTGCCGAAATGAAGAAGAAAGAGAAAGAGGAGAAGAGTTTTGAGAGAGCAAAATGTGTTGGGAGAAAAGTAAATTGATTAGTGTGTGTGAAGAAATGGTGTAAGGGATTTTGTGTTGGGAGTGTAAGACTAGTTAATTGTTGATTGGTGGAGTTGTATGGGGGAAAGGGAGGGGCCGGTTTTTGGTGAGGGAATGGAAGGGGTTTTTGGGTTTGAATTTTGTATTTTTAAGTGTAGGTGTGTATGTATGTGTTGTATATAAAATATGGGTGCATGCTTATTATTATTAACTAGCTTTTAGTAACTTTAAACAAATTTGTGTTAGCATATATATATATATATGCCGTATATATATGTTAGAAATATAAATGTAGTAGTTGATTTGTATACCTTATGTCATTTTGTACTTAGAATGTAAACTTGTTAATATGGAAGGGGGCATAGTGTAAATAGCTCTTATGTATATAAACCCCCTCCATAATGTAATTTGTAACCTTTTACCACATAATACAAACTAATCTTTCCCTGACATCTCTCTACTCTCTCTCTACTTTCTCTCACTAGAAAACTCCATTAACACACACTAAAGCTCGAATTCTAGTTTATCAATTGGTATCAGAGCACAATCAGAGTTGCTGAACGATCACAAGCTTATTACAAGCTTAATTTGTGCTTAATTTCAGAATTTGAGCATTTTTCTGAAAGGTTCATTTGCAGAGCTCACTGTTTCAGTGATTACTGCAAATTAAGTGTGTTTCTGTTCTAATTTTGTTCACCGATCGATTTCATATCATTATATCTTCCTTCGCTATCAAATTCAGAGGCTAATTTCATCATTTGAAGTGTTTTCGATCGAGCTCTACAAATCGCATGTTCATGAGGGTTTGAGTTCCAGTTGAAATTAGAATCTAATTTGTTTGAGGATTTGTGCGCATTGATTTTCTGAACATTTTGATATAAAGTTCGAGTTCTAATTCGCAAAAATGAAGAAGATATCGAAGATTTACTATCTTCTCTACAAATAAGGGGTTGGCTGAACATAGAAGATAACCTAACCGACTATTTTGTCGTGTTGTGGTTACTCGCATTTGCAGAAGTCGTTGGCTAAGTGGTATTCTTACTTGTACTATTTGCAGAGCATCTAGCTCGGCAAATACGTGGTTCAGAATTTTGGCTAAGGACTGGAACTTCACTTGTTCTATTTGCAGAGCATCTAGCTCGGCAAATAGTTGTTTTTGAGAATTTTGGCTAAGGACTGGAACTTCACTTGTGACAACAGCAACTTAGATTTGATTATGTCTTATTCATCTATATGTAATTGATAGATTATAGACTTTGTGTTTTAATAATGATTGATTACATGTTTTTGGTGTTATTTATATGTTTATATATGATGTTTGTTATGTATATCATACAAGTACAAACATAATATATGTTAGGTTCTTGTACATAAAGTACTTGGAAAATAACAAGGCATAGATATTGATGGAAAGTTGTACTAACGAAGATGATCTTCGTTAGGAACGAACGAAGATAATCTTCGTTTGATGGGCTGGGCTGCTAAGTTCGTAAGAACAAAGCCCAGCAGGCCCAATATCGATCGTGAACATATATAAATGATTGGAAAACCTAAATTGACAATTCCAGTTGATATCACACACACCAAAGCGACTAAGTTCGTTGCTAAGCTATAGCAAACGAATATAGATCACATAAGGCTGATTATATTGATATAATTAGCAATATAAACGATAACTAATCAAACTAGTTATCTCGTGAGGATTCCGCACTCACGACATAACAATAGACGATCTCGAGAGCGATCCGTAGTTATCGAGGGACTCACAAGTGGTATCAGAGCCATTCGATATCTTATCGAAGGGTTGAGATCGTTTGTTTGATTGTTTTTCTCAAAAATAGCCTCCCGAACACTTTCTGTCGTTAAGTTCGTTTGCCTTACGAACTTAGCGAAACGAAGTTATTCAACGAAGTTAGCAAACGAATTTAACTTAAATTCGTTCGAAATTCATCAAACGAAGATAGACTACGAAGTTTTTTCATTTTCGTTTTGAATCTTCTTCAAACGAATTTTGTTTACGAACTTAACTTATCTTCGTTCAGATTCCTGTCTACGAACTTAACTATCTTCGTTCAGAATTTTTGTCCACGAAATTAGGCTATCTTCGTACTGACTCGTTCTACGAATTTAATCTAAATTCGTTCCTTTTTTATCTTCGTTTGAACAGTATTTTTCACTTATGGCTTCTTCATCATCAACCAACAATGCTGTTGCCCAATATCTCAATTCTCTAGTTTATCATGATCACCTGGTAGGGCGTACTAATTCTCCACCAAAATTAGTTTCATTAGCTGACTTTTGGGCGTGGAGAGGTCGATTTGAAGATTTCATTCAACGAGAAGACTTGAATATGTGGCTCATGATCACTGAAGGTTATGAATGGCCCACTCTTACTGTGAATTGAGTTACTTCTACATACAAGGTGGGAGAATTAACGGGCGAAGAAAAGGCTAACTACGCCATTGAAGTAAAGGCTCTTTCCACACTTCGTATGTGCATTCCTCAAGAGTTGGTGCACTTGTTTCCTAAACAAGAATACAAGACTTCAAAGCAATTGTTCTGCTATTGAAGCTCATTGTGAAGGTGATCCATTATTGAAGCAAAATAGAATTAAAATGCTTAAGAAACAATTTGATTGCTTCAATGCCACAAAGAATGAACAAGTTGAGGATCTTATTTTGAGGTATCAACATCTTCTTGCTGAATTAGCATATTTTGATCTTAGATACACTCCTACTGAGATAGTGGATAAATTCTTGGATGGTTTGCCGAAAGCTTACAGAGAATTTCGTCACGGATTACAAGAAAGAGCTGATTATGCTTCTCTTCGAATAGATGGAGTTATATCCACTCTAAGAAACAGAGAAATGAAGGATAAGGCAAAAGATCTTCAAGACAACTTCACACAAGATCCATCTCTCTATCATGCCACTATGAAAAATCCAACAGCTGATGTTAATGCTTTCTTTTCTGGAGTTGGTACTACTGGTGAGACAGACAATTGTGGTGCACAACTGGATGGAGATGATTCTTTCGGATTCATGGCTACTGATGCTGGTAACAAGGGAAAAAGGGCTAATGACGGTGCAAAGACTGGAAATATGAAATTCGGAAACATTTCATCTTCTTCTGCAGGTTACAAATCCATGCCTATGAATATGAAATCAGCTGAGGGTAGGATGAATGTATTTGCTGCAATGTGTGCTGCACATGAAGCTTTTGTTGCAGGAAGAATCACAGATCCAGCACTTATTGATGAAGATAATTCTGATCATGAGGATGAAGAGAGTTCAGATGATAGTTCGGATAGTGATTCTGATGATTCAGACAGTGAGAATGATGGTGATAATGATGTAGTTGAAGCTGACACAGATGAATACGATAGTGTCGCTGCTGATTCGGGTAATGAGCATCGAACGAAGATGGCTCATGATGTACCTGCTGCTTCAGGAAGTGATAATTCATATCACTTTTCTAGAGAAGATGTACAAGGTGCTTTACGCCGAGAGCGTCGGAGTAAGGCGTGTCATTCTTCCCCAGTCCTTTCTGAAATGAATCAATCTGTTCAAGAAGAAGATCTGAATGAGGGTGTTGGTGCTGAACAAGAAGATGTATCTGATTTTCAAGAACAATTGGAACTTAGAGATATAGCATCAAGTCCATTACATGAAGGTACAAGTAATGTTGGACCAAAGAGGACACTGGATGCTCCTCTCACTTATCGTAGAGCTAAGCGTGCACGAATTTCTGAGGCTACTTCAGTATTTGCCGCTGCTGATGATATTCCTGTTGTCGCAACAGCACCAGTTCCTACTGTTGCTGGCAGTGTACCATTACGTCCACTTTTGCCTCCTGCCAGATCAATATTGCCCAGATTGCCTACTTTTCCTCCTATTCCTTCGGATTACTCCCTCGTTAGGCGAATAGATGTTCTTCAGACTCGTGTTGATACTTTGGAGTCTGATCTTACGAATGTTCGAGGTGCTCTGACCTTTTTAATCAACTGGGTCAAGAATCAAGGGGGAGATGTTCCTGAAGAAATTTGCAGATTAGCAGCAGCTCAGCCAAGACGTCAGAATGATGATGATGATGCTGATGATGCTGGTAATAGGAGTGATTCTCGCCCAGTTTCTGACAAAGGAAAAGGGGTTGAGACTCAGGGGGAGACAGAAAGAGATACTGCCCAGACTGGTACTTCTGGTGTGGGTGGTTCAAGTGCTCCTCGAGAAGCTGAAGTTATTGAAGCACTTGATTCAGGTAATTCTTCGAAATCGGTTGATTATTTAAGTGATGATCAAGTTGAAGCTGAAACTGAACGATTAAAGCGTGAAGTTAAGGCAAAATTTGGACATGACTATAATACCGAAGAAAATGCTTTTCATTCTGTATTTGATAACTTATTAGATAAACAGCAAGAAGCAGAAACTGAAAGAGAAAAAGAATTACAGATTCAAGGCAAACAGCCTTGGAATCTGATTCTGATTCTGATTCAACTTATGATTTCGATAAAGATTGATAAAGTGTATATTAGGTTGCATGTAATAAGTTTACGACATGTAAATGTAATTTATCTTATTTCAATGCAATTATATTTCATCTTTATTATTATTATTATTATCATGATTATTCATTGTATTCCGGTGTTCATTTTGTGTAATCTTAATAGATGATACAGATGATACAGAATTACTCTTCGATGGTGATGAACTTGAGGAGGGTGAGCTTGTTCCTGAACCGGATATGAATATATTCAAGAAACCTTATGGGTTTGATGATGTTTGGGACTCAGCTCCTGAAGACCCATCAGTGGAAGAAAGAAAAGAGTTGGAGATAAAGAGGAAAGAGGTTAAGGAAAGAATGCTTCAAACTTCAATTAGTAACTCCGCTAAAGTTTTAAACTTCGTGGTATATGCTAGGATTGATGATGCATTGATTCCTTTTCACTGGGAAATCAATTTGACAAGACCTTTTAATCCAAATGATTATCCTGTACCTCTCAGAGAAGATGATCCATTACATGAGATTGATAGACTTGTGCCTGGTCAAAGAATCAATGATTATATAGTCACATGGGATACTTTGAAACCCATCATGTATTGGACTCATATCTCAGATAAAGATGCTGCAAGATATAAGACAATAATCTGGAGTTGGTTTTATGATGAAGAACTGAAGCTGTTTGTTCTTAAAAGACCAGAAGGTTGTCAATATCTAGCATGGCGTGAGAGACATTTCAGAAGTTTGTGTGAAGAAGACTTACATGAACTAGGAAATAATAGGATTATCAATCCAAGTAGTTATGGTCTTGCAGATGTGATTGGTAAGAATCTTCATGAAGATTTCAAGTTGAGGTCGAATATGAAAAACTCTGAAAAACCAAAGTTTCATATTGAACCAAGACGAAAGAAGAAGGTGGTGAAGCCAGATAAAAGTGTTGAGTATATTCAACATGATATCAAATGTATGATCAAGGTCCCTGCCAAGAAATGGGCACAAGATGTCTTGGATAAACTGGATAATTGGGAGATTGATCGAAATTCTGGTGAAGCTAAGATGTGTGCAGACTCAAAGAGGAAGATTTTGTTGAGAAGGATGTATGATCCAATGCAGTTGGTGAACTTCTCAAGAAATGATCAGAGAAAATTGTACGATACTGAATGCTCATTTTACCATTCTGGAAGAATGAAGAAGATAAATATCGTAAGATTCTCCAAGTCTGCTTACATGAAAATATCCATGCAAATAGCAAACGATTATTATTTGATGGATGATGAAGATTTTTGAAGACTGAAGAAATCGAAGATGCTGCTGTCAAGGGGGAGTTTGTTGAAGCATGTTGATGTGACAACAGCAACTTAGATTTGATTATGTCTTATTCATCTATATGTAATTGATAGATTATAGACTTTGTGTTTTAATAATGATTGATTACATGTTTTGGTGTTATTTATATGTTTATATATGATGTTTGTTATGTATATCATACAAGTACAAACATAATATATGTTAGGTTCTTGTACATAAAGTACTTGGAAAATAACAAGGCATAGATATTGATGGAAAGTTGTACTAACGAAGATGATCTTCGTTAGGAACGAACGAAGATAATCTTCGTTTGATGGGCTGGGCTGCTAAGTTCGTAAGAACAAAGCCCAGCAGGCCCAATATCGATCGTGAACATATATAAACGATTGGAAAACCTAAATTGAGAATTCCAGTTGATATCACACACACCAAAGCGACTAAGTTCGTTGCTAAGCTATAGCAAACGAATATAGATCACATAAGGCTGATTATATTGATATAATTAGCAATATAAACGATAACTAATCAAACTAGTTATCTCGTGAGGATTCCGCACTCACGACATAACAATAGACGATCTCGAGAGCGATCCGTAGCTATCGAGGGACTCACACGTATCATGGGCTCAACTTCCCTCTCTTGCCGAATGTTACGGTTCCTTTCCATGGCGACACTTTTAGTAGCACCTTGTCGCCCACTTCGAATTCTAGGGGCTTCCTTCTTTGGTCCGCATAACTCTTTTGCCGGTCTCTTGCGGCTTTGAGCTTTTCCTTAATGATTGCTACCTTATCCGTTGTCTCTTGGACATAACCAACGGTTGTTAGGCTTCTTTCACCCGCTTCGATCCAACACATGGGTGATCTACATTTACGTCCGTACAAGGCTTCAAATGGTGCACATTGTATGCTAGAATGGTAACTATTATTGTATGTAAATTCCGCATATGGTAAGTGCTCATCCCAACTTCCACTGAATTCTAATGCACATGCCCTTAACATGTCCTCCAACGTTTGTATTGTACGTTCGCTTTGTCCATCCGTTTGAGGGTGGTAAGCCGTGCTTAAAGCCAACGTGGTTCCCATCGCCTCTTGCACATGACCCCAAAAGCGTGAGGTAAATCTACCATCCCTATCGGATATTATGGACAATGGCACGCCATGTAGCGTCACAATCTTTTCAACATATATGCGAGCTAGACGCTCGGTGTCCCAAGCTTCCTTTATTGGAATGAAATGGGCTGATTTCGTAAGACGGTCGACAATCACCCATATAGCATCATGACCTTTTTTTGTTCGAGGCAACTTCGTCACTAGGGCCATTGCTATTTGTTCCCATTTCCACTCGGGAATTTTTGGTTGCCTCAACAATCCGGATGGCTTTTGATGCTCAGCCTTGACCATCGCACAAGTCATGCATCGGCTCACATATCGAGCTACATCGCCTTTCATTCCAGGCCACCAAAAATCCCTTTTTAGGCCTTGATACATCTTATCCGCTCCCGGATGAATCGAATACTTTGAATTATGGGCCTCATTCATAAGTACGTCTCTTAATCCATTCACTTTCGGTACCCAAGCTCTTCCTTTGAAGTATAAAATACCTTCATCATCTTTGTCAAACCTTGTCTCCATACCACTTAATGCTTCATTCTCAATATTCTTCCCTTTAAAGGCCTTTGCTTGAGCTTCTTAGAATCGGTCTCTCAGAGACATTCTCACTCGTAAGTGACTAATTCTTGCTCTTGGCACCTTGGTATTCACCTTCCTACTAAGTGCATCGGCAACGACATTTGCCTTCCCGGGATGATACTTTATTTCGCACTCATAGTCATTGAGTAGCTCCATCCATCTCCTTTGCTTCATGTTCAACATCTTTTGATCAAAGATGTGTTGCAAGTTCTTGTGATCGGTAAATATAGTGCACTTAGTGCCATAGAGATAATGTCGCCATATTTTCAAGGCGAACACCACGACTCCTAACTCCAAATCATATGTCGAATAATTCTTCTCATGTGGCTTAAATTGTCTCGACGCGTATGCAATGACTTTATCCCTTTGCATAAGCACACATCCCAGTCCTTTATTCGACGCATCACAATATACTACAAAACCTTCCATTCCATCCAGCAATGCTAGTATTGGTGCTTCACACAACATGTTCTTTAGCGTTTGAAACGCTTGCTCCTGTTCTTCACCCCACACGAACTCTCTTGACTTTTCGGTCAATTGGGTTAAAGGTACCGCAATCTTAGAGAATCCTTGAATGAACCTTCTATAATAACCCGCCAAACCTAGGAAGCTACGCACTTCCGTTGGTGTCTTGGGTGTCTCCCATTTCTTGATCTCTTCTATCTTAGACGGATCTACATGAATTCCTTCTTCGTTCACAATGTCCCAAGAAATTGGACTTGATGGAGCCAAAATTCGCACTTAGAAAACTTAGCGTATAGCTTCTCGTCTCTAAGTAACTGCAAGATTATTCTTCAAATGCTTCTCATGCTCCTCCTTGCTTCTTGAGTATGTCAAAATGTCATCGATGAACACTATGACGAATTTGTCCAAGTATGGCCTACAAATCCTATTCATTAGGTCCATGAAAACGGCTGGCGCATTTGTGAGACCAAATGGCATCACTAGAAACTCATAATGCCCATAGCGAGTTCTAAAAGCCGTTTTAGGTACATCTTCTTCTCGTACCCTCAACTGATGATAGCCGGACCTAAGGTCAATCTTCGAGAAATGCGACGCTCCTTGTAGTTGATCGAACAAATCGTCTATTCGCGGCAGCGGATATCTATTTTGATCGTCAATTTATTCAATTCTCTGTAATCGATGCACATTCTCAAAGATCCATCCTTCTTCTTGACAAAGAGAATTGGCGCACCCCATGGCGAAGAACTAGGTTGGATTAAACCTTTATCAAGCAATTCTTGCAATTGCTCAGAAAGTTCTCGCATTTCGGAAGGCGCTAGCCTATACGGTGCTTTAGCTACGGGGGCTGCCCCGGGAACTAAATCGATAGTAAACTCTACTTGTCTCGCTGGGGGAAGTCCAGGTAGTTCGTCCGGAAATACATCTAGAAAATCTCTAACCACCGTTACCTTGAGAGGATCCTTATCTTTCACTCGCTTATCCACTACTTGTGCCAAGTATGTGTGGTATTCCTTGCGTAAATACTTCCTCACTTTCATGGACGACACTATCTTGGGTTGGACTCCCGCCTTATGGCCTTGAACTATTAGCACCTCACCGCTATCTAAAGGAATTCTAATGATCTTTTCATGGCAAAGTATTTCAGCACGCATTTTCGACAACCAATCCATTCCTACTATCACATCAAAACTTCCTATTTCTATGGGAATCAAGTCTATGCTATAATCCTTCTCATCTAAAGTTAACTTACAATCAGCAATAATTTCCCTAGTCTTATACTCGTTTCCATTAGCATATTCAACATAATAAGTTTCCTCAAGCTCACTAGGTATCTTATCAATTAATTCATTAAATTCAAAGGAAATAAAACTTCTCTCGGCTCCAGAATCAAACAACATAGAGGCATAGACATTATTTAATGGAAACGTACCTACGATGACATTTGGGTCATCACGTGCCTCATTTGCTCCCATCGCATACACCCGTCCTCTTGCTTGACCTCCTTGATTTCCTCGGTTCACGTTGTTACCTTGATTCCCTCCATTTGCTCTATTCCCACCATTTCCTTGGTTCACTTGATTCCCACGGTTGCCAACATTTCAAAAATTCCCACGATTATTGTTCAAGTTTCCACGACCTTTGATCTCACACGTGTATATCTAAGTTACTTAGTGCATAAGGGTCTCGTTTGTATGCATACGTATGTATATATCTCAATTCGTATTCCTTTCCTTAATCACTACCCACTTGACACTATGAATAAACAAATGGTTGGGTAAACTTAAAACATATCAACCATGTTTTTAGGTTGCTAGAAAAATTTCCAGAATCTGTGTATGAACTTGGAGCACGTAAAAGTGGCTTAAGATGGACGATCTGGGCAAAACTCATAAAATATGAAACGTAGCCCTATGAGTTAAGTTTCACCTCCAACTGGAATCAGGTCAAAAGACGAAATAGAACTCCAGATATGGCCGTTCTACCAAAAGTGGTCAGAACTGATTTCCTGCTACAATTATACCCTTTGTACTAGAGATAACTATAATATAAAGGAGGTAACACATCATATAACCGTAGAAAGGCATTAAGCATACATTCATATCATTCAAGATAGGTTCACAAAATTGCTACATGCCAAATACAATGTGATCATCGTCACATATAAGCAAGAAAGTTCAAGAAATTGAAACATAATACGATTGTTCATACATCAAACAAGTTCATAAATAAAGAAGTCCTTAGGTTCACTTCCTAAGCATGAGAGCTACCACGATAGAGCAAACAGCCGTGAGCACACAACCCATCACAAATATCACCTCGTTAATTCGACGAACTTCTGATATCGCCATCCTCGCATAATCCCCCGTTCGATCCATGATTCCCAAGGCTCTTTCCATCATCACCTCTTGAGTCCTTACCCTTAGTCTAGCATCCCTTAATCCATTTGCTATTCCCCACACTCTCTCCCTTTCTTCACGAGTCATACCAATGGGAGGTGGAGGGGGTACCCCATAAACGGGTCGATGTGGTTCCTCTCCCTGACGCCTATGTCCAAGATGGTACAAGGGATGATCACGAGGAAGGCGTGGCTGAAAGTATGGGTCTTGGGCTGGAAACGCCCATCACTTAGGTTCATGGGAGCATCTTGCCTTGGCAGAGCGGGTGCTCTAGGGGCTGGTGGTGATGGTGGTGGCGAGGGTGAGCGGCGTCCGGGTTGGCTAGAGGCAACACTTCTAGCATCATCGCTCTCTGGTGGGGCCTCCGTTGGCTCGGTTCTTCTTCTTCCTCTTCATGGAGTGGTTGTGGCGGTTGCTCTTGCTCTTGTCGTCTCCTTTCTTCCTCTTCCATTCGGTCCACAAATCCATACAAATTCCTTGGTCTAGGGGCTGATCCGGAAGTTCCACTAGCTTGCGACATGATGTTCCTACACAAGTTACACAGGTGTGAGATGACGACTCGACTTGACGCTTAGACGACCATGGACGACCGACTTGACCATTGACGACCCACGTGACAACTTACGGACAGCAAGACGACTTGACGGACCATGAGACGACCTTAACCATTCGACAAGCAACTAACCAACTCGACCAACGACTCACAAGCTTAACAACCGAACAACGACATGACCATTCACAACCGACGACCAACTAATAATTAACAAGACTACCGATGACCAACTCGACTCGCACGACCAACATAACCATTTATAATCAAAGTAATGACTAGGATTCAACTTGTGCATAGCTCTCATGTATTATATCTAAATGGACAAAGTAATACTAGCCAAGTGGGGGGTATTAACTAAGGGTTCTAATAGGTAATGCAAACATTGGATTTGGTTATGTATCTTTTGCACCAAGAATCGTTTTTAAAGCTTATTTTCAAAAGACTCATTTTGAATAATCCTTAGTGTTAGAAATCCAAAAATAGTGATAAATTGTAATCTAGATTAGAGGAATTTCTTGTTGTTAAGTCATAGATAAATGATCACTAAGGTTGAGGGGCTGATTGTGACAATTAGCATAATTGTGTAATTAGACTATAAATAGCCCTCTCATACCTTAGAGATCATAACTTTAACACAAAACTTTTAACACATAACTTTTATACCAGATTTACACACGGTTACACAATTCTCTCTCAAAACACACACAAACACCAAGAACACACACTCACCAAATCCACCATTGATGAATTGAATTCAGTTGTTAAAATCGTGTTATAACAAGTGGTATCAGAGAATAACATCAATCTGATGACGATCCATACCTGAATTCATTCACAAATTCATCAAAATCAAATTTATTCACAAATTATGTTCGAACTTTTCACCTACTGGTTCATCAAAATTCACACTTCAAATCACATAAAATCACAATTGTTTGTTCACCATTAGATTTGTGGTTGTTGAAAACATAAATCTGTCAAGTTTCAAGTTCCAATTCAATCTATATCTCGAGATTGAATTTTGAGTTTTGGCGCGAATTTTGAGGGATTTGAATCTGTTGTGTTTTGTGTTGAATTTTGTTCATAATTTTGTTGCGGACATGAATTCAAACAGTTTGCCAGTTATTTCGTGATCTAACTCCTAGTAATTCAAAAGATATTGAAGTTTTAAAAGTTGTTAATGGAGTTTTCTGGAAAACTGTTGAGATGAAGAAGATGACCAAGACGATCTTCACTAGGACGATCTTCCTAAGATCGTTTTAGTTCCAGTGATTTGTGACTTGTTAGACGATCCTCACAAGATCGTCTTAAACAAGAGTGTGGTGTGGTAGTGTTTGTTTCTGGCTAATTAATCCGAAAGGATTGGTTGGGTCATTTCAAATACTTAGAAGTTTTGGGGAAGAAATCTAAAACGATCTTCAATCAAGATCGTTTCATTTCTTAAAACCTAAGACGATCTTCACCAAGACCGTTTCATACCTTCAAAAACCAAGACGATCTTCACCAAGATCGTCTCATTTCCTTGAATAATTTCAAACCAAAATCACTTTTATTCAAGACCGTTTCACATCAAGATCATTTCATTTTCAGATCATTTTCATTTCAAGACCGTTTTATTTTTCAAGACCGTTTCATTTTTAAGATCGTTTCAATTTCTATACTTAACCAAATTTCATTAAAATTCTAAGACGATCTTACTTAATACGATCTCACCCAGAACGATTTTCTCAAAGATCGTTTCATTTCTTGTTCTTCTCAAGATCGTTTCATTACCAGTTCTTCTCAAGATCGTTTCATTTCCTGGTTAACTCAAGATCGTTTCATTTTCTATTAATCACAAGATCGTTTCATTTCCTGGTTAACTCAAGATCGTTTCATTTCCTGGTTAACTCAAGATCGTTTCATTTCCTGGTTAACTCAAGATCGTTTCATTTCCTGGTTAACTCAAGATCGTTTCATTTCCTGGTTAACTCAAGATCGTTTCATTTCCTGGTTAACTCAAGATCGTTTCATTTCCTGGTTAACTCAAGATCGTTTCATTTCCTGGTTAACTCAAGATCGTTTCATTTCCTGGTTAACTCAAGATCGTTTCATTTCCTGGTTAACTCAAGATCGTTTCATTTTCTATATTCTCAAGATCGTTTCATTTCCTGGTTAACTCAAGATCGTTTCATTTCCTGGTTAACTCAAGATCGTTTCATTTCCTGGTTAACTCAAGATCGTTTCATTTCCTGGTTAACTCAAGATCGTTTCATTTCCTGGTTAACTCAAGATCGTTTCATTTCCTGGTTAACTCAAGATCGTTTCATTTCCTGGTTAACTCAAGATCGTTTCATTTACTGATCTTACAAGATCGTTTCATTTTCTATTATTCTCAAGATCGTTTCATTTCCTGGTTAACTCAAGATCGTTTCATTTCCTGGTTAACTCAAGATCGTTTCATTTCCTGGTTAACTCAAGATCGTTTCATTTCCTGGTTAACTCAAGATCGTTTCATTTCCTGATATTTCAAGATCGTTTCATTTTCTATTATTCTCAAGATCGTTTCATTTCCTGGTTAACTCAAGATCGTTTCATTTCCTGGTTAACTCAAGATCGTTTCATTTCCTGGTTAACTCAAGATCGTTTCATTTTCTATTATTCTCAAGATCGTTTCATTTCCTGGTTAACTCAAGATCGTTTCATTTCCTGGTTAACTCAAGATCGTTTCATTTCCTGGTTAACTCAAGATCGTTTCATTTATATTATTCTCAAGATCGTTTCATTTCCTGGTTAACTCAAGATCGTTTCATTTCCTGGTTAACTCAAGATCGTTTCATTTCCTGGTTAACTCAAGATCGTTTCATTTTCTATTATTCTCAAGATCGTTTCATTTCCTGGTTAACTCAAGATCGTTTCATTTCCTGGTTAACTCAAGATCGTTTCATTTCCTGGTTAACTCAAGATCGTTTCATTTCCTGGTTAACTCAAGATCGTTTCATTTCCTGGTTAACTCAAGATCGTTTCATTTCCTGGTTAACTCAAGATCGTTTCATTTTCTATTATTCTCAAGATCGTTTCATTTCCTGGTTAACTCAAGATCGTTTCATTTCCTGGTTAACTCAAGATCGTTTCATTTCCTGGTTAACTCAAGATCGTTTCATTTCCTGGTTAACTCAAGATCGTTTCATTTCCTGGTTAACTCAAGATCGTTTCATTTCCTGGTTAACTCAAGATCGTTTCATTTCCTGGTTAACTCAAGATCGTTTCATTTCCTGGTTAACTCAAGATCGTTTCATTTTGATTCTTCTCAAGATCGTTTCATTTTGCCGTTGACTGCAAACAACCTCGAAAGCGGGACTATGAGTATTACAAGCAGAAGATGCTGTTAGCCAAACAAGTTGAAGCAGGACATGCATTGCTTGCCGAAGATGACAAATGGCTGTTGCTCACTGATGATGAAGATCAAGATCTCTCCGCTAATGTTTGCTATATGGCGAGATTGGCCAAGAACAAAGTCCTTGAAGTAGAAAGCACTGATGATGAATACCCAGATGATGAGGTAAATCTCGACTCTACTTTTTCTTTGGTTAAAGACAAAGAGTCTTGTAGATTAGCTTTATCTAATTTAACAACTCATATCAAATCTTTAGCCAACAAAAATAAAAAGTTGACAAATAGCATTTCATTTCTAAAAGTGAATTTACAAAACTTCTTGAAGAACATTCAAAATTACTTTTTGAATATGATGCTATTAAACAAGATTTTCAAGCTTACAAAGATAAAATGTTGGTTAAAGAATGTGAGTTAAATGTCTCTCCTGATTCTAAGTTATTACAAAAATGTCAAAATTTAGAAAAGACCATTCATGATCTTGAAAAAGCCAATCAAGATCTTGAAATTCAAAAGACCAATGAATGGCTTCGGGCAAATGCAAGACAAATGGATGTCGATATTCTCAATAAAAAGCTTCAAGAAGCTAAACCAAACAATGTTGAATTCGAAAGGAAGATTTCTGATTTAAATCATAATTGTTTTTTAAAAGACATTGAGATAGAGAATCTTGAAAAACAAGTTGAGGAATTTAAAAGAATATACTTTTCTATCAAGAAAAGCTATATAAAGTTGAACAAAATCCTTTCTTGAATTTCACAGCCTATTTCAACAAGTCAAAAATTGACAAAACAGAACTTCTTCTCGGGTTGGGATTTGAGAATATCACACCATTGCAAAAAGCCAAAGAGGAAATTGAACCCTTGTATGATGAAAAATTTCTACGACTTGGTATGATACAACAATTTATTCGTCCATTGAATGATGAATTTGAGACTGATGACGTTGAGAGAACACCAAAACAGGAATTTTTGGGTAATTATGATGCAATAAATGATTCATACAAAACAAAAGAATCTTCAATTTTCAAATTGGAAGAAATTGAATCAAATTTTCAAACCAAGAATCTGTCGGTACTTCACCTAAACCAACTAAAATGTACTTTCCAACCACATTTTGGAAAAACAAATAGAAGGTTTACAACAAAAGGTGGAATCTCAACAAAAAGTTATTAATCACCTCAAGTCTCAAAGTCCGAATTCAGAGGATAAATGTATTGCTGTTAATACTAAGAAAGTTTGTGAGAATGTTTCTACTCAAACTGACCAAAGAGCCTCAGTAGAAAATTCTACCCAAACTACTTGTGATTCATCCACCAATACCTCTACCCAGACCTTGACTGATTCTCTTGAATGTACTTGTCAAAATACTGCTACTTTTATAGCTGATGATTGTGTGCAATCTGATCTTTCTGATGAAGAAATTGCACATAGTTTAGTTTTGATATGGTACTTCTATAGGTTTTTCACATGCAACACTGTTGATGGGTTAGTTGTTCACCCTAAGCCTAGTGCTAGTATAGGTGTTGATACGTCTACTCAATTTTCTTGTGAGACCAAAGATGTGTTAGTTCAAGTTGACCTAATTTCTGAGAATACCCATGATGTGAAGTTGGACACCAAGATTCCTGATTTTTCAAAACTTTCAAATGAATCTGAAACTAATCAATCTCCATTGAAATTTTCATTTTCCAAAGATTTCACAAAGAATGATTTTGATAAATTCATGGAGGGAGAATATGTTTTTAATTCAGAAACTGAGAAAAAGATTGAATCTACCAAAATCAAAGTGGAAACAAAAGTGGAATCAAAAAAACCATTGTCCAAAGCTCCAACTTCATATTACTCAAAGAAACGAGTTAAGACCAAACTCGTCAAGACTGAACCAAAGACCATTAAGTTAGAAACATTTGTGGCTACCCCAGTGAAACATGTCAAAAAGGAACAAGCTGAAACCCCACACACGACAAAGTACACCAAAGTGAAACTTTCGAAAGACTATCCTAATGCTTCTCAATCTAGCTCTCAATCTAGCTTTATACCTAAGGTGTCTAAGTCTAGCTCAGTTTCGCTAACTAAAGATACATCAAATGGTTCAACTAGATATAGAGATAGATATGGGTGGTTTTCTCATGATAAACCAAAGAAGCAAGAAGTTTCCTCACCTCCAAAAGATTCCAAAAGATAAGAGTGTTTAAAACTCCTAGTTCTAATCTTCTTAATTTCAATTCAACAGGTGGAAAGAGTTTAACTAGTGGTGCTAGATGGGTTGTTAATACTTTAGTACCTAAGATCACTAGTAATCTAAAGAATGTTGAGAAAAAGATGAAAAGAAGGAGGAGAAAATCTGTCAATGGGAGGAAAGGTGTTACTGAAAATCAAAACAATTCATCTGTGTATAATAATGTTGAATGTGCCAAGGCAAGGCCTTGTGAGCTTGTAAACAATTTTAATTCTCGTGTGGTTGATGTGAATGCTTGTAGACATGTTACTTTTAATTCTAATGTGAAGGTTCGTACCTTTTATTCAAATATGTTTGTTGATAATGTGCTTGTCAATGCTTATGTTGATTCGAAAACATGTTTGAATGCGCATCCTAAGTTATATACCCTGCCTGTTTTAACTAACCATAAAGGACCCGTCTTCAAGTGGGTACCTAAAAACGGTTAAATTTCAATGATTGCAGGAAATAACCATCTGTGTTTGGATACTCGATTCCGGGTGTTCGAAACATATGACTGGAAATAAATCTTTGCTCAAGAATTTCGTTGAAAGATTCATGGGAACAGTTCGCTTTGGAAACAACAATTTCGCTCCTATCTTAGGTTATGGAGACATTGAACGAAATGGAATTATCATCAAGAAAGTTCACTATGTTGAAGGATTAAGTCACAACTTGTTCAGTGTTGGACAATTCTGTGATAACAATCTTCAAGTTCTGTTTCGAAAATCTCTTTGCAAAGTCCAAACTCTAGATGGAGTTGATATTCTTTGTGGTGATCATGATGATAACCTGTTTACCGTCAATCTTGATGATAACCAACCAACTGATAATATTTGTCTCATTCAAAGGCTACTTCAAAGAATTCTTGGTTATGGCATAGAAGGCTCTCTCATCTGAATTTCCAAACTATCAATACTTTGGTCAATAAGCATCTTGTTGAAGGCTTACCTGACTATAAGTATGAAAGTGAGCATGTTTGTCCTTCTTGTGCTGTTGGGAAGATCAAAAGAACTTCTCATAAACCGAAGAAATCTCCAAATTCTTTAGCACCTCTTCATTTGCTTCACATGGATCTTTGTGGGCCGATGAAAGTACAAAGCCAAAATGGGAAGAAATACATCTTGGTTATTGTTGATGATTATTCAAGATATACTTGGGTCAAGTTCCTTGCATCCAAAGATGAAACAACTCAGATGTTGATAGATTTCATCACTAATACTCAAGTAAATCTTCAACTTCCAGTTCGTCACATCCGTTCGGATAATGGAACTGAGTTCAAGAATGCTGTTTTTGATGAATTCTGCAAATCCAAAGGAATCACTCATCAATTTTCAGCAGTTCGCACCCCACAACAAAACGGTGTTGTTGAAAGGAGAAATCGATCGCTGCTAGAAGCAGCAAGGACAATGCTTGCTTATTCCAAATTACCATCCAATATGTGGGCAGAAGCTGTTGACACTGCTTGTCACACTCAGAATCGGTCCATTATCAATCAGCGTTTCGAAAAGACTCCTTATGAGGTTGTTAACAAACGCAAACCCAACATCAACTACTTTCACATATTTGGGTGTGTTTGTTACACATTGAATGATCGGGAGAATCTTGGAAAGTTCGAGAAGAAAGGTGATGAAGGATATTTTGTTGGTTATTCCAAAACATCAATTGCCTATCGAATCTATAATCGTTGAACCAACACAATTCAAGAAACAATGAATGTTTGGTTTGATGAGATGTCAGGCATGATTTTTGAGCAAGAAAGTTTGCTACCAACAAATAATGATCCAAGTGCTTCAAGTCCTTCTACAAGGAATTCTACATTAGCTTCTAAATTCAAGAAGTTTCCAACTCCTACAAGTGATGAATTAGATATTCTTTTGAAGAATTCTACAATTCAAAACCGATTCATGATCAAGAACCTCAAGTCATCGTTGAACCAATTAAACCCAATGAACCTCTTCATAACAACGATCCAGTTCCTGACAATATTCATGAATCTTCATCAAGTTTTTCAGAGCAAGAATCCTCGTCTCCTGATACTTCTCCACCATGCTCTCAGGATTATACTTCTCAAGTGAATGTTCAAGAACAACCTTCTCGATTAACTCAGACAACAAATCAATTGAACACTCCAAGTGTATATGTACCACTTGACTTTGATCATCCAGCTTATGAGGAAAGAATTACACCAAGTTATGATAACATCTCTCAATATAACTCAAGCTTTAATGATGATGATGTTGATCTTCAACAACAAGATCTTCTTCCTCATGATCACAAGTGGACACGTATGCAGAAAGACCATCCTACTGATCAAATAATTGGAGATCCACAAGCAGGAGTAACTACTCGTACCTCAGTAAATGAGTGTCTTGTTGCACTTTCTCTTAGCAATATTGAACCCAAAACAGTATCTGAAGCTCTTCAAGATCCAGAGTGGGTTAAGGCAATGCAAGATGAACTCGCTCAATTTGAAAGACTGAAGGTATGGAGATTAGTTCCAAATCCTAGAAAAGATGATCCAATCGGAACGAAGTGGATATTCAAAAACAAAAAGGATGAGAATGGAGTAGTAGTAAGAAATAAAGCTCGACTTGTTGCAAAGGGTTATTGCCAACAACCTGGTGTTGACTTCGACGAAACTTTTGCTCCAGTTGCAAGAATGGAGGCCATTCGGATATTCTTAGCTTATGCCGCATTCAGAAACTTTACTGTGTTTCAAATGGATGTGAAGACTGCTTTCTTAAATGGTGACCTCAAAGAAGAAGTTTACGTTGATCAACCAGAAGGTTTTGTTGATCCTCAAAGACCAAACCATGTCTACAGATTGGACAAAGCTCTCTACGGTCTTAAGCAAGCACCCCGAGCATGGTATGATTCTTTAACTACTTTCTTACTAAGAGGTGGCTTTACCAAAGGCACAATTGACCCTACCTTGTTCATTCGCAAACAAGGTAAGCATGTTCTACTTGTTCAAATATATGTTGATGACATTATATTTAGGTCGACCAGTCAAACATTTTACCGAAACTTTTCATCTCTTATGGTTAATCATTTTGAAATGAGCATGATTGGGGAAATGAATTACTTTTTGGGTCTTCAAATCAAACAATTACCAACTGGTATTTTTATATCACAAGGTAAATACATAAATGACATATTGAAAAAGTTTGATATGACTTCATGTTCTTCAATTTCTACCCCAATGGCTGCTCGAACAAACATAAATGCTGATACAAATGGGAAACATTTGACCAAAAGAGATATCGAAGTATGATTGGTTCGTTGTTGTACCTAACAGCATCTCACCCAGATATAATGTTTGCAACATGTATGTGTGCTAGATATCAAGCTGCTCCAACTGATTTACATTATCAAGCTGTGAAACGAATATTTCATTATCTGAAAGGGACACCCGATTTAGGTCTCTGGTATCCAAGGGATACTGGATTCAATCTAACTGCATATTCAGATGCAGATCATGCTGGTTGTAAACTTGATCGTAAGAGCACTTCCGGTACTTTACAATTTTTAGGCGATAAAATTGTGAGTTGGTCTTCCAAGAAACAGAATTGTGTGTCACTATCAACGGCTGAAGCTGAATATGTGGCTGCGGCTAGTTGTTGTGCTCAGGTTTTATGGATGAAGACACAACTAACTGATTATGGTCTGAAATATGATCATATTCCTATCTATTGTGATTCTCAGAGTGCCATTGCCATTGCAGTCAACTCAGTAAACCACTCTCGCTCAAAGCATATTGATGTTAGATATCATTTTCTCAAAGATCATATTGAGAAAGGTGACATCGAGCTCTACTTTGTGGGTACTGACTTTCAACTTGCAGATTTGTTCACAAAACCATTGGATGAAAAGAGGTTTAATTTTCTTATCTCCAAGCTTGGTATGTTAAATCTTAAACCTTAATTCTTTTTCCATTTGAAGGAATTCTTGATACATTCCAGAAAACCAAAATACAAAATTTGAAAAGAGAAAATCAAAAACAAAATATAAAATTTTAAAAAAAAAAAAAAAAAAAAAAAAAAAACAAAAAAAAAAAAAAAAAAAAAAAAAATAATAATAATAAACAAAAAGATATTTATTTCAATGGCTTGTATATACTATGTATGCAACCCGTTCTTAAATGATATATTTATTTGTAGAGTGTTTTTACATTCTAAGATATTGTTATTATACATATAAATTGATATAAGATAACAAGGAATCGAACGCCTTTGTGTACTTCCAAGTGTTCTTATATGAATATGTATGTGTGATAGCAATCAAAGTTGTTCAAATAACGTTTTCAAAACTCTCAATTGTTGATATGAGACGCAAAGGATCGAACGCCTTTGTGTACTCCCTTGTTGTCTCATCTTATACAATTGATTGGATTTTCAAATTGCTTAAATGTTCTAATTGCCTCCAACGTGTTGTTGTAAGTTGCGACGGATTGAACGCCTTTGTGTACTCCCTAGCTGTCTTACTATCAACATTGTTGTTGAAGCAAAACTTTTTCGAAATATCACAACAAAGATTTTACTCATGTTTGATCTCACAAAACCAATTTTTGCTCCACCTTTCTATGAACATTTTTGATCTATTCTTGCATAGCTTAAGGAGGAGTTTGTGATTTCAACAACCTTCAAACCTTCAAATGTGTTTCAAATTTTTTTCATGTACACATTTGATGTTTTTCCAATGATTTTCAATCAAATGGAGTTCGGTGATTAGTTTGCACATGAGTGATAAGTATTTCTCAAATTATACTCCATGAATTTCATCATCGCCGATGAGTTCTAACCCCGGAGTATTCACTTCTTTCATTAGATAGTGAGGGTATTTTTGAGTGCTGTTGTTTTCGTGCAAATAGGATGGAGGGAGTAAAGTCGAAAAGTGAGAGGTTAAGGTGATATGTTGTGAGAAAAGGGTTAAAAGAAATGATACCCTTCCCCAAATTCTCAAAAAGCCGGGTAAAACACGCTCCTATCAGATTTCATTTGTTGATTTCTTGATATTGAAGAAGTCTTCATGGACCCAGTGAAGCAATGCACATCTTTACCTAACCACTCAAGTGTTTCTTAACAAATACTTGTTTCATTTCTCACGGAGATTTTCACATTTCTATTGACTCTTCTTTCGGAAGATGTTGATATTGAAAAAGGGTGACATTCTGCTCCAGTCCCCGACTTCATTTGATCACGATGTGTCTAGAGCTATTTTGATTGATCATTGATTTGATTATCATTCATTTTTTTTAGGGCACATTAGCGTCATGTCTTTGTGATATTATTGCTTATCTTTGTGATATAGCCGGAACATTTGTAGTGATATCTTAATTGATATTCCACGATGATCGAATGGAAATCCTACCAATGCTAACATCCTTTCCAACATTGAACGTAGGTCTCACATTTTCATTTATGAATTTGTTGAGTTAACGAGAAGTCTATGTGACCTCGGATGTTATTTCCCAAAAAGTCTTTAAGGATAAAATTGTGGTTATCAAATGCTTCGGTAGTGTTAACCATGATTTATATTTTTTGAAGCAATCTCGTGGTTGCAAAGCCGCAGATCGAACTATGTTAGAGACTTGTTTTGTACATATCTCAATGATACATAGGAAATCCGAAAAATGTTATACATTTTAATCGGTCATTTCATTAATCCTTTTGATTTTTGAACATGCTAATGGATCATTCTTATCTGGTTTCATTTCTCATCACACAAACACAGAAAACACCAACACCATGCTATAACGTTTGTCCCAACAACTTCAATCTTCCATTTTAGTCACCCCTAGGATTTCTTGGGTTGGGCTAATGGTTAGGGTTGATGTTTTGATGATTGATATTTCTCCATGTGTACATTCGATCATGTTATTCTTGTTGACAATTAATCAATCAATGTGTACATAATGAGATTGGTTCCCAATCTTGTCATTATGAGGGGGAGAAAATTTTATGATTGATTTACTGATTGATAAGGATACAAGGAGAAAAGTTCGTGTTTGGTTTGGTTGTTTCACTAAGTGTTAGGCTTATCAAAGTTCTAGGATTATCAAAGTTTGTGTATAGAGGGAGAAAATTCTTCATGATGTGTCAATAGTTTCAGATGTTCACTAGATTTTAGTTGATTGAGAATTTGATTTTAAAAGGGGGAATCTGAATTGATGTCATAGATAAGAATGAAACCAAAGATGAAAAGATTTTCACTCAAGATGCTTCAAAAGTTCAAAAATGCTCCAAAATGTGTATACTCATGGATTAAGGGGGAGCATGATTACTTCATAAGAAATTCATCCAAACTTCATTCAATTGCTTACTCTCCAAAGTATTCAAGTTGATGTGACAAAGATCAAAGCTTCAAAAGAGTCTTCATCAAACATACTTCATTCAAGATCTTCAAGTCATACAACAACATTTTGTCAAGAAACTCCAGTGCATACATAAAAGGGGGAGAGTTCATTTTCATGAAACTTCATTCCAAGAAGATGAACTTCATTCAAGAATCAAAACTGAAGAATCGAAAAGATGAATTTCACTCAAAGATCGAAAATTGAAAAGTCAAAACCAAGATTCATACCTTCCGTATTTCAAAAGACAACTCTGGTTCATGATTCAACAATTCTTGAAGATTCAAGTCACACACTTGTTCGACTTCATCATTCTCTTCTTCAAGACTCACACGCATTCATTATTCTCTGTTCTAAAAGAACATTGAGAATCCTCACATGATTTAACTTCAAGAAGTTCAAGACCAAGACCAAGACTGAATCAAGTTCTCCAAAGACAAAAGAGAAAGCTTTGAAGACTTGTTCAACACACCAATTGTCTTCACCACCGGGCTCATCAAATTCATTCCTACAAGACAATATAACACGTATTTCATTCATTACAATGTATCACTAAGGGGAGAATGTTAGAAATCCAAAAATAGTGATAAATTGTAATCTAGATTAGAGGAATTTCTTGTTGTTAAGTCATAGATAAATGATCACTAAGGTTGAGGGGCTGATTGTGACAATTAGCATAATTGTGTAATTAGACTATAAATAGCCCTCTCATACCTTAGAGATCATAACTTTAACACAAAACTTTTAACACATAACTTTTATACCAGATTTACACACGGTTACACAATTCTCTCTCAAAACACACACAAACACCAAGAACACACACTCACCAAATCCACCATTGATGAATTGAATTCAGTTGTTAAAATCGTGTTATAACACTTAGACAACCATTTCGATCATTCCATATTAGATTTTTAGTTAGGCATAGTTGATCAGGCTATGCATAAGTAAAACAAGAATACTTTATGATCGACTCAATTGTTTAAGAAATATTCGACTCGTTTTGAAAATACGTAGGTTATAGCAAAAATTCTCTATAACCTGGCTCTGATACCATTTTTTTGTAACACCCCGACTAAGGCGGAAACACGAGATGCCACAGAACGACATGGTACAAAAGATTTAAGGATAAAACATCAACATTAAGTTCCAAATGACATCCAAATCCAAAAGATTACATAGTTAAAGTTGACGTTTAGAAAACCATTACATAACCAAATTCATAATAAAAGATCAAATGTTTGCATCACTAGTCCAACATGCATCAGGCAATCATAACATCCAAGAGGCGGTCAAATAGCTAGCTTACTTCTCTAAACCTGAAAAGCATGAAGAAAACGTGTCAACTACGAGAGTTGAGTGAGTTCATAGGTTTATACTAACAATTATACTTACAATCGATTTAAAAGTGAAGTAGTAAATCATAAAATTTCCAAGAATTTCCATCATAATATACATACCCAAACCGTATGTTCAACACATAATATCCATCCATAAATAATATCACTTACATTTAGCCAAAGGCAAAATTTGATGAGTAAATGCTTGAGCCACTACTAAGACCATTTACATGTCCCAACAACATAATATTTCATTTCATAGCACAAGCTGTCAATCAAGTACTTTAATCACAATTGGGGTCGTGCCATGGAGACGACCATTTAAATTTAAAGTAGATTAGAGCACCGCTCGGGTCGGACTGGAAGTGAAGGTCGCCACGAAGGCAACCAACATTCCACCGTTACCTATTTTAGTGGGTGAGTGGACGACTCCTAGTTGCGCAACCCTCTAACTACAGGCCTCCCCTTTCGGAGTTAATAGTAGTGTACCGAAGTGAAACAGTTTGACAGAACTCAAGCTCATCATATAACTTATATCACATTGAACATACAATATATCCCATATCATAATCATTCTTTCAAGAATCATTTCATATATAGAAAGCAATTTTATTTATCATGCTTTTCACCCCGAAAGTAAAACATAAAAGAGTTTGAAAGGGGGCTATGACTCACTTGATTTGAGAGTGTTAGGGCTGATCAAATGCGAGATCTTCGTTAGTCGTGTTGCTCCCCAAGCAAGCCTAAACCATGGTATTTATATATACACAACGTAAGTGTGTGTAGCATGAACTAGTGTGCTAGATCATGAGATGTATACTAGTAGACTTGCCCATCTTTGGTTGTTATTAGATTATGGAGTTAAGTGTATTATATTGTTCACATTATTTGGTTAGAAGATATTTGGTGGTGAAGGTCATTTCTCGTTATACATTTTGTACGTTTATTGGAATTTCGGTAGTTGGCTTTGATTTATAAGATTTCCATTGTATACTTTGTTTAATCATTATATTTGACATTAGTTACCTTATAATATTGGTATTTATGAATATTTTCTGATTTATAATTATTTCTTTAATTTAATATTATTTAATTAATTATTTATTCATTTTATTGATTTATTAATTAAATAATTCCTTATAATTTATTTTTAAGTACCAAAGTTACTTTAAAATTTATGAACAATTACATTTGGATTATATTCTGATTTTTATGCTTCTTATTTTATAATATTATGATTTATACATTTATTTGTGCATTATTTCTATTAATTCAATAATAGTGTTTCTTGGCTTTTAATTATTTTGCTACAGTAAGTTTAAGTTA
This sequence comes from Erigeron breviscapus, assembly GCA_034093135.1. Classification (NCBI taxonomy): domain Eukaryota; kingdom Viridiplantae; phylum Streptophyta; class Magnoliopsida; order Asterales; family Asteraceae; genus Erigeron; species Erigeron breviscapus. The sequence goes on along the minus strand of CM067175.1, from coordinate 41,630,216 downwards.
CTTTCACCATTGGTTATGTAAATTTGATCAAGTTCATGATTTACATAATTTATTTATTAATTTATATATCTTTTAATTTCCATTTAAATTCATTAAATCATAGAAATTCTTAGAAATCACCACTCAACATTTTAGCTAAAGATCCCAGGCCTTTTAGGCAACTTTTATCAAGGTAATTTCATATCAATTCAACCTCTCTTGTGTATAGCTCAAATTGAGGACTTTATGATTAAAAATCGTTTACCGAAATAGTGATTTTAGCCTCATTTCTTAAGCTATTAAGGTACTCAAAATGGATTTTCATTCTTATTTCATTATTTCCAGAAAGTTCATCATATTTTGGTGATCAAGTCGTGATAGTGGTGGTGGTGTGATATGTGCAAATTTTGTGCTTTCGGTTAGTGATTATTTGACCCGAAAAGGTGATTTTTGAGCTTATTCTTGCCATGCATCAAGTGACTTGAGTTTTATTCTTTTGAAACAACTTATTTACAGTAGGTTCATCATATTTTCTTGGTCATAAGATTATGGTGCATGTGTGTGCTCAAAATGCATTTTTGCATGTTTTCGGTTTATGATTTCTAGCTTATTTTAACATATTTTGATTCAAGCTTTATATCCTTGATATTTTATCAATTTTTCCAGAATATTATCATCAAGATTAACATATTTTTCAGTTATGAAAAGTCCATATTCATCTCATAATCCAACAAAAGATCCAACCTTCTTAAATCTAACATGCATGTAACCATCTCATCATTTTAACAACAATTCTTTATCCATCTTTAATCCATCAACATAAAAACATATTTTTATGAAGATTTCCAGAAACATATTCATCAAATACATAAAAATATGATCATTTTTCAAAGGAAAAATCACTTTAAAAGCTATTTAATCTATGACAACACCTTTGGGTCTTAAACTAGTTGAATCCTTGGATTTTTCTTCATAGATTCGACATGCATGAGCATTAGAAGAAAGATCCTATCAACTTTGCCCTCATCAAGTGTGTAATAAAAAGAAAACAAGAAGAAACATAAACTTTTGATAAAACCTTTGAATATAAACAAGAATAAGATTAAATCTAACAAAAAGGATGAAGATTATACCCTTGAAGAACACGTTTTTGATGATGAAAAGATGCATATTTTCGTGGCTTTTCTTGCTCCAAATAACCCTTATTCTAACCTTAAAACAAACCTTAAACCTTTGCTTAATATAACCCTTGCTTAATCTAACTTAACCCTTATTATTATTATGTATTTAAATGAGTTTTTGCATTGTTTTTGCTCCATTTTGGCTGCCGAAATGAAGAAGAAAGAGAAAGAGGAGAAGAGTTTTGAGAGAGCAAAATGTGTTGGGAGAAAAGTAAATTGATTAGTGTGTGTGAAGAAATGGTGTAAGGGATTTTGTGTTGGGAGTGTAAGACTAGTTAATTGTTGATTGGTGGAGTTGTATGGGGGAAAGGGAGGGGCCGGTTTTTGGTGAGGGAATGGAAGGGGTTTTTGGGTTTGAATTTTGTATTTTTAAGTGTAGGTGTGTATGTATGTGTTGTATATAAAAATATGGGTGCATGCTTATTATTATTAACTAGCTTTTAGTAACTTTAAACAAATTTGTGTTAGTATGTATATATATATGTGCCGTATATATATATATATATGTAGTATATTTGTATTTTTTTTTGTTACATAAGCCTTTATTTATAACTTTGTATTTATTTTAAGCTTATATATGTATACTTATTATTATTTAAGCATTTTCATGTTCTTTAGGAGTTATAATATTTTTAAGATGCTCATGGCTTTTTCATGAACAAATATTATTAATTGGCTTGGTGATTGATTTGTTGGACATTTATAAGAATTCTTGAATGTTATCTCAACTTGTGAGACTCACTTTATTATTTATAACTTGATTAATCATTAATAAAATTTTGTTCAATGGTATTTATAAATTATTTAGAACTGAACAATAGCTTTGGATTGCTAATTTAGGGGCATTATCTACTAGCTTCAAGTATAACTATGGCTTGCGGGATCATAGACAACATAACTAGCACATATATATAATATTAAAAAGTAGGGTTGTTACAAAAGCCATCGTGCAAAGAGAACAAGTGACTGGTACTGATGCCAGTGCACAAGAAACCATTGGTACTGAAGCCAATGTACAAGAAGAAGAGGCTGCTGGTATTGATGCCAATGAGCCCCAGTTTGAAGCATTTCCAGATATCACAACTACTTGAAGTCAGTAAAAAGAAAGAAACATGTGGTGTCTGGAGGAGAGATTGAAACAACTGAAGGCTCATCAGATTTCCCTACTGCTGATGATGAGACTTCAAAGAGACTGGAGCAAGAGTGCATAATGATAGAAATTTTTAAGAATAATCAAAAGGATGAACTGCTGGCCCACAAAAGGGAGATGGCAAATATGGGGACCCTTGATTCTTACAATGCTGGCAGGTTGGGCACATATTGACGTGTATAAAATGATGAAGGAAGACCCCAGAGTTCATCAATGTCTGGATAGACTGGATGATGTTTATCTTCGCTCCAGGTACTCTTTAGAAGAACAAACTTATGATGCAGTAGTTTATGGTATCAGTGTGGTGGAATTGATCAGACAAAGGACGGAGGAACTGGTGAGCCTCCAGAAAAGGATAAGGAAAGAATGTTGCAGCTCTGGAGATTGAATATCGAAAGAAAATAAATGGTTGCCAAAACTCACTGCCAAACAGATGAAGGCACTCAAAGATGCAGATTTAAGCACTTTCATTCCTCTGGATACTTCACAAAGGATAAATCGTGAAGAACTCAAGTCTGCAGTTGAACAGCAGAATGTATCCAGGGAAACTGAATACATGGTCCAGATGCCAAGACACAAAGCCAAGTATGAAGAAATGAGGGTGTTCAGGGCTGATGGCAGAAAAATCATCGGTGATGAAATTAAACTTGCTGAAATACATGAAGGTATGTCCAAGTTTAATGTAAAGTTGACCAGGGAGGGAAACTTTACTGATGAAAGGAAGAATGCTTCAGTTCAAGCTTTTGG
>CM067175.1:41555469-41626159 GCA_034093135.1 Erigeron breviscapus | reverse complement strand
TATCAAAATTTCATACTTCTTCTCACCACCAACAAAATCTCTCTTTTGATCAAACTTAGGAGCATTTTCATTCTTTGCATAAGAAACTGAGGAAGTCCTAAGCTGATTGTTGGTTGGTTTCTTCTTGAAAGCCTTTGTGAAATAAGCGAGTTCCTTGTACATCTCTTTTTGTCTTTCATCCAGATCAGAATCACTCATTTCACTTGAATCAGAATCAGTGTCATATTCAACAAAGCTTTGTCTTGACACTCTTGAAGTCTTCTTCTCAGCTACCAAGGCCAATGGATCTGACTGAACACTCTCTTCTTTCTTCTTTTGGATTCTCAACACATCATCAATGTTCATTCAACTTTTCATACAGAGTGTGAATGGTGAGTTTCCCAAAATCTGATTGCTGATTGAGTTGAGTGCCATACACTTGCCATTCTTCCTCCAGATTTTTGATGAATTTGATGTTCAACTCCATATTTGTTCTTTTCACATCATTCTTTCTCAGTTCATTGATAACATTGCAGAATCTGATGTAAACTTCATTAAATGGTTCACCCTTCTGTTGCTTGAATGTTTCATACATATTCAGAACAGTTGACAATCTTATGGTGTTTGAAACATCAGACCCTTCCATCTGCTTTTCCACTTCATCCCATATGTCTTTTCCAGTCTCATATGAGTCAACATTGCAATAGATGTCATCTGGAAGTGCTTGATAGAGATAAGCAATTGACATTTGATCGGCCTCAACACGATTCCTCTGATCAGTATTCCAACTTTCTTCTGGTAAAGCTTCTCCATTCACTAGATTCTTTGGAATTTCAGGACCATCCTTGTAAGATTTCCTTAACAGTTTCCCATTCTCTGTCTTGTCCTATCAATTCAGATCACAGTGTGTTTTGACCAATTTTCTAGTTTTCACAGAAATTTTGGTTTTTAAGTGGGTGGTAGAGGCTTTGTCCTCTTGGGGAAAAGACCAAGGTTCAAACCTTGACAATGGTGTTTCTTGGTGTATTTAAATAGGTATTGGTAGTTTAAAGTTTGCTGTTCAAAAAAAAAAATAAAAAAAATGAACATTTCATATATAAATTAAATATAAATAAATATACATCCGTAGTATATAGCTAAAAAAAGAATCCGTAGTTAAATAACATTCAATAATTATCTTATATATAAATGGTCAAAGTTGACTTTAGCTTCAAAGACCAGAAATTGATTTGGTTAGATTAAAAGTTGTTTACTTATATATATGAAAAATGAATATATGGCTGTTAGATACTTAACTTTAGGTAACCCTCATATGCTAATTTTTTAATATTTATTATATAATGGATAAATGATTGAGATTCATGGTTTTTATGGATTCAAATATCAAGATGTGATGGATTATATATTCAATCTTAGGTAACTAACAGCGACATATTCTTATTCCTATATATATATATATATGGGTTGGTATTGTAAAACAAGTATTAAAGTAAAACAAATAAGACAAGATCTTGACCCTTAGATCATGGTTAAATGATGCATTAAGATTCACGAAGTAATTGATGCACGATGATTTTCATGATGCACGGTGATTTGCACTGAAGAGAAACCTTGATGATATTCAGGTTAATACTATCGAAGCTGATTTCTCCTTGGATGAAATAAAGAGTGCGGTTTGGTGTTGTGGTGGGGAAAAAGCTCCAGGTCCTGATGGAATTACTTTTGCATTCGTTAATAATTTTTGGGGAAACTTGAACCATGAGATCATTAAAATGGTTCAAGAATTTCAGAATAAAGCTGCCATTCCGGTGGGATGTAATTCATCTTTTGTTACTCTAATCCCCAAGGTTGGAAATCCGACCACTATGTCTGATTTTAGACCTATCAGCCTTATCGGCCTTCAATATAAAATCATTGCTAAGCTTCTCGCTAATCGCCTGGCCAAAGTAATCGATTGTATCATCAGCCCGGAACAGACGTCGTTCATTAAAGGTAGACAAATTTTAGATGGTCCTCTACTCCTGAATGAGATCATTAATTGGTATAAGAAGAAAAAGAAGCAACTTATGCTCTTTAAGATTGATTTCGCCAAAGCTTATGACTCGGTTTCGTGGGAATATCTTTTCACCATTCTAAGAGCCATGGGATTTGGTAACAAATGAATTCAGTGGATAAAGGCTTGTTTAAGCTCGACGAAATCCTCGATCCTGGTGAATGGTAGTCCTATGGATGAATTCCCTATTCAGAGGGGGTTGCGACAAGGAGATCCTATGGCCCCGTTCCTTTTCATTATTGCCATGGAGGGCCTTCATGTGGCAATTGATAAATTAGTAACTGATGGACTTTTTAAATGTGCTAACATTAATAATACCCATGTTTCTCATCTTTTTTTGCAGATGATGTTATGTTGGTGGGCGAGTGGTCAAAGAAAAATCTAAAGGTTATCAACAATGCTTTCATGTTCTTCTTTCATATATCTGGATTAAAAATTAACTTTAAAAAGTCATCTATTATCGGGATTGGTGTTAGTAGTGTTGAGGTCGACGCTTTGGCAAAATTGGTGGGGTGTAAAGCTGAGTCTCTGCCTTTCAAATACCTTGGTATCCCTATTGGAGGTAGTTCGGGTAGGGTAAGTACGTGGGATCCCATCATATGTAAATTCAAAAAAAGACTTTCTAAATGGAAAGCCAATTTGTTATCTATTGGTGGTAGGTCGACTCTCATTTCATCGGTGTTGGGTTCTATGGGGATATATTACTTATCAATTTTCAAAATGCCTAAGAAAGTAAATAACACTTTGGAGGCTCTTAGATCCTCCATTTTTTGGGGTGGAACGAAAGATAAAAGGAAAATTGCATGGATAAAATGGGAGTCGGCTTTAGCTGCGAAAGAACACAGGAGTGTGCGGTTTGGTAGTCTTAAAGCAATGAATCATGCACTTCTTTACAAATGGCGGTGGAGAGCGTTAAATGAACCACATTTGTTGGGCCCGGGTTGTTAGTGCAATTCATGGTGCTGACTGTTTTTCTAAGAACACGGCTAATGGCAAAGGAAATTGGTATAATATTGTGCAAGCTGTTAAGACAATTCATGATATCCCTACTATAACTGACAAGGTTATCACCCTTAAGGTGGGAAATGGCATCATAACTAAGTTTTGGAAAGATTCTTGGTGTGGTAGCACTACTCTCGCGCTTGATTACCCAAGACTGTTCGCCCTTGAGGTGGATAAAGATTGCTATGTTTCTGATCGGATGGCGGAAAATAGTTGGCATTGGAATTGGAGAAGGGAACTTAGAACAAGTAGGGAAATAGATTTGGTACAACAACTCGCCTCTCGTCTACCTAAGTCTTTATCTAATGAAGATGACCAATGGACGTGGCTCTTAAACGGAAAAAAGGACTTCTCTATTGCTGGGTTGCCAAAGGCTCTGGATAACTTTTGGCTGCCTAACAATCCTATACGAACGATTTGGAAAAATCTTGTTCCTAAAAAGATCAATTTTTTCATATGGAGACTTAGAAGAGATCGCCTCCCGACGAGTATAAATCTTTTCGCTAAAGGTATCGATATCTCTTCGTTTAGCTGTCAACTTTGCAACAATGGAGTCGAACTCACTGATCATATCTTTGACAAGTGTAAACTTAATGCTGAAGTAAGGCAACTTATCTCTTCCTGGTTCAGTTGTGATATCCCGAACCTCCCTTCTGAAGGTTTGTTGAATTGCAGTGATAATATAGATAAACCGGTGAAGATGCGTCATAGAGTTCAAGTGATGTAAGGAGAAAAAGGGATAGATAATTAGACCTGTTGATTCAAAGAATACCCAGGAAGAACTCTTCAAATTATCGTTGATTCACAATGAATACCGTCAACTTGGAAAATTTACACACACTAACACACACTTGTGATAGGGAGGAAAAACGAAATTCATATATTGATCAAAAACTGCTTCCTAACATAATATGAACCCAATATATATAGTCACACTGTTGCAAAATAGACTTGAGAGAACTTTAATAGATTAATTAAATATGAAGGAAACCAAAGAGTTTAAAATAAAGAAACTAGAATTCTAGAATGTTCCTCATCATTCTCCCCTACTTTAACAAAAACTCGTCCTCGAGTTTTGACTCGAAACCACCGGGATCAAACGGAAGCATATCATTAACGCCATCAATCTCACCTCGAGAAATCTTTCCTTGAACACCAGGAACAAGATTCAAGAACTGCAGAAACTTCATAAAATCATAACTCCTTGTGGAAAACTCGAATCGGAAATCCCAAAGGGCAGACCGTGCTTCAATGAGTCTTGAACAACATATCCAAAAATCAAAGCGATCCAACGGTGAATGTGTTAGGACCAGTTCACCTGGAACTGGCCAGTCACCAGTTCACACTGACCAGTCACCAGTTGCACACTTGCCAGTCACCAGTTGCATCTGGAGACTAGTGAAACTGGTGACCAAGAAGTTTTGTCCAGAAATATATTGAAGTCCAGTTGCACCGTACAGTTAACGCAACTGAAGACTTCCTCCAGTTGAGAACTGACCAAGTTGAAGAAGCATTCCAGTTGAAGTCGAAGACAACAAATGGAAGATAGAGAATGACAATGGCAGCGAAGCCCAGTTGGCATTCTAGTCAGTTACAAACTGGAGACCATCAGTGGAAAGCCCTTACAAAGCTTTACACTGATAACGAGGAATTGACTTGTATGCTTTATGTACCTTTACCCGGATAATAAGCCTTATCTTATTATTTAAGTATTAAAAGGTACATAAAGGTGGTTATGTAAAGTCACTTTTAACATGCGACTTTACACTGCTTTTTAAGGAATTAAATGCTATTCCTTAAATGCTCCCAACCACATTTGTACGGCTAAAGTTAACATCCCAATGTTAACTTTGCCTATAAATACAAGTCATTGCACAACCAAGAATTCAAGTATTCGAACTCACAAGATAAATACTTCACACTTTGCAAACCTGCAATATTCTTGGTGAACTTGTGCAATATTCTCTCAATCGCTAAAAGGAACATTTCTCTACTTTAAGTGTTTCGATTGTTGAAGAGAAATTCCGAGTATAGATCAATTGTATTTCATAGGTTGTTAGGATATTTACATTAGTGTATTATCTTGGTTCCGCATCAACCTTGTAATTTGTTTAATATCAATAAATAAATTACACATTGAAAACTACATATTGTCTCATCAATTTATCTTACAAGTTATTTGTATTATTGCATTGTTCTTTACTTATTGTCTTTTATATAAGTAATCTATCTAGAACTTGGTATATACCTCTGCAACTGGTCGTATCCAGTTCAGCAAGTATATTGCAAAGTAACTCCACCATCGACATAGAGGTGTCTTCAGTAGTACCATCTAACGAGTTGGGACTTACAAGTGGTATCAGAGCAGAAGGCTAATACACTTGCCTAGATCTGCTAAGATGAACACTACTGAAGGTGGAGATGGTTCTGGTTCAGGTGAAAACCTCTCGAATACTAATGCACAACCTTTTCAAAATGTTAACACCAACCCTCCTCCTCCTACTGCCCCAAACCATGTCCATGTACGTTACTCTAACACTCCTGTTCCAAAATTTGATGGAAACAGTGAGACATTTGGTACATGGAAGGCTAGAATGCTTTTGCATTTTGGTGGGATTGAAAGGTATATGTGGAAAATCCTTAAGGATGGACCATATATACCCATGTCCCTTGGGGTTAGTCCTCTTCTTGATCTAACTGGAAGAAGAGGTTCAAGGGAAAAGCCTGAAGACCATTGGTCTGATGAGGATCGCAGACTGGTGGACTTGGACACCAGACTGAAAAACATGATCCTTGGGGCTGTCCCTGAAGACCTAATTCCAACACTTGTGTTGTTTCCCAGTGCCAAGTCTATGTGGGATGAATTAGTGATTCAATTTGAAGGAGGTGATGACACAATAGTTACCAGAAAAGTTGCTTTGAACAAGAAGTATGAATCCTTCTTTACCTTGCCCAATGAAAGTCTAACTGGTACATACACCAGATTTTCTAGCCTCATCAATCAGTTGAGAGGTTTGGGTGTAGAGAAGGATAAGGATATTCTTCTTGAGAAGTTTTGTGATATTCTTCCTTCCAAATGGGAAAACATGGTTCTTGTCTTGAGACAAGGTATAACCTTGCACACTCATACTCTTGCATCGCTCTATGGAGCCTTCAGATTCACTGAAGATAATAATGCTGCAAGACTTGTGGCTGAGCAAGATGCCATGAACCATGCCCAGAGTTCCAAGGTTGCTAATGCAATTGAGCGACCTTGTGCTGCTTTAATATCTGCTGAGAGTGTCCAGGTACACTCGATGAAGGAGATGTTGAACAGTTTCTTAAACTCTGGACTGACCACTGAAAACAGTGATGGCTGTAATGAATTTGACGATGATGATCTGGTCGCCATGATTGCTAAAACCTTTAATAGGTTTAAGCATAAATCCAAAAGATTTAATGGCCCCAACAATGCTTCCAGCTCCAGCTCTCTGGATAAGACCAATCTTACATGCTATAAGTGTGGCAAGAAAGGTCATTTTATGAAGGAATGCAGATCTAGTCAGTTGAACAACCAAACTGGCCCCTCTGTCCCTAATTTCAATCGGCCTGATGATAGCTACAAAGCCAAATACAAAAAGCTTAAGGCCCAGATTGCCCTCCTGTCCATGGAAAAGAAAAAGGATCAGTGCTTAATGGCACAAACTGAGGGAAAATGGGAGTACTCTGATGACTCATCTGACGATGAAGAAGAGGAAAGGGACATGTGTTTCATGGCCTTGGAAGATCAACAACAGCAGCATGTGGTGAAAGATGATGTCATCTCTGGAAGATGGGTGGACATCATACTGAAAAAGGTATGTGACTATGATAACCAGGTTGACCCTGAACTAAAACTGGACCTGGCTGAATCATTAAGTGGTGATTTGGCATTTGTGGAAACTGTTAGAGCTGATAGTGAAAGATATCTTGACACTATCTTAATTGAACTGAACAATGTTAAACCACAACTAAATGATTTGCAAAGTGTCCAGTTGGCTCTCAAGGAGTCAGTTTTAAAGATTGAGGCTTTAGAACTTGATAATCAAAAACTACCTTATGATTTTGAAAAGGCTCAAAAGATTATCAAGTCATGGGTAAAAGCAACTGGCAAAAACTACGATGCATTTTCAAGAACTATCGATGCCCAGAAAAATGCATGGAAATCTGAAGATCTGGAGATGGCAGCTCTTATACCAGATCTTCATGCATTGCCTCCAGCTCTCCAGGTTGAAACACCTTATGATCAACCTGAAGCTGTTGAAACTGAAACCAATGAGACCACCCCCTTTGAGGTTAAAACTGGAGCCAAACAGGCTAAAGCTTCAGTCAAAAGGCCACTGGTAACAAGCCTTTACCTCAAAAGTCTAAGGAGCCCAAGACCCGACAGACTAAAGCACCAGTTGAACCAAAGTCCAAGGTTCAACTGCCTGATCAAAATAATATTTTGGTTAATCTGGAAAGACAACTCCAACTTTTGTCTCGGCAGGTTCAGAGTTGTACTGCCCGGATTAACAATCTGGAAGGAGGTTTATCACCTCCAGTTTTCAAACAAAATATTAAACCACTCCCTTCTGTACCTAAACTAAAGAATGTTCCTTCTGGAACAAAATCTGGTAAAATTAAAGGGAGTAAGTATCAAATACCAATTGTTTTTACTCCTGCACCTAGAGCTGGTGATAATGCTCCAGATGTAGCCTCCAGTTCAACACCTCAACAATCAACTGTGGCTTCTGTAGAGAAGTCCAGTGGACCCATCAAGAAAAGATGGGTTCACAAAAAGAACTAATGATTTTTGTGTGTGTGTAGGGCGATCGAAAGAAAAATATCTGGTATCTGGACAGCGCTGCTGGCCGGACTATGACCGGATGTAAGCCCCTACTGGAAGAGTTCACTGTCCAAGATGGATCGACAGTGACGTTTGGTAACGATCAATCTGGAAAGACTGAAGGATATGGTGTGCTCAATAATGGACAGGTCGAATTCAAAAGAGTTGCATTTGTGAATGGTTTGAAATATAACTTGATCAGTGTAAGCCAACTTTGCGATGATGGCTTCAGAGTATTGTTCGATATTGCACAAGGCACCATATTTAACAAGGATTGGAAAGTGGTGATGATTGCACCAAGAAAAGGAATGTGTACATCATGGATATGGAACCAGCTCCAAAAGAGCAATGTTTCTATACCAAAGCTGATGAGGACACCAACTGGCTATGGCATAAAAGGTTATCCCACCTTAATTTCAAAACATTAACAAGTTGTCTCGCAAACAACTGGTTGATGGGATACCCCAGATTTCCTTCAATAAGGAAAAGCCATGTCCAGGGTGTGAGATGGGTAAGCAGAAGAGAGCCAGTTTTAAAACTAGGCAAAATTTTAGCATCACTGAACCTCTTCACATGCTACATATGGATCTATTTGGTCCAGTGAATGTTCAAACTAGAGCTGGAAAGAAATACACTCTAGTTGTGGTTGATGAATTCACCAGATATTGCTGGGTGGTATTCATCAGATCTAAAAGTGATGCACCTGCTGAAATCATCTCTCTTATCAAAAGAATTGAGCTCAAGTACACTCGAAAAGTTTGTCAGTTGCGAAGTGATAATGGTACTGAATTCCAAAATAAGGTACTTGAAACATTTTGCACTGACACTGGCATCTCTCAAAACTTCTCATCAGTTCACTCTCCAGAGCAAAATGGAGTTGTGGAAAGAAAGAATCGTACACTGATAGAAGCGGCCAGAAGCATGCTATCTGAATCTGGTCTTCCCACCAGTTTTTGGGCTGAGGCAGTTGCAACTGCTTGTCACACCCAAAACCGGTCAGTCTACATCAAGAGACATAAGAAGACTGCCTACGAAGTACTCAGGAATCGAAAACCAAATATTGGATATTTCCATGTATTTGGTTGTCCAGTGTATATACTGAACGATTCCAGTCAGCTTGGAAAGTTTGATGCAAAAGCTGATGAAGGGGTATTTTTAGGCTATTCAGATATTCGAAAGGCCTTTAGAGTTTATAATTATAGACTCCAAAAGGTGCATGAGAGAATTCATGTCACATTCGATGAATCAACTGAAGCAATCAACAAGAGACCAAGCCTTGATATTTCTCCAGTCATTCCAATCAACTTTGGTGAAACTGACCAAGTTCATCGGTCAGTTGTTTCACCAGAAGATGCTTCCAGTTACAACAAACTGGAACCAGTCAAGAAGAAGAAAAGCACCAGTGACACATCATTTTATCCCTCCATCAATTTTAACTTACCACAAGAATTGGTGATTGGATCAGATGTACGTGCCACTCCAATATCAGCACCAGTTCAAGCACCTACTTCTCCAGTTACTCATGAAATACCTTCAACTGAGGAATTTCATGATGCTAATCGAGACCTCATTGACTCTGATGAGGATGTAGAAGTTGTTTGGACTGATCCTTCTCCAGATGCTGCTGCAACTGAAGAAGATCTCCAGGTAACTTGCACTGATATTGTAGTTCACCAGCCTAGTCAATACACTAGATGGACTAAAGCCCACCCAATTGAACAAATTGTGGGTGATCCAACTAGTGGGGTTCAGACTAGAAGAGCCACCAGTGAGCAATGCTTATACGTCACCTTCTTATCCTTAATTGAACCAAAGAAGATTGACGAGGCTATGGCAGACCCAAGCTAGGTGGAAGCTATGCAAGAAGAGCTCCTCCAGTTTGAAAGGAACAATGTTTGGGAGCTTGTTCCTTGTCCACCAGGGTTAAAGAAAGAACCTATTGGTACCAGATGGGTCTACCGAAAAAAAATGGATGAAGATGGCCATGTTGTAAGAAACAAGGCCAGACTAGTTGCCCAGGGTTATTGTCAAGCAGAGGGCGTTGACTTTGATGAAACTTTTGCTCCAGTTGCAAGACTTGAAGCCATAAGAATATTCTTGGCTTATGCAGCCCATCTGCAGTTCAAGGTCTTCCAGATGGATGTCAAAAGTGCGTTCCTTAATGGAACATTGGAAGAAGAAGTTTATGTTAAGCAGACTCCAGGTTTCATCGATGAGAAGCACGCTCATTGGGTTTATAGACTGAACAAAGCATTGTATGGTCTAAGACAAGCCCCCAAAGCCTGGTATGATACTTTAACTAAACATCTTCTTAAAAATGGCTTTCAAAGAGGTGCAATAGATAATACCTTGTTTATCTTGAAAGAAAGAGGTAATATCTTATTGGTACAAATTTATGTTGATGACATTATTTTTGGTTCAACTGATGATGCAATGTGTAAAAAGTTTTCTAAAATCATGTCATCTGAGTATGAGATGAGTTTAATGGGTGAATTAACATTTTTCTTAGGTCTTCAGATTAAGCAAACTGAAAATGGAATTTTCATAAACCAAGGAAAATATGTCAGAGATTTGTTAAGAAAATACAAATATGATTCAATTCCATCGAAAAACACACCTATTGCAGTACCATTGAATTTGGACTCTGACCCAACTGGCAAACCAGTTAACATAACTGACTATAGAGGTATGGTTGGTTCACTGATGTACTTAACTGCCAGTCGACCAGATATAATGTTTTGCAACATGTTTATGTGCCAGGTTTCAGGCTAACCCTAAAGAATCACATTTGCACGCTGTAAAGCGTATCTTTAGATACCTGAAAGGGTGTCCTAATCTTGGACTTTGGTACCCCAAAGGCTCGGGATTAGATCTAATGGGTTATTCAGATTCTGATCATGCAGGTTGTAAGATAGATAGAAAATCAACAACTGGTGGTTGTCATTTCCTTGGAGGAAAACTGGTAAGTTGGACCAGCAAGAAGCAGACTTCAGTCTCTATATCCACTGCTGAGGCAGAGTACATTTCTGCGGCCAGTTGTTGTGCCCAGATTCTCTGGATCAAGAACCAGTTACTAGATTATGGTCAAAAGGTTACTAAGACCCCAATCTTTTGTGACAACACCAGTGCAATTGCTATCTCTCACAACCCAGTGATGCACTCCAAAACAAAGCATATTGACATCAGGTATCATTTTATTCGTGATCATGTTATGAAAGGAGATATTGAAATTCATTTCATCCCCACTGACAAACAGTTAGCTGATGTTTTTACTAAACCTCTCGATGAGAAAACCTTTAACATCTCATCAGCGAACTGGGAATGTTAAACCCTTAACTGGAGCTTTCTTTGTTATTGAACGCGTCAGTGACACTGATGAAGTTCTCCAGTTGAGGAGGTCCAGATAATCTTTGCTCGCCAGGCTATCGAACGCCTTTGTGATACTATCTTGGCACTAATTGATATCTGGATCATCACTTTAGGGGGAAAGACTCAAAATAATTTTCTGACTAAAATTCGTTTTTTGTTTGAAAATGCAACTGGAGAACTCTTCAGTTGGAAACTGGTACTGGACTGATCCTCCAGTTACCAGGTTCAGTCTTTGTCTAAATTTTTATAACGTTACAAATACTTGGTCAATATGTGTGACACGTGATGATACTCGAGTGTTTTAAACCACTTGATATCGTGATCTGACGTGTTTGGAACCAATTTTAGTACTTGACAACTGTTTGTATTGGGAAAACAAAAAGTGAGTGGGGTCATGGGTAAAGTAAGCCGTCGTAGCATTTAATGCTGACATGGTAACATTTAATGCTTACATGGAAAACTATATTTTTATTTCAAGCTTCAAACTCATTTTGTCAAAATATCTTCAAAATTGATTTGGCTTAATAAAATATAATTTTTGGTTTTACATTGGGATCTTGAATCCCCTTATAAATACCCTTATTTACTCCGAAACTCATTTATTTTCCTTCTCTTACATTCCTTCATTTACTTCCAATCATCAATATTGCTTCATTCTTCTCTTTGCTTCACAAATCAAAAACCCTAAATCCTAAATTTCATTTTCATTCTATGGCTCCTAGATCATCCCGTTCAAGAGATGTAAATCTCTTGACTGTTCCATATAATCCCTCACCAGATGTCACACAGGCACCTGGTGCTCCGAGTAGTGCTGCCATAAAACTAAATCCAAATAATCCTATGGCCAGCCTACGAGGATCTCAAGGGTCCGCTACCCTTATTGGTAGAATTCAAAAGTTTTTGAAGAATTCTCCAATAGGACCCTCATTCTCTCTAAACCCACGTAAGATGTTTCATAACTACTTATGTGAGTTTTGGTACACTGCTGTTCTTTCTTCCGATTGTTCCTCCATCAGTTTCACTTTAAAGGATGGAACAATCTAGTGTACCTTGTCAGCTGATACATTGAGGGATGCCTTACGCCTCAATTACTGGAGAGAGGGTGAATCTCCAGTCGTCTTGCCCCAAATATAAACTTTCGCCAAGTACTCCTGGAAATGGGACATAGGGAGTGTTTGGAGAATGGGGTGTTGAAGACAAAAGGTGCGATGACCATGAAGGGCCTTACACCTTCATGGAGGTATTTTTTCATCCACCTGGTGGAGAGCATGGGTGGGAGTTCTGGTGGACTTGACCAGATTAACTCCTCGCAAGCAGAGATGGCTTACTGCTTGTGGAACGGATTGAGAGTGGACTTTGCAGATATTTTGTATAGAAGCCTAGTACAAAAACTGAAGGGCTCCAGGGGTGTGTGTATCCCCTTTTCAAGGTTTCTCTCTCTCTGTTTTCAACAAATTCTGGGCCATGAAGAGTATAAAAGTACAGATTCACCGTACACAAGGCCAGATATGTTGAGGAATCTAGACTCTCTGGTATCTGAAGCTGGAGAGGTCGAAATTCCAGAGCGAATGCAACTGGCATTTGCTAAAACTGATGCACCTTTGGAAAGTGAATCAGAAAGACAATTGGGCGGGCCTCAAAATAATGAGGGACCCTCCAGTTCGTCTCAAGTTGTGGTTGAGGATAGAGCAACCATAACTGAAGCAACTCCAATCACGTCTATCCCTGGTGAAGATACTTCGGTATCTGATCCTCCAACAGATGTACCCATCCAGGAAACTGGGGAAGGTCATCTGGAGACTGTCCAGGTAACTGAACAGCCCTCTGTCACATTCATGGATCTGGACATGAGTGTTAATGACGAGGAAATCCTTATAGAATCTTCGGATTCTGAAGGTACTGAAACAGACCAGGAGATTCTTGATGCTTCTGTACAAGCTCAAGACCCTTCATCTCCAGTCTTACCTCCAGACGCATCAATTTCATTTTCACCCCCTCAAGTAAATACGCCTACTGATACATCCTTACCAACAAATTCCGCTCCTTCACCAACTGGGCAATTCTCACTTGCTCGAGAAATGCCCCCACCACCGTCGCCGTTGTTCACACCTGAGCATTCTCAGCATGAACAACACATTGAATTTCCAGTCCTTTCTTCTTCCACCACTCCTCATATATATTCAACTGCTGGTTTGACAACTGGGGAGACTTCCATTAGTTTGCCTCCTCCAGTTGCTCCAGTAGTAACTGCAAGTGGTCCAGTGACACCTTCTCCTTTGTCACTGGACAGCCAAGTTGTGTCACTACAAGCCGATCTCCAAAACCTTCTTACCAGGGTGGAGGAGATTCAGAAGACACTTGACAAGAATACCAAGTCTTTCTCCAGATACCACAAGGACTCTTTGACAAATATTAAGGTGGTCGATCTGGGGATAAACAAGTTTTCTTCAAATGAAGACTTGGTGTTCAAGAAGCTTAATGAGTTGGTCACTGGCTGCAACAATCTGGCTGGTACTCTAAAAGAAGCCTTTGACCTAACTCACTCCAAGGTCACCAGTTCAATCTCCAACCTGCTTGGAAATACTGTCAGAACTTCAGAGGTTGACTTGAGAGAGATTGAAAGGCAGGTTAAAGAACTTATTGAAAGACCTGGCCTAGATGTAACTGGCCTTGGAGAGCAGTTGATGTCTTCAGTTGGTCAGAAGATAGAAGATACGTTGGGTGCTAGAGAAGAACGTTTGATTGAAAGGGTGATGTCTGAGATCACCAAGCTGGCCACTCCTCAGGTTGATCTGGCCCCACTTACCAGTGAGATTAACCAGTTGAGGGGCAGCATTGAGAATTTGAACACCCAAGTATCTCTACATGCTGAATCATTGAATAAACTGACCACTGAAGTAGAGAATATGAAGAAGAGTGATGAGGATGTGAAGGAAAGGGTTGTCTCTGGGTTGGATGAAGACTCCAAAATTTTGAATGAATTAAAAACTGGTCAAGACCAAGTTCTTGCAAATGTCTTGACCCAGTCCAAGGAGACGAACCATTTATGGAGGTCCTTCAGGATGATGTGTGGCATCTTCAAATAGTGTAAGGACTTGCAATCATGGCAGCCTCTTGACCGGTTGCCATCTCACCCCTCTGAATGGGAAGCAATTAGGGCAGGTCTAGATGCTGCCAAGGGGGAAAGAAGTTCAGTCCTTACACGACCAGTTGCACCTGGAAGGACTCCATCTGGATCTGGAAGAGAATTGGTTGTAGCTACCAGTACTGAAGCTGGTGAGCAAAGGGTAGGTGGATCTGGTGGTAATGGAGATAGTGGGAATGTTGTGATGGACAAGGGTAAAGGATTGGCTGTTGAAACATCTGCCCAGCCGGCCACTGATGAAATGTTAGAAACTGGAAATACTGACATACTTCCTCCAGTTTCAGATAGTGATAGCAGAAGACTGGCCAGACTTGGAAATGACATTAAAGAAAGAAGAAAATGAAACAAAGAAACCAAGTGGAAGCCAGGGCACATCTTGCTCAAATCAAGTTACTGGATATGAGTGATGCCAATCTTCTGGGTATCACTAAGGATGAGTATGTTAGGGTTAAAAATGATCCCAGGATAGTTGACCAGTTGAATGAAATGCTAGATATAGAACTGGATAGACACTATGCTGAGGATGAGGCAGAATTTGATGCCAGAAGTCTAAACATTTCAGTGGAGAAGGCAAAAGAAATGAGGGTCAGTGGGATTCTGAAGAGAATTGCAAATGTCAAAAAGGTTGTGAAGGATGTTGAATCACCAAGCTGGCCACTCCTCAGGTTGATCTGGCCCCACTTACCAGTGAGATTAACCAGTTGAGGGGCAGCATTGAGAATTGAACACCCAAGTATCTCTACATGCTGAATCATTGAATAAACTGACCACTGAAGTAGAGAATATGAAGAAGAGTGATGAGGATGTGAAGGAAAGGGTTGTCTCTGGGTTGGATGAAGACTCCAAAATTTTGAATGAATTAAAAACTGGTCAAGACCAAGTTGTTGCAAATGTCTTGACCCAGTCCAAGGAGACGAACCATTTATGGAGGTCCTTCAGGATGATGTGTGGCATCTTCAAATAGTGTAAGGACTTGCAATCATGGCAGCCTCTTGACCGGTTGCCATCTCACCCCTCTGAATGGGAAGCAATTAGGGCAGGTCTAGATGCTGCCAAGGGGGAAAGAAGTTCAGTCCTTACGACCAGTTGCACCTGGAAGGACTCCATCTGGATCTGGAAGAGAATTGATTGTAGCTACCAGTACTGAAGCTGGTGAGCAAAGGGTAGGTGGATCTGGTGATAATGGAGATAGTGGGAATGTTGTGATGGACAAGGGTAAAGGATTGGCTGTTGAACCATCTGCCCAGCCGGCCACTGATGAAATGTTGGAAACTGGAAATACTGACATACTTCCTCCAGTTTCAGATAGTGATAGCAGAAGACTGGCCAGACTTGGAAATGACATTAAAGAAAAGAAGAAAATGAAACAAAGAAACCAAGTGGAAGCCAGGGCACATCTTGCTCAAATCAAGTTACTGGATATGGGTGATGCCAATCTTCTGGGTATCACTAAGGATGAGTATGTTAGGGTTAAAAATGATCCCAGGATAGTTGACCAGTTGAATGAAATGCTAGATATAGAACTGGATAGACACTATGCTGAGGATGAGGCAGAATTTGATGCCAGAAGTCTAAACATTTCAGTGGAGAAGGCAAAAGAAATGAGGGTCAGTGGGATTCTGAAGAGAATTGCAAATGTCAAAAAGGTTGTGAAGGATGTTTTGAATCCACCAAGGAGAAGGATTCCACAACCAAGAAGACCACTGACAAAAGATGCAAGGGATGCTGACCTTGACACATTCGTTGAACCAACTGGCGAAGTTTCAAATGAAGACATTAAGTCCGCTGTACTGGCTGCTGGTGCTGGGAGTATAAAAATCACAAATGAATCTGAAGCAGAGAAACTACTACTCCCAGATCATGTCAACCAGAAGACATAGTGGTACTATTATAGTGTCAATGTTACAATCAAGCCAGGCACCAAGGTCTTTCAAATAGAAGTTAAGTATGCTGGTGGGCCACTGGTTAAAACTGACAATCCTGGTGCGATGCAATATGGGTTCAGCGAATGGGTGGAGATGGTGAATGTTTTGGATGCCAAGGCACAAAAGAATAGGTTCAAGAAAGCATGGGTAAACTTTCTAAGGGGGAAGATTCAACATAAAGAAAATCTTGAGCAAAAGTTGAATATTGACCCTGAAGATACTCAGCCTATCTCTTCAGTTGCCAAAAGAATAAGAACTGGCGAAGGGCCATCTTATTAAGTTCTTTCTTCAGTTTATCTACTTGTAATTTGTATTTACATTCTGTAACTTGTATAGATTTCATTCCCTTGTATAAATGAAGTTACCAGTTTGTATAAATGGACTTTTTAAATGTGCTAACATTAATAATACCCATGTTTCTCATCTTTTTTTGCAGATGATGTTATGTTGGTGGGCGAGTGGTCAAAGAAAAATCTAAAGGTTATCAACAATGCTTTCATGTTCTTCTTTCATATATCTGGATTAAAAATTAACTTTAAAAAGTCATCTATTATCGGGATTGGTGTTAGTAGTGTTGAGGTCGACGCTTTGGCAAAATTGGTGGGGTGTAAAGCTGAGTCTCTGCCTTTCAAATACCTTGGTATCCCTATTGGAGGTAGTTCGGGTAGGGTAAGTACGTGGGATCCCATCATATGTAAATTCAAAAAAAGACTTTCTAAATGGAAAGCCAATTTGTTATCTATTGGTGGTAGGTCGACTCTCATTTCATCGGTGTTGGGTTCTATGGGGATATATTACTTATCAATTTTCAAAATGCCTAAGAAAGTAAATAACACTTTGGAGGCTCTTAGATCCTCCATTTTTTGGGGTGGAACGAAAGATAAAAGGAAAATTGCATGGATAAAATGGGAGTCGGCTTTAGCTGCGAAAGAACACAGGAGTGTGCGGTTTGGTAGTCTTAAAGCAATGAATCATGCACTTCTTTACAAATGGCGGTGGAGAGCGTTAAATGAACCACATTTGTTGGGCCCGGGTTGTTAGTGCAATTCATGGTGCTGACTGTTTTTCTAAGAACACGACTAATGGCAAAGGAAATTGGTATAATATTGTGCAAGCTGTTAAGACAATTCATTATATCCGTACTATAACTGACAAGGTTATCACCCTTAAGGTGGGAAATGGCATCATAACTAAGTTTTGGAAAGATTCTTGGTGTGGTAGCACTACTCTCGCGCTTGATTACCCAAGGTTGTTCGCCCTTGAGGTGGATAAAGATTGCTATGTTTCTGATCGGATGGCGGATAATAGTTGGCAATGGAATTGGAGAAGGGAACTTAGAACAAGTAGGGAAATAGATTTGGTACAACAACTCGCCTCTCGTCTACCTAAGTCTTTATCTAATGAAGATGACCAATGGACGTGGCTCTTAAACGGAAAAAAGGACTTCTCTATTGCTGGGTTGCCAAAGGCTCTGGATAACTTTTGGCTGCCTAACAATCCTATACGAACGATTTGGAAAAATCTTGTTCCTAAAAAGATCAATTTTTTCATATGGAGACTTAGAAGAGATCGCCTCCCGACGAGTATAAATCTTTTCGCTAAAGGTATCGATATCTCTTCGTTTAGCTGTCAACTTTGCAACAATGGAGTCGAACTCACTGAGCATATCTTTGACAAGTGTAAACTTAATGCTGAAGTAAGGCAACTTATCTCTTCCTGGTTCAGTTGTGATATCCCGAACCTCCCTTCTGAAGGTTTGTTGAATTGCAGTGATAATATAGATAAACCGGTGAAGATGCGTCATAGAGTTCAAGTGATGTAAGGAGAAAAAGGGATAGATAATTGGACCTGTTGATTCAAAGAATACCCAGGAACAACTCTTCAAATTATCGTTGATTCACAATGAATACCGACAACTTGGAAAATTTACACACACTAACACACACTTGTGATAGGGAGGAAAAACGAAATTCATATATTGATCAAAAACTGCTTCCTAACATAATATGAATCCCAATTTATAGTTGGGATTCATGACAAAAAAAACTGAAACTATTAATAGATTAAATTAAATATGAAGGAAACCAAAGAGTTTAAAATAAAGAAACTAGAATTCTAGAATGTTCCTCATCATTCTCCCCTACTTTAACAAAAACTCGTCCTCGAGTTTTGACTCGAAACCACCGGGATCAAACGGAAGCATATCATTAACGCCATCAATCTCACCTCGAGAAATCTTTCCTTGAACACCAGGAACAAGATTCAAGAACTGCAGAAACTTCATAAAATCATAACTCCTTGTGGAAAACTCGAATCGGAAATCCCAAAGGGCAGACCGTGCTTCAATGAGTCTTGAACAACATCTCCAAAAATCAAAGCGATCCAACGGTGAATGTGTTAGGACCAGTTCACCTGGAACTGGCCAGTCACCAGTTGCATCTGGTGACCCAGTAAAACTGGTGACCAAGAAGATTTGTCCAGAAATATATTGAAGTCCAGTTGCACCGTACAGTTAACGCAACTGAAGACTTCCTCCAGTTGAGAACTGACCAAGTTGAAGAAGCATTCCAGTTGAAGTCGAAGACAACAAATGGAAGATAGAGAATGGCAATGGCAGCGAAGCCCAGTTGGCATTCTAGTCAGTTACAAACTGGAGACCATCAGTGGAAAGCCCTTACAAAGCTTTACACTGATTACGAGGAATTGACTTGTATGCTTTATGTACCTTTACCCGGATAATAAGCCTTATCTTATTATTTAAGTATTAAAAGGTACATAAAGGTGGTTATGAAAAGTCACTTTAACATGCGACTTTACACTGCTTTTTAAGGAATTAAATGCTATTCCTTAAATGCTCCCAACCACATTTGTACGGCTAAAGTTAACATCCCAATGTTAACTTTGCCTATAAATACAAGTCATTGCACAACCAAGAATTTAAGTATTTGAACTCACAAGATAAATACTTCACACTTTGCAAACCTGCAATATTCTTGGTGAACTTGTGCAATATTCTCTCAATCGCTAAAAGGAACATTTCACTACTTTAAGTGTTTCGATTGTTGAAGAGAAATTCCGAGTATAGATCAATTGTATTTCATAGGTTGTTAGGATATTTACATTCGTGTATTATCTTGGTTCCGCATCAACCTTGTAATTTGTTTAATATCAATAAATAAATTACACATTGAAAACTACATATTGTCTCATCAAGATTGTTTACAAGTTATTTGTATTATTGCATTGTTCTTTACTTATTGTCTTTTATATAAGTAATCTATCTAGAACTTGGTATATACCTCTGCAACTGGTCGTCTCCAGTTCAGCAAGTATATTGCAAAGTAACTCCACCATCGACATAGAGGTGTCTTCAGTAGTACCATCTAACAAGTTGGGACGAAATTCATATATTGATCAAAAACTGCTCCTAACATAATATGAATCCCAATTTATAGATGGGATTCATGACAAAAAAAACTGAAACTATTAATAGATTAAATTAAATATGAAGGAAACCAAAGAGTTTAAAATAAAGAAACTAGAATTCTAGAATGTTCCTCATCATTCTCCCCTACTTTAACAAAAACCCGTCCTCGAGTTTTGACTCGAAACCACCGGGATCAAACGGAAGCATATCATTAACGCCATCAATCTCACCTCGAGAAATCTTTCCTTGAACATCAGGAACAAGATTCAAGAACTGCAGAAACTTCATAAAATCATAACTCCTTGTGGAAAACTCGAATCGGAAATCCCAACGGTCAGACCGTGCTTCAATGAGTCTTGAACAACATATCCAAAAATCAAAGCGATCCAACGGTGAATGAACTCGTGTCGCCTGGTTTCCTACAGCTGCGCAGATCTGGAAGAACATAAACGGAATTTTGGGTATAATTCGAAACAACACATGATCTTCTTCATCGATCTTCTCGTCATATGGACAATCATCAAACCCAAACCAATGATACCAATCCTCATCCTTGTATTCATCATAGATGGGTGGATAATCATAGATTATATCATCATTTGAAGGCTTCTTCATCAGGATTTTTTTGCTTTGTTACCAACTGATGTAGGGAGAAAAAGGGATAGATAATTGGACCTGTTGATTCAAAGAATACCCAGGAACAACTCTTCAAATTATCGTTGATTCACAATGAATACCGACAACTTGGAAAATTTACACACACTAACACACACTTGTGATAGGGAGGAAAAACGAAATTCATATATTGATCAAAAACTGCTACCTAACATAATATGAATCCCAATTTATAGATGGGATTTATGACAAAAAAAAACTGAAACTATTAATAGATTAAATTAAATATGAAGGAAACCAAAGAGTTTAAAATAAAGAAACTAGAATTCTAGAATGTTCCTCATTATTAATGATGAGGAACATTCTAGAATTATGTTTTTATTATTTTGGGTTTTTGTTTTCCTATGTATTTAATTTACTTTATTTATGGTTTCATGATCTCCTATCTATAAATTGGGATGTAAGTTATGTTAGTAGTTAGTTTTGATGATATGAAAGTTTTCTTTCCTCCCTATACACATGTGTGTGTTTAGTGTGTGAATCCAGATTATCGGTATTCAATCTGAATCAACGATAATTAGAAGAATTGTTCCTGGGTATTATTTGAATCAACAGGCTCAATTGTTTATCCTTTTTTTCTCCCTACATCAGTTGGTATCAGAGCCGAAGATCCTGATCAAGATGTCTTCAATTGATGGTATAATCTATGATTATCCACCCATGTATGATGAATACAAGGATGAAAATTGGTATTTTTGGTTTGGGTCTGATGGTTGTTCATTTGATGAAAAGAACGACGAAGAAGATTACGTGACAACTCGAAAAATACCCAAAAATCCGTTTCTGTTCATCCAGATCTGCGCAGTTTCAGAAAATCAAGCGGCACGGATTCGTTCACCGTTGGATCGCTCTAATTTTTGGATATGTTGTTCCAGACTCATTGAAGAACGGTCTGACTGTTGGGATTTCCGATTCGAGTTTTCCTCGAGGAGTTATGATTTTCTGAAGTTTCTGCAGTTCTTGAACCTTGTTCCAGATGTTCAAGAAAAGATTTCTAGAGGTGAGATTGATGGCGTTAATGATATGCTTCCGTTTGATCCCGGTGGTTTCGAGTCAAAACTCGAGGACGGGTTTTTGTTAAAGTAGGGGAGAATGATGAGGAACATTCTAGAATTCTAGTTTCTTTATTTTAAACTCTTTGGTTTCCTTCATATTTAATTTAATCTATTAATAGTTTCAGTTTTTTTTGTCATGAATCCCATCTATAAATTGGGATTCATATTATGTTAGGAAGCAGTTTTTGATCAATATATGAATTTCGTTTTTCCTCCCTATCACAATATATGCTCTTTCCACCTGTTGAATTGAACCTAGGAAGATTAGAACGAGGTGTTTTAAACACTTTCATCTTTTTGGAATCTTTTGAAGGTGAGGAAACTTCTTGCTTCTTTGGTTTATCATGTGAAAACCATCCATATCTATCCCTATATCTAGTTGTACCATTTGATGTATCCATAGTTAGCGAAACTGAGCTAGACTTAGACACCTTAGGTATAGAGCTAGATTGAGAGCTAGATTGAGAAGCATTAGGATAGTCTTTCGGAAGTTTCACTTTGGTGTACTTTGTCCGAGTGGGGTCTCAGCTTGAGAGCTAGATTGAGAGCTAGATTGAGAGCTAGATTGAGAGCTAGATTGAGAGCTAGATTGAGAGCTAGATTGAGAGCTAGATTGAGAGCTAGATTGAGAGCTAGATTGAGAGCTAGATTGAGAGCTAGATTGAGAGCTAGATTGAGAGCTAGATTGAGAGCTAGATTGAGAGCTAGATTGAGACTATCCATATCTAATCCCTATATCTAGTTGAACCATTTGATGTATCTTTAGTTAGCGAAACTGAGCTAGACTTAGACACCTTAGGTATAGAGCTAGATTGAGAGCTAGATTGAGAAGCATTAGGATAGTCTTTCGAAAGTTTCACTTTGGTGTACTTTGTCCTGAGTGGGGTCTCAGCTTGTTCCTTTTTGACATGTTTCACTGGGGTAGAAACAAAGGTTTCTAACTCAATGGTCTTTGGTTCAGTCTTGACGAGTTTGGTCTTAACTCGTTTCTTTGAGTAATATGAAGTTGGAGCTTTGGACAATGGTTTTTGAGATTCCACTTTTGTTTCAACTTTGATTTTGGTAGATTCAATCTTTTTCTCAGTTTCTGAATTAAAAAATAAAGAAAGTTTCAATGGAGATTGATTGGTTTCAAATTCATTTGAAAGTTTTGAAAAATCAGGAATCTTGGTGTCCAACTTCACATCATGGATAGTCTCGGAAATTAGTTCAACTTGAACTGACACATCTTTGGTCTCACAAGAAAATTGAGTAGAAGTATCAACACCTATACTAGCACTAGGCTTAGGGTGAACAACTAACTCATCAACAGTGTTGCATGTGAAAAACCTATAGAAGTACCATATCAAAACTAAACTATGTGCAAGTTCTTCATCAGATAAATCAGATTGCACATAATTATCAGCTATAAATGTAGCAGTATTTTGACAAGTACATTCAAGAGAATCAGTCAAGGTCTGAGTAGAGGTATTGGTAGATGAATCACAAGTAGTTTGAGTAGAAACATTCTCACAAACTTTCTTAGTATCAACAACAATACATTTATCCTCTGAATTCGGAATTTGAGACTTGAGGTGATTAATTACTTTTTGTTGAGATTCCACCTTTTGTTGTAAACCTTCTACTTGTTTTTCCAAAAATGTGGTTGGAAAATACATTTTAGTTGGTTTAGGTGGAGTACCGACAGATTCTTGGTTTTGAAAATTTGATTCAATTTCTTCCAATTTGAAAATTGAAGATTCTTTAGTTTTGTATGAATCATTTATTGCATCATAATTAACCAAAAATTCATGTTTTGGTATTCTCTCAACTTCATCAGTCTCAAATTCGTCATCCAATGGACGAATAAATTGTTGTATCATATCAAGTCGTAGAAATTTTTCATCATACAAGGGTTCAATTTCCTCTTTGGCTTTTTGTAATGGTGTGATATTCTCAAATCCCAACCCGAGAAGAAGATCCGTTTTGTCAATTTTTGACTTGTTGAAATAGGCAGTGAAATCCAAGAGAGGATTTTGTTCAACTTTATATAACTTTTCTTGATAGAAAAGTATATTCTTTTTAAATTCCTCAACTTGTTTTTCAAGATTCTCAATCTCAATGCCTTTTAGAAAACAATTATGATTTAAATCAGAAATCTTCCTTTCGAATTCAACATTGTTTGGTTTAGCTTATTGAAGCTTTTTATTAAGAATATCAACATCCATTTGTCTAGCATTTGCCCGAAGCCATTCATTGGTCTTTTGAATTTCAAGATCTTGATTGGCCTTTTCAAGATCTTGATTGGCCTTTTCAAGATCATGAATGGTCTTTTCAAGATTGTGACATTTTTGTAATAACTTAGAATCAGGAGAGACATTCAACTCACATTCTTTAACCAACATTTCATCTTTGTATGCTTGAAAATCTTGTTTAATAGCATCATGTTCAAAAAGTAATTTTGAATGTTCTTCAAGAAGTTTTGAAAATTCACTTTTAGAAAATGAAATACTATTTTTCAACTTTTTGTTTTTGTTGGCTAAAGATTTGATATGAGTTGTCATATTTGATAAAGCTAATCTACATGACTCTTTATCCTTAATCAAAGAAAAGGTAGAGTCGAGAGTTACCTCATCATCTGGGTATTCATCATCAGTGCTTTCTGCTTCAAAAACTTTGTCCTTTGCCAACCTTGCCATAAAGCAAACATTAGGAGAGAGATCTTGATCTTCATCATCTGAGAGTAATAGCCATTTGTCATCTTCAGCGAGCAATGCATGTCCTGCTTCAACTTGTTTGGCTAACAGCATCTTCTGCTTGTAATACTCATAATTCCGCTTTCGAGGTTGTTTGAAATCAACAGCAAAATGTCCAGGAATACCACAATTGTAGCACTTTTTGTCTGATGCCTTACCCTTCTCAACAACTTGTTTCTCATAAGCTTCCTTCTTTTCACCATGTTTTGATCCACTAGCTTCACCTTGCTCATTACTCTTAGGATGATAATGTTCCTTCTTGGGAAATGCACTTGTAGAAGCAGTGCGGAGATTGTTGTTTGTTGGCCTCGCTTTGTAAAATTTTCTCTTGAAATGCTTTGTTACCGCGGCAAGAGCTTGATATAGTTCATCTGAAACACCATCTCTTGTAGCCATCAGATCATCTCCCTCCTCATCAGATGAAGAAACAACTACCATTTGCCTCTTAAGAGCTTCAGAAATCTTCTTCTCAACTATCAATGCCAAAGGATCAGTAGATACAACTTCTGGCATTTTGCTTGATGAAGCTTTGTTTAGGACTTGGTCATCATTGAGTTTGAAAGATTCATAAAGAGTATGAATGGTGAACTTGGTCAGATTTTGATGTTACTTGATCTGTGTTCCAAAATCTTCCCATTCTGGACCAAGAGCTTTGATGAATTTGATGTTTAACTCAATCTCTGTTTTCTTGACATTGTTCTTCCTCAGTTCATTTATGACATTGCAGAATCTGTAGTAGACAGCCTCAAGAGTTTCATTTGGCAATTTTGTGAAGTTGTCAAACTCAGTCAAAACATTGGTCAATCTTATCGTTGAAGTCACGTCAGCTCCTTCCATCTGTCTAGCCACCTCATCCCATATTTCCTTGGCTGTATCATAAGAATCAACAGAGCCATAGATTTCATCCGGTAGAGCTTTGTATAAGCATGACCTAGCTCTGTTATCTGTAGCTGTTCGATCTTTTTGTTCAGCATTCAAAAGATCATGAGTTAGAATTGCATCAGTAGTGGGATGGCGATGAACGGCAAGTCCATTAAGGATGGAATCTTTCATCATATGACCATTTGTTTGACTTTCCACATAGTCCATAAATCTTTTCTTCCATAGTCCATAAATCTTTTCTTCCATAGTCCATAGGAACCACGGTAGAGAACTGGAGGTCTTGTATCTGAACCTAATGCCAATGCTTCACGAGAAGCCATTTGAAATTGATTTGATTTGAAAAATTGAATCGAATTAAGAGTTGAAAAAAATTAGGAAATGAAACGATCTAGGGAAGATCGTCCTAGAGAAGATCGTCTTAGAGGAGATCGTCCTAGAGGAGATCGTCTAGAGGAGATCGTCTTAGAATAAAAGAAAACGATTTGAAAGAGATTGTTTTGAAGTATCTAGGGAAAGTTGGTTAAGTGAGAAATGAAACTGAAATTGAAGTTTGTTTTGGATTGAAGTTTAGGAAATGAAACGATCTAGGGAAGATCGTCCTAGAGAAGATCGTCTTAGAGGAGATCGTCCTAGAGGAGATCGTCTTAGAGAAGATCTAGAGAAGATCGTCTTAGAGAAGATCGTCTTAGAGGAGATCGTCTTAGAGGAGATCGTCTTAGAATAAAAGAAAACGATTTGAAAGAGATTGTTTTGAAGTATCTAGGGAAAGTTGGTTAAGTGAGAAATGAAACTGAAATTGAAGTTTGTTTTGGATTGAAGTTTAGGAAATGAAACGATCTAGGGAAGATCGTCCTAGAGAAGATCGTCTTAGAGGAGATCGTCCTAGAGGAGATCGTCTTAGAGGAGATCGTCCTAGAGGAGATCGTCTTAGAAGAGATCGTCTTAGAGGAGATCGTCTTAGAGGAGATCGTCCTAGAGGAGATCGTCCTAGAGGAGATCGTCTAGAGGAGATCGTCCTAGAGGAGATCGTCCTAAGGAGTGTGCTGGGACTATCTTGAGGAGATCGTCTTAGATTTCTTTCCCAAAACTTTCAAGTATAAAATACTTTCCAAGTATTTGAATTGACCAAACCAATCCTTACGGATTAATTAGCCACAAACAAACACTTCACCACACACCACTTGTCAGAACGATCTTGTGAGGATCGTCCTACAAGCTACCAAGTACAAGAATAAAAAATGATAGTTCAAAGACTGAGACGATCTTGCTGAGATCGTCCTAGCCAAAATCGTTCTGAAAGCATCTTCTTCATCAGCAAAACAGTTTTATACAAAAACTCCATTAACGACTTCATAAAGCTTCAATAACTTTCGAATTACTAGGAGTTAGAACATGAAATCACTTGCAAACTGTTTGTTTTCACCTTAGCAACACACCGATTAACAAAATTCAACACAAAACACAACAGATTCGAATCCCAAATTTCGCGCTAAAATGCAAAAATTCAAACTCGAGATTTAGATCGAATTGAAACTTGAAACTTGACAGGATTATGTTTTTAACTACCACGAATCTATTGATGAACAAATAACTGTGATTTTATGCGATTTGAGAGGTGAATTTTGATGAAACAGTAGATGAAAAAGACGAACAAAAATGTAAATATTTTTTATTTTTGATGAATTTGTGACTGAATTCAGTTATGGATCGATATCAGAATGATGTTTTTCTCTGATACCACATGTTATAACACGATTTCTATCACCGAATTCACGTCATCAATGGCGGTTTTGGTGAGTGTGTGTTCTTGGTGTTTGTGTGTGTGTTTTGAGAGAGAAAGTGTGTGTGTATAAAAGTTGCTGATTGGTATTAATTGAGGGTGTAAGGTTATACAAGAATTATAATCCCAAAGGTATGAGAGGGGTATTTATAGACTACCTATACAATTATGCTAATTATCACAATTAGCCCCTCAACCTTAGTGATCATTTACCTATGACTTAAAAACAAGAAAGTCCTCTAATCTAAATTACAATTTATCACTATTTTTGGATTTCTAACAGAATGTCAGCCCAAGTTGTTTGTTATTTCCGCAAAGCTGCTTGCTGGGAAAGCTGTGGAGCCTGAGGGTGCTGATGCTGAGAAGGAGGTTGTTGCTGATGCCACCCCTTCAAAAAAGAGGAAGGCTCCATCTAAGGCCTCAAAATAAAAGACGATGCCCCAGTCCATTTTTGATATGCTGCTACTAGGTGATCTGCAGCCTTCAGAAATGAATATGAGTGAGTATTTTTATGACATTCTTCTTTATATAGCACATTGTTTCATTATGTGTCCTTTCATTGCAGATGTTCCTGATCCTGATGTGGTGGAGGATCTTCTCCTTCATTTTGTTCCTGATGATTGGGTTCGGGAGTTGGTTGCGTTGGATGCTGGAAATCTTCATGCTTCTTATGATCAACTCATTTATATGAGCACTATTGTTGGCACAATTGTGAATGATCGATACCGGCTTTTGGTTCAGCAATCTTCAGATATGGAGGGACAGTTGGTTGGTTTGAGAAACCGTCGTCGTGAGGAGGGGCTTCTTTTTATTCGTCTTGTAATGGTGAGGAGCATTTTATTTCTCGTTTGCAGAATGAACTTCTTCCTGCTAGGAGGCAGATGGGTGAACAAAAAGAGCATTGTGTTAAGTTTACCAGATGACTGCAGGGTGCCCAAGCAAAGATTAATCAGATGGCATCTTTCTGTGAATCAAGCAAAAAGGCCATTGAAGCAAAGGATGCCCGAATATCTGATCTTAAGGCTGAATCGGAGGAGGCGCATCAGAAGGCTGCTGCTGATGAGGTGAAGTCCAAGAGGGTTATTTCTAAGGTTATTCCCTATGCCTGTGTTGAGTTGATGAGGAGTGAAGAAGCTGGTGTGCTGCTGGCGGAGGTTATAAATGCGAACCGTGCCCAAGAGAGGGCATCTGTTCTGGGCCAGCTAGCAAGGGAGGGGTTGATTACCCTCGCACTGGACTTTGTTGATCAAACCTCAGAGAGAGTGTCGAAAGCTGAAGATGCTCTTGCTCGTGCGGATTTCCCATTTGTTAGGGATATCTCCTCTGATGACTCTGCCTCCGTTGATGATCTGTTGCAGAAGAAATCCCGTACCTCTTTGTGATCTCCAGAAAATACAGTTTATTTGTCGGACTTCTATTGTAGTTAAACAATTTTATCCTTATTTGTTATACTCTCTGCTTTTTGATTATATTCGATCGGCATGACGCCAAGACTTTTATCTTTAATGCTTGAGTGTTAACCGAGCTTATATCTTTGTTAAGATTTTACCGTGGTTTTGTTGGATTTGATGGGCGTCCCCTTACTCCAACTTTTTATATTTATATATTTATTTTTTATTTTACTTATTTATTGCTTTAAGTAAATGGTGGAACACAATGTAATTTTCAAGTGTATTTTATTTATTGATGTTTAAATAAAATATAAGATTGTGGCGGAACCAAGATATTACACAAGTGTAAGTATCCTAACAATCTATGAATTATAAATGATCTATACTTGTTAGATATTCTCCTTAGATCGAAATACTTAAAGTTGTGAAGTATTCCTTTTTACGATCGAGAGTATTTAAGCAAGTTCACCAATTGCAAAAAGTAATTTGAACAAGGGAAATGACTTGGTATTTATAGGCAAATAAATTCACCAGTGAATTTATTATGCCGTACAAATATGGTTGCAATCATTTAAGGAAACAACTTTAATTCCTTAAACGCATTGGTTAAAGTACAAGGATAAAGTCACATTGATGTGACGTGTCATACTTTAACCAACCACCTTTACACGCGTGTTGTACTTTTAACAATAGACAAATGGATTGTCCGGATAAAAGCGTGTAAAGGAAAAAAGTCAATTCCTCGTAATCAGTGTTCAGATTTGTAAGGTCTAGAACACTGATAGGATCTCCAGTCACGATCAGTTAAGACTGCCAGTGGGGCACACCATTTGTCAGTCTTCTTTAATTCAGACTTCAGTCTTTGACTTCAGTGAGAATAGATCTTGACTGGAGTGAAGTCCAGTGAACTGAAATCTGGTGCCTTCCAGATTTCCTGTACAAGTAAGGCGTTCACAGATCTTCTATTATTTCTGGACAAATCTTCAGTAGGGCTCCAGTCTACATTATTGGAGCAAGTCCAGTGAAACTTGGACTTAACGAGGGCCCAGTAATATCATATCAACAATTGACAACGAATTCCTATATTGACTACGTACGCCCTTTCCATGTTTCACCTTGTACCGAAAATAGCCCCTACAGCCGCCAATTAAGAAACAGTTTTGAAACTAAATTACAGTACTCGGCTACGCACTTCCAGGGCCTACACCTGTGTATCTCAACTCAAAGGAAACAACAAGGATGATCATATTGAGATTCATTTGTGACTATGTCATCCCTGAAATGAAACTCATTGTGGGTCGTCCAACATCTATCGATCAAGTATAGATGAAGTGAGTGAAGCGCATTTCAGTGCTCTTTATCCATTTTAAGGAGATAGATTAAAAAAAATCTCAAATCCTTCGGATAACTACTTCCAACTCACAATTTCCTTATTTCGAACCTGCATTCCCATGTGTACAACTGGCAATGGAAAATTTAGAACAAACCTTGTTCGCTCATGCATACTAAATATACAAAAAAAGGAACTCAGTTATATCTTTTGTACATTGACACAGTAGTACATAGATATATTCGATATAGGTTCAAATATCCAGATACTAAATCCTCGGATTTATTTCCCAAAACTAATCCGATAAATTTTTCATTCAACAATATTTTCTGATTTGCCAAGATTCGGTTTAATATAACTATAATAATTAAAAAGGTTTTTTGGGTCGTTGGGTCGACTTAACAACCCAAGAACCCAACCCAAACCCGACCCAAAAAATCAGGTTGATAGGTTCACCTTTTGGTAGGTCAAAAATACTTAACGCAAACCTGGTTTTTAATAGTACAAGTTTTTTTATGTATGGTAAAGACAACCTGTAACACCCGCCGTTTGGGCCGGTCAACATTACGGGACAAATAAAATTGGAATGAGTCAAACTTGAAATAAATAAACTTTTGTGAAGAAAAGGTGGGTATGAATAGTCGTTAGAATCGTAATTTAAAAATATGTAAAGTTGAGTCAACGTAACATTTGAACGAGTCTCGAGTCAAAAGTTTTAACTAAACGAATCATTTCTCGGGAGAAACCGGAACTAGTCGTGAGAGTACTAGAGGGGAACAAAACCCCTCCACCACTCATTTTCCTTCTCATTTCCTCATTTCTCTTTCTCTCTACTCTCCATTGCTCTCCTCCATCTCTCTAATAATGGAAAACCAAAAAATTCTTCCTCGTCTCTTCTTCAATTCGAGTTTGGATCAAGAAATAAGCAAGAGATCAACAACAACTTGTAATAATAATCTAGTAAGTCAACCAAGATCATCCATCTTTGCACGAACAAGTTTCCATTTCTTCCTCTTTGTCTCAAATTTGGATTTTTAGATCCAAGGTAACAATTTGTAAGTTAATTTGTTTCCTACTTACTTAGATCCTGTTTTTATATGTCTTGGGTAACTAGATTTCATAACACTTGGTCAAATCTTTAGGTTTTTGTTAAAACTATTTTGATTTAGGGTTTTGAAAGAGGGCTTTTAAATTTAGGAAGTGAGTTTGTGAAAAGAGTTTATTTTTATGCTTGGTTATACTTGTAATAGGTTGTGGTAAAGTTTGAATCCTTGATTTTACGTTTAGCTTGGTCAATTTCATGTCACCGACTCCTTGTGCACGAACCATAACCCGTATGCAAAAACCTGAACCCCTGTGTACATATCGAAACTCATATGAACATTCAGAAACCAAGGTGCGGTATGGTGAGATGTAATTCTCGCAAATCTTGTTCCATTGTCCTAGGTTTGGATAGAAGTGAGCGTTGAATTGCGTATAAACTCCTTCGTGCACCCGTGGATTGTATTGCTCGCGTCAGGTGAGTTCGTAGCCCCTACTATTTTTGTGATTTGGGGGTGGAAAGATACTCACTATGTGCCATTTGTGCTATGTCGTAGATTAAGCCTATATTGTCGTATATATGCTTTCATGCTTCTATGTGGTGATAGGGATACATATATATCGGTTGAGATAACATTTAAGTTGTATACTTTAAGACTATTACCCTAGGTAAGTAGTCTCCTTTTGACTGTTGGATACTTTAAGACTATTACCCTAGGTAAGTAGTCTCTTTTTTACTATTGTATACTTTAATGAGTGATTTGTTCATGACTTTTTCCTATATCTTTTGGCCGCTTTTTAATGCAAAAATGAGTTTATAAATGAAAACTTTTGGTACTTAATGAGATTTAATATTAACGCTGGTTCACAGGAGATGCGAACGAGGGTAAATGCCATCTACCAACTCAACTTGGATGCCAAAGGACTTTACAAGACACAAGACGGTAAAATGAAAGCAAAACGAAGAAAATCTAGAGCTTCGTAGAAACCAGCGCCGCTCGTACTATGTACGAGCGCCGGTCCCCCTTTATAGTAGCTACGAGCGCCGCTCGTAGCCCCGAACCCAGCACCGGCCTTTTTCCTTATAAATAGAAGAATAAACCCTCAGACTTTAAGGGAGAGCAGTTTTCAGCCACCAGGCGACACACATAAACCCTAGGTCGAATTTTGGAGCTTTCTAAGAGGATTTTGGAGTTCCAAACACCTCTTAATCTTTATCTTTAACCTAGATCTATATTCTCTTTTATTGTTGGTAAACAATGTCTTTCATCTTTTCAGACTTTGTAACTAATAATGTATGGCTAGTAGGCTGAACACTTGTTTGAATTGATGTGATCATGTAGACTTTTATTTATTTTATTTAGGGTTAGATCTGTTGGATTGTGTTTACTGTTTATCGTAGATCCATGAATGACCAGTTTTTCACACTGTTATTGGTTTTATATCTAAGTGTATTAATTTATTTTTGATTGATGTATCTATAGTCTTTCATTAGGATTAATATGTTTGAGACAGAAAACACTAATCGGTCTATAATTAGTAGTAAAAAGTGATTCTACTCTAGCGAGCGAATCCAGAACCAATACAATTAGAACTAGTTCAACATGATGTTTAACAACGTCAGACGCGATCAATTGACATGAAAATGTGCACCATGACCACCGTAGACAATTAATACACGGTGACTGGCTTAAGATCTGAGTATAATTAAAGGTAGATCACAAACACAACCTTGAACTAATAATGCTTAGCAGTGAATCTAGCGAGAATCTGTTTATAGGGTAGATGTGAGTCTAGCGACAGCTTTACTAATTAGGTTTGGTGAATCTAACAAGAATATGAACCGTGAAAAAGTCTTCCAACAGTCTACACTAGATAGGATAATAATTGTCATGATACATGTGATCTGATATGCCAAACAAGTATTTATTTTAATATTACTGTCTTTCAATTTTAGGTTAAACAAGGCTTCTCACTAGACCAAGTGGTTGCGGCCTTCCTTTATTTTTACTGTTTTTGTAGTTTAATTAGGAAAATGTGACAACCCCAACCACTATAAATACACATATTATTAGATTAGGTATTGCAAGCGTCCCTGCGAATGATCTTGTACTTACCGCAACACTAGCTACATTCGATCGGGTCTACTGCCCGTAAGTGTGTGTTTAGTTTTAGGTATTTACTTGTACAACTTTATAAATTTAAAACTTATTGTTTTTGTAGTTTAATTAGGAAAATGTGACAACCCCAACCACTATAAATACACATATTATTAGATTAGGTATTGCAAGCGTCCCTGCGAATGATCTTGTACTTACCGCAACACTAGCTACATTCGATCGGGTCTACTGCCCGTAAGTGTGTGTTTAGTTTTAGGTATTTACTTGTACAACTTTATAAATTTAAAACTTATTGTTTTTGTAGTTTAATTAGGAAAATGTGACAACCCCAACCACTATAAATACACATATTATTAGATTAGGTATTGCAAGCGTCCCTGCGAATGATCTTGTACTTACCGCAACACTAGCTACATTCGATCGGGTCTACTGCCCGTAAGTGTGTGTTTAGTTTTAGGTATTTACTTGTACAACTTTATAAATTTAAAACTTATTGTTTTTGTAGTTTAATTAGGAAAATGTGACAACCCCAACCACTATAAATACACATATTATTAGATTAGGTATTGCAAGCGTCCCTGCGAATGATCTTGTACTTACCGCAACACTAGCTACATTCGATCGGGTCTACTGCCCGTAAGTGTGTGTTTAGTTTTAGGTATTTACTTGTACAACTTTATAAATTTAAAACTTATTGTTTTTGTAGTTTAATTAGGAAAATGTGACAACCCCAACCACTATAAATACACATATTATTAGATTAGGTATTGCAAGCGTCCCTGCGAATGATCTTGTACTTACCGCAACACTAGCTACATTCGATCGGGTCTACTGCCCGTAAGTGTGTGTTTAGTTTTAGGTATTTACTTGTACAACTTTATAAATTTAAAACTTATTGTTTTTGTAGTTTAATTAGGAAAATGTGACAACCCCAACCACTATAAATACACATATTATTAGATTAGGTATTGCAAGCGTCCCTGCGAATGATCTTGTACTTACCGCAACACTAGCTACATTCGATCGGGTCTACTGCCCGTAAGTGTGTGTTTAGTTTTAGGTATTTACTTGTACAACTTTATAAATTTAAAACTTATTGTTTTTGTAGTTTAATTAGGAAAATGTGACAACCCCAACCACTATAAATACACATATTATTAGATTAGGTATTGCAAGCGTCCCTGCGAATGATCTTGTACTTACCGCAACACTAGCTACATTCGATCGGGTCTACTGCCCGTAAGTGTGTGTTTAGTTTTAGGTATTTACTTGTACAACTTTATAAATTTAAAACTTATTGTTTTTGTAGTTTAATTAGGAAAATGTGACAACCCCAACCACTATAAATACACATATTATTAGATTAGGTATTGCAAGCGTCCCTGCGAATGATCTTGTACTTACCGCAACACTAGCTACATTCGATCGGGTCTACTGCCCGTAAGTGTGTGTTTAGTTTTAGGTATTTACTTGTACAACTTTATAAATTTAAAACTTATGTTTTTGTAGTTTAATTAGGAAAATGTGACAACCCCAACCACTATAAATACACATATTATTAGATTAGGTATTGCAAGCGTCCCTGCGAATGATCTTGTACTTACCGCAACACTAGCTACATTCGATCGGGTCTACTGCCCGTAAGTGTGTGTTTAGTTTTAGGTATTTACTTGTACAACTTTATAAATTTAAAACTTATTGTTTTTGTAGTTTAATTAGGAAAATGTGACAACCCCAACCACTATAAATACACATATTATTAGATTAGGTATTGCAAGCGTCCCTGCGAATGATCTTGTACTTACCGCAACACTAGCTACATTCGATCGGGTCTACTGCCCGTAAGTGTGTGTTTAGTTTTAGGTATTTACTTGTACAACTTTATAAATTTAAAACTTATGTTTTTGTAGTTTAATTAGGAAAATGTGACAACCCCAACCACTATAAATACACATATTATTAGATTAGGTATTGCAAGCGTCCCTGCGAATGATCTTGTACTTACCGCAACACTAGCTACATTCGATCGGGTCTACTGCCCGTAAGTGTGTGTTTAGTTTTAGGTATTTACTTGTACAACTTTATAAATTTAAAACTTATTGTTTTTGTAGTTTAATTAGGAAAATGTGACAACCCCAACCACTATAAATACACATATTATTAGATTAGGTATTGCAAGCGTCCCTGCGAATGATCTTGTACTTACCGCAACACTAGCTACATTCGATCGGGTCTACTGCCCGTAAGTGTGTGTTTAGTTTTAGGTATTTACTTGTACAACTTTATAAATTTAAAACTTATTGTTTTTGTATCTTTTAAACAAACGACACGTCATACTTTAAGACTATTACCCTATGTAAGTAGTCTTTTTTTGACTACTTTCATCTCTTTGTAGGCTATCTTGCTATTCTTTAAAAACAAATATATGACCTATCGTTGGAATCGTAAGAGAGTCTATTTTCTTGTGGTAACACTCTTTTTGCATGAATCTCCTCTCATTTCTAATAAGGTCGAGTATTGTGTCTTGAGAGGGGAAACGGGTCGGCCCGTGGGTAGTCCATGACCCACCAGCCCCCCAAGACCCATTTCTCCCCCTTATCCCTTATCCTTTCTCTCTTTTCTCTCTATCTATCTATCTCTTCTATTCTCTCTCAAGTAAAAGAACCCTTTTTGTTCTTCATCATTTCTTGCATCAACATTGTGTTTGAATCTACCATAATACAAGAATCATAGCCATCTTCATCTCGTTTGCTTCCTATTAGAGAATCAAAAGCCAAGTTCTTGCATTTTACCCATTTTGACCTAATTTCGGGTTCTAGCTCAAGGAAGAGTTTCGGTAAGTCTAATTCATCTCATTTGTACCTACTTATGTTTGTTTAAGCAATTCTAGTCATCTTGAAAGTTTGCAAGTCCTAAATCGGCTTAAATCTTGATTTGGGTCAAACTAGGGTTTAATTAGGGTTGGAAGGATTGGATGTGATTTTGATGTTTTGAATCGAAACTAAGATAGGGGTTATGTTTATTTATGTTGAAATATGTTTGTATAAGCTTCAAAATGAGTCTTGAAACATCACTAGTCGATTTGGTGACCAAAAATGGAGTTTGGGTTAAGTTTGGTTCGTGTTTGAAGTGTTTTGGAACTGATCTGGGCGCAGGTGCGTCGCACCTCCTCTTTGGTGCACCGCACCAGAGCTTAGACTGGGTTCCCTGATCGTTTTGTGCGTCGCACACCCTCTTTGGTGCGTCGCACCTGGCTTGGTGCGCCGCACCTCATCAATGGTGCGCCGCACCTTTCCTCTAGGGCAGCAAAACCTGTTGTAGTTTGAAAGGTCGTCACTTTTGATCCGTAAGTCCAAATAAGTCGTATTACCTATCGTTGGAATCGTAAGAGAGTCTATTTTCTTGTGGTAACACTCTTTTTGCATGAATCTCCTCTCATTTCTAATAAGGTCGAGTCGAATGCGTCTTGTTCCTACTCGTTTAAATTGTAAAGGCATTTAGGGTTTGTGACTCGACCTAATTGTGATAAA
The DNA here is from genome assembly GCA_034093135.1 of Erigeron breviscapus. Classification (NCBI taxonomy): domain Eukaryota; kingdom Viridiplantae; phylum Streptophyta; class Magnoliopsida; order Asterales; family Asteraceae; genus Erigeron; species Erigeron breviscapus. The sequence continues at coordinate 41,589,874 of CM067175.1, read as the reverse complement.
CCAACTTGTTTATGATTGTAGAGTTGACATTTTTGGTATTATGATGTATAATTATAGGTTGTGGACGTGTGGACCCTATTACTCGTTTGTAATCTTATTCTAGCTTCTTTGCCGGACAAGGTGAGTTTCGTATCTCCCTACTCGCTTGAGATCCGGGCTGAAAAGTGTAAACCTGGCGTGTTTACTTGCATTTATTGATTTATTGATTGGTTGACGTGATTGTTGGATTGCTGGGATAGTTCGTTTCGTTTAATTGACTTGGGTTATGTTTTAGTTAAGTATTACTTTTATATTAGGATAGACGTACATACATGGAAGTCGGTTATGCCTTCATTGGGTTCTAGATGTGGTGGGAAGGCTGCGGGTGACCCTATATATAAGCATCTGAGACTCGAAGGAAGTAGAATCCTCTTAAGTGTATGTACGTATAGTTGGTTTAAATTGAAATTTGATTTATGAACGGTGATTATTGATTGTTGGTTCACGTTCGTTGAATGTTGAGTAGTGGCTCATAACTTACGATTATTGATTGTTGGTTCAAGTTCATCGTATATTGATTGTTGGTTCAAGTTCATCGTATATTGATTGTTGGTTCATGACTGATGCATTTACATTTGATTGTAAGCATTGCATACATTGTTGATAACCCTCGGCAGGGGATTGCCGACATCCTGGTGCATAGATGTATGCACCCATTTTGGATGTAGTGCCTGACTCCGAGTATATAGACATATATATCTCGATGTTTTTGAAATACAGCCTTGTTCATTGAGATGACAGAAGGGTATCGTTGCATTGGTGACTGGCGTTCACGAATAGGATAGGCATGTTGACCTATTTATGCATTTGGTACTTGCATTTGATATTCATATCATTGAGCATTCATTTACACGCCTTTACGTACTTATGAGATTTTGTTTATTGGATATTGTGGTGTTACTTAGAGGCTCACTGTAAGTCATGTCTAGCCTCTACTTGTATATTATGATTATTGTTTATGGTTCCTTGTGGACCATTACTACGAACTCACCAACCTTGTGTTGACTATGCTTAGTACACTTTTCAGGTAATCAGATTAATCCTGGGCGTGGAGTATAGTTGCTTGCTTGCTTGCTTGCTGTTTAACCCGGACTCTGGACTTTATGGATCAAGGATTCATAGACCTTCTGTTTTGCATTATACTTAGGATTAATTGCCATCTTTTGAATGCTCCTTCGTAACTTTGATGGTTATTGCTCCTTTTGTATTTTGGTACTTGCATTTGATATTCATATCATTGAGCATTCATTTACACGCCTTTACGTACTTATGAGATTTTGTTTATTGGATATTGTGGTGTTACTTAGAGGCTCACTGTAAGTCATGTCTAGCCTCTACTTGTATATTATGATTATTGTTTATGGTTCCTTGTGGACCATTACTACGAACTCACCAACCTTGTGTTGACTATGCTTAGTACACTTTTCAGGTAATCAGATTAATCCTGGGCGTGGAGTATAGTTGCTTGCTTGCTGTTTAACCCGGACTCTGGACTTTATGGATCAAGGATTCATAGACCTTCTGTTTTGCATTATACTTAGGATTAATTGCCATCTTTTGAATGCTCCTTCGTAACTTTGATGGTTATTGCTCCTTTTGTATTTTGGTACTTGTTCGTATTTGTAATGGATTCACTGAATCTTTATTTGCATTTAGTTCTTGTTCTATTGTAATTCCACCTTGTGCTATATGATTTCCGTAATATTTCGAGCCTCGGCTTGGGGTGTTACAGAATGGTGGCCCATGCGTGGTCGTAGAGAATTAGGCGGTTTGACCTAGACTACGGCTTAAGTTAAGACTCTTCATATAGCATGCATGGTTAGGAAATTGTGTGCAATGTGAAGTTTGTGAATCCCCGTGTGAGTTCGTAGTTAAGGCCTATTGTATGATAGCTTGAATTCAATGTGATGAATGTGAATGGTAGTTAATATGGGTTGTTATTGTGAATTGTTGGAATTAATGTGATGATTTAGGGCAAAATGATGGGATGCCATTAACTTAGTATAATATTATGGCAACCCTAAAAGAACCCGATCAACTCTTTTATGGTTACCCGATATTATAGCAAGTTCATGACATCGTGGATTGCGCACGTGTGGCTTAAAGTATAATAAGGAACCGATATGCTTAATGGAAGTTGATTAGGTGGAAGGTTAGCCGTTGGTACACCTTGTATACATACCCGGTCAATAACTAGAGAGCATATCGAATTCGGATTATACTTTGAATCATTTGTGTTAGTTGTGTAATTGCATGATATTATGAGCATGATTACTTGATGTTATGATATGTAAAAAAAATCCCTTATGATGCTAACACTTTTGCCTTAGCATAATGTTATGAAATGAGTATGTGGTATTGGTATGAGAGCATTGACTACTTGTGTGGCTAACATGTGAGCATTTGAGACTAACTCTCGGGTCAACGTGTCACTTGTTTTATAGAAATGGCGAGACCCAGGAGAACCGGAAGGAACTATAGGGCTGAAGAGGAAGAACCTCAACCGGAAGCCCAACCGGAGGTACAAGGAGGTAGGGGCCGTGGTAGAGGCCGTGGTAGAGGCCGTGGTAGGGGTCAAGGAAGGGGTCGTGGTGAGATCCCTGAACCAAATATGGCTGAGGTGACCGCTCAAACGATCGCCAATATCATGCCAACCATCATTGCTCAAGTCACGGCAAATCTTGGGCAAAATAATGTGGCTCAAAACAACGAAGCTCCAGAAAATGAAAATAATGAAAATGCCCAACCTCATGCCGAGGAAAATGAAGAAGAGGGACCGGTGGGAATTGGAAACGGTATGCCCATGAATAATCAATTTGGCGGGTACCGTCAAGGGTGTATATTTAAAGATTTTAAAAGTTGCGGGGCACCGGAGTTTGATGGGAAAGGTGGTCCCACGGAATGTGTAAGGTGGTTTGAAGCGATAGAGGCGGTGATTGAAAGGAGTCATTGTACCTATGATGACCGGATTTCCTATGCATCCGGCATGTTTAGGCATGACGCCTTGAGTTGGTGGAACCAAGAAATAACATTGGGGCGGACTCATAACTTGGAGTGGATCGACTTCAAGAACAAAGTAAAAGCAAAGTTTTGTCCTCCCTATGAACTACAAAACTTGACCATCGAGTTTGCTAATCTCAACATGGAGGGAGCCGATTACAAGGGCTATGTTAGACGATTTCAAGAGTTGTCTACCCTCATTCCTCACTTGGTAGGTACCGAACCTCAGGCCATCCAGAAGTTCGTATTGGGCTTGAATCCTCAAGTCCGATCTTATGTAAACTCCAACATGCCTACTTCTTTGGCTAATGCGGTTAATCAAGCCGGGAGTGTGACAGAAGACTTGTTGAGGAGTGATGTTTTGAGCAAATCCTCAACGAACAAGAGGAAAGAAGTGGGAGAGTCGAGTGGGGTAAAGAAGATGGGAAAGTTTGACCCTAGAAATGCTAATAGGGGTAGGGTGATGGCGGCGGTGGAACCGGCTAAGAAGGCTTATTTTGGGCCTCACCCTTTATGTGGGAGATGTAACAGGCATCATCCCGCCAATAACCAATGTGGAGCATGCTTTAATTGCAATCAACTCGGGCACGAAGCTAGAAATTGTAGAGCTCCAAGGGCGGGTCCAATGAATGTGGCTCCCGTTCGGGCCGTTCCTCCTCAAGGTAACCAAAGAAGAGGTGAATGTTTTGAATGTGGTAGCCGTGACCACTACCGTAATAATTGTCCTCGATGGGTGGGCCAACAAGTTCAAGTAGCCGTTCATCCCAATCAACTACAAATGGTCGGGCCTAATCAAAACCGGGGACAACAAGGCCATCAAGTGCAACCACGCGGCCGAGCCTTTGCGGCCAATGTAAATGAAGCTCGCAATGACCCCAACGTTGTAGCAGGTACTTTTCTCCTTAATGGTCTCTATGCCACCGTTCTATTTGATTCCGGGGCCGATTATAGCCTCGTGTCTTCTAACTTTGTTCCTTTGATTGATGTGCATCCGTGTGCTCTAAACTATGTGCTTGACATTGAAATGGTAAACGGGTCACTAACTAAAATTAGTCAAATACTTTGCAATTGTGTCCTGACCTTGGAAGATGTCGATTTCTTCATAGACCTTATGCCTTTGGACATTGGTAGTTTTGATATTATAGTGGGTATGGATTGGTTAACGGCGGTGAATGCGACGATCGATTGTGGTGAGAGAGTTGTTAAAATTCCTTTGGCTAACGGTAAAATTCTTAGGTTCAAGGTGAAATCTCCGATTCCTCAAATTCTAAGGTCTTTAGTGCTACCGTCACAAGGGTAGAATTGAAGACTGTTCCTATTGTTTGTGAATTTCCCGATGTTTTTCCGGATGACTTGCCGGGATTACCTCCAACTCGTGAACTAGACTTCCGTATTAATCTTATCCCCGAAGCCGCGCCCGTAGCAAAAGCTCCTTATAGACTAGCTCTAACCGAAATGCAAGAGCTACAAACTCAACTCAAGGAACTCCAAGAGAAGGGTTTCATTCGCCCTAGTCAATCTCCTTGGGGTGCTCCTGTTCTCTTCGTCAAAAAGAAAGATGGGTCCTTCAGAATGTGCATCGACTACCGGGAATTAAACAAGCTCACTGTGAAGAACCGATATCCTCTCCCTAGAATCGATGACCTATTTGATCAACTTCAAGGTGCTAAGCACTTTTCAAAAATCGATCTTCGCTCGGGTTATCATCAACTCCGGGTACATGAAGATGATATCCCCAAAACGGCTTTTCGCACAAGGTATGGTCATTTTGAATTCACCGTGATGCCTTTTGGGTTGACTAATGCACCGGCGGTGTTCATGGACTTGATGAACCGGGTGTGTCAACCATACTTAGACAAGTATGTCATTGTGTTCATTGATGACATACTTGTATACTCGAAGACAAAGGAGGAGCATGTTGAGCACTTGCGTGAGGTGCTTGAACTACTAAGAAAAGAGAAGTTGTATGCCAAATTCTCCAAGTGCGAGTTTTGGTTGGAAGAAGTCCACTTCCTTGGTCACGTAGTGAGCAAGGATGGTATTCATGTGGACCCAAGCAAGATTGAAGCAGTCAAGAATTGGAGAAGACCCGAAACGCCATCCGAAATCCGTCAATTCCTAGGATTGGCGGGTTACTATAGAAGATTCATTGAAAACTTCTCCCGTATTGCACAACCACTCACCCTCTTGACTCAAAAAGATAGAAACTTTGAATGGGGTGAAAAACAAGAAAACGCCTTCCAAACTCTTAAAGATATGTTATGTGACGCTCCTATTTTGACGCTACAGGATGGAATCGAAGATTTTGTTGTTTATTGTGATGCTTCGGGGCAAGGGTTGGGTTGTGTTCTTATGCAAAGGGGTAAAGTCATTGCTTATGCCTCTCGTCAATTGAAGGTGCATGAGAAGAACTACCCGACACATGATTTGGAATTGGGAGCGGTTGTGTTTGCTTTGAAGTGTTGGAGGCATTACCTCTATGGCAACAAATGTGTGATTTATACCGATCACAAAAGTCTCCAACACATCTTCAACCAAAGTGAATTGAATATGAGGCAAAGGCGTTGGTTAGAACTATTTAGTGATTATGATTGTGACATCCGTTATCACCCGGGCAAGGCAAATGTAGTAGCCGATGCCTTGAGCCGAAAGGAGAGAGTGAAACCAAGACGGGCTAGAGCTATGAGCCTCACGGTAGGGCCAAATATTCGTGATCGGATTATTGAAGCCCAAATTCAAGCTACCCTACCGGAAAACTTTGGAAACGAAAACCTGGATGGCATGGAACAACTATTTGACCAGAAGAATGATAATGGGCTATACATGGTTGAAAGACTTTGGGTTCCTATTTTCGGCGACTTAAGAACACTTATTATGAATGAAGCTCACCTATCGCCTTATTCGGTCCATCCCGGGTCGGATAAGATGTACTTTGACTTGAAAGAATTGTATTGGTGGCCGGGCATGAAGCGTGATGTGGCTAGGTATGTGAGTGAGTGTCTTACTTGCTTACAAGTCAAAGCCGATCACAAGAAGCCACCCGGATTGTTGGTACAACCGGTGATGCCCGAATGGAAGTGGGAACATATCTCAATGGACTTCATTACTAAATTACCGAAGACGAGAAGCGGTCGTGACACGATTTGGGTGATAGTAGATCGGTTAACGAAGTCGGCTCACTTTTTAGCCATTCGAGAAACCGATAAATTTGACACTTTGGCTCGATTGTACATCAAGGAAGTAATATCTAAGCATGGAGTGCCGATTTCTATCATTTCGGATAGAGATGCCCGTTTCAAATCAAAATTTTGGGAAGCTTTTCAAAAGGCCATGGGTACTCGACTTGACATGAGCACGGCGTTTCACCCTCAAACGGATGGGCAAACCGAGAGAACCATTCAAACACTTGAAGACATGTTAAGGGCGTGTGCAATCGATTTTGGTGGAAGTTGGGAAGACCATTTGCCGCTAGTAGAGTTTTCATACAACAATAGCTACCATGCTACCATTCAAATGGCACCCTTTAAAGCATTGTATGGTAGGGTATGTCGTTCTCCTTTAGCTTGGGCGGAAATTGGAGAGAGTCAACTTATCGGGCCAGAAATTGTGATTGAAACAACCAAGGTAATATCTCAAATTAAGGAGAAGTTGCAGTTGGCCCATGAACGTCAAAAGAAGTATGCCGATGTGAGGCGAAGACCGTTGGAGTTTGAAGTTGGTGATTATGTACTTTTGAAGGTATCACCTTGGAAGGGTGTTGTACGTTTTGTGAAGCGGGGAAAACTTGCGCCAAGGTATATTGGTCCTTTCAAGATTCTTGAACGGATTGGGAAAGTTGCTTATCGGCTAGAATTGCCTCAAGAGCTTAGCGGTGTGCATGATGTGTTTCATATTTGTAACTTGCGCAAGTGTTTGGCGGATCCTACACATCATGTGCCTATGGACGAAATTAGGGTTGATTCGAATTTGAACTTTGTTGAAGAGCCGGTAGAGATCTTGGACCGCCAAGAAAAGAAACTCAAGAGTAAACGCTACACGATTGTGAAGGTTAGATGGAATGCTAGACGTGGAGCCGAGTTCACTTGGGAGAGAGAAGACCATATGAAGTCTAAGTACCCGCATTTATTTAGTAATTAGGGTTTTGTTGAATTTCGGGACGAAATTCTTTCAACGGGGGAATAATGTAACATCCGTGAATTTTGACCTGTTGACTTTTGTGTAATTTGACTAACAAACTTGTTGAATGAAATAATTGGGCCCATTTGTGATTATATGACTATGTGGTATGTTGGTCGGGTCGTTGTATGTGTAGTCGGTATTTAAATAGGTAATTAATTGTATTGTGACTTGAGAGGGGAAACGGGTCGGCCCGTGGGTAGTCCATGACCCACCAGCCCCCCAAGACCCATTTCTCCCCCTTATCCCTTATCCTTTCTCTCTTTTCTCTCTATCTATCTATCTCTTCTATTCTCTCTCAAGTAAAAGAACCCTTTTTGTTCTTCATCATTTCTTGCATCAACATTGTGTTTGAATCTACCATAATACAAGAATCATAGCCATCTTCATCTCGTTTGCTTCCTATTAGAGAATCAAAAGCCAAGTTCTTGCATTTTACCCATTTTGACCTAATTTCGGGTTCTAGCTCAAGGAAGAGTTTCGGTAAGTCTAATTCATCTCATTTGTACCTACTTATGTTTGTTTAAGCAATTCTAGTCATCTTGAAAGTTTGCAAGTCCTAAATCGGCTTAAATCTTGATTTGGGTCAAACTAGGGTTTAATTAGGGTTGGAAGGATTCGGATGTGATTTTGATGTTTTGAATCGAAACTAAGATAGGGGTTATGTTTATTTATGTTGAAGTATGTTTGTATAAGCTTCAAAATGAGTCTTGAAACATCACTAGTCGATTTGGTGACCAAAAATGGAGTTTGGGTTAAGTTTGGTTCGTGTTTGAAGTGTTTTGGAACTGATCTGGGCGCAGGTGCGTCGCACCTCCTCTTTGGTGCGCCGCACCAGAGCTTGGACTGGGTTCCCTGATCGTTTTGTGCGTCGCACACCCTCTTTGGTGCGCCGCACCAGGCTTGGACTGGGTTCCCTGATCGTTTTGTGCGTCGCACACCCTCTTTGGTGCGCCGCACCTTTCCTCCAGGGCAGCAAAACCTGTTGTAGTTTGAAAGGTCGTAACTTTTGATCCGTAAGTCCAAATAAGTCGTATGACCTATCGTTGGAATCGTAAGAGAGTCTATTTTCTTGTGGTAACACTCTTTTTGCATGAATCTCCTCTCATTTCTAATAAGGTCGAGTCGAATGCGTCTTGTTCCTACTCGTTTAAATTGTAAAGGCATTTAGGGTTTGTGACTCGACCTAATTGTGATAAACCAACTTGTTTATGATTGTAGAGTTGACATTTTTGGTATTATGATGTATAATTATAGGTTGTGGACGTGTGGACCCTATTACTCGTTTGTAATCTTATTCTAGCTTCTTTGCCGGACAAGGTGAGTTTCGTATCTCCCTACTCGCTTGAGATCCGGGCTGAAAAGTGTAAACCTGGCGTGTTTACTTGCATTTATTGATTTATTGATTGGTTGACGTGATTGTTGGATTGCTGGGATAGTTCGTTTCGTTTAATTGACTTGGGTTATGTTTTAGTTAAGTATTACTTTTATATTAGGATAGACGTACATACATGGAAGTCGGTTATGCCTTCATTGGGTTCTAGATGTGGTGGGAAGGCTGCGGGTGACCCTATATATAAGCATCTGAGACTCGAAGGAAGTAGAATCCTCTTAAGTGTATGTACGTATAGTTGGTTTAAATTGAAATTTGATTTATGAACGGTGATTATTGATTGTTGGTTCACGTTCGTTGAATGTTGAGTAGTGGCTCATAACTTACGATTATTGATTGTTGGTTCAAGTTCATCGTATATTGATTGTTGGTTCAAGTTCATCGTATATTGATTGTTGGTTCATGACTGATGCATTTACATTTGATTGTAAGCATTGCATACATTGTTGATAACCCTCGGCAGGGGATTGCCGACATCCTGGTGCATAGATGTATGCACCCATTTTGGATGTAGTGCCTGACTCCGAGTATATAGACATATATATCTCGATGTTTTTGAGATACAGCCTTGTTCATTGAGATGACAGAAGGGTATCGTTGCATTGGTGACTGGCGTTCACGCATAGGATAGGCATGTTGACCTATTTATGCATTTGGTACTTGCATTTGATATTCATATCATTGAGCATTCATTTACACGCCTTTACGTACTTATGAGATTTTGTTGATTGGATATTGTGGTGTTACTTAGAGGCTCACTGTAAGTCATGTCTAGCCTCTACTTGTATATTATGATTATTGTTTATGGTTCCTTGTGGACCATTACTACGAACTCACCAACCTTGTGTTGACTATGCTTAGTACACTTTTCAGGTAATCAGATTAATCCTGGGCGTGGAGTATAGTTGCTTGCTTGCTTGCTTGCTGTTTAACCCGGACTCTGGACTTTATGGATCAAGGATTCATAGACCTTCTCTTTTGCATTATACTTAGGATTAATTGCCATCTTTTGAATGCTCCTTCGTAACTTTGATGGTTATTGCTCCTTTTGTATTTTGGTACTTGTTCGTATTTGTAATGGATTCACTGAATCTTTATTTGCATTTAGTTCTTGTTCTATTGTAATTCCACCTTGTGCTATATGATTTCCGTAATATTTCGAGCCTCGGCTTGGGGTGTTACATATATTGTGAGTCTATGTACCATACTTTAAGAGCTTACTGTAAGTGTTTCCTTTAGCTCAATTGCTATTGTACGACCTTAGTATCGACACTTTTGATACTTGACTACTCTTGATTCTGGATACTTAAAGTTTTTATATGTTGTATGATTTTTGTGATCTTGGTGTAGCTTTTGGATGAGATACTTGTGAAATTCCAGTGTGGTGGAATATCTTGTGGTGCGGGACGTCTATTGCTCAACTATTGGATACTTACTTACTCACAGATGTATTTATGTATATATGTGTATATACACTAGTATCGAAGTTACAGCTCAATTTGAAACTATGTGATCCTACGAACTCAACAACCTAGTGTTGACATTTGAGTATCTTTTCAGGTATACAAAAAACGCTTGCAAGCTAGGATTTGATGGTTATAGTTGGACTTAAGGATCGATTGGTTGCATTGTAGGTCTTTAGACTCGGGCACGGTGCCTCAGATTGTTTTCCCTTGCATGGGATTTATTTGTTGTATTTTGACTCGAAATTGACAACTTGTAGGCTTGTATGAACATCATGTAGTTTCTCTGTATAATATCCATTTGCAACCTTGTTTCAGTTGCATCTCACGTTTCCGCCACTGTTGGGTTGTTACACAACCTACATGGCTGTTATTAACAAAATGCATTTTTATTAGGGTTACAACTTATTTTTGTAACATATGAATCATTCTTATGAGAATGTTATTATCGATATTAATATAGTTATTGTTATACATGTTTCATTATTTTCATCAATAATTATTTTTAATATAACAATTATTGTTATAAAAGTTGTTAACAAGTTACTTTTGCGGCAAAGATAAAACCAATAGATAAACATGTATATAAAACAAATATATAATTTTATGCAAATATTTTGCAGCAAACGATATAGATATCAAGTATTGGGTTATATAACAATTATCAAATTAAATCACAAAGCACGCAGCGGAAAATTAATCTATGTAATTAATTAATTAACCAAGAATAGAAACATGTACCTTTGATTTGAAGAAAAATAAAGTAAGAAACTTTATGAGGATTTGAAATAAATCCCTCTACGTTTGCACACACGACACGCGAATGTACGTATGCTAGTACTTGATCACGAACCGAACAACCTTTGTTATTCTCCCTAATAATCGAACCAACCAAAACTCGAAACTCTTTGTCTTTGGGAAGCTCGGCCGAAACCAAGAGGAAGGAGAGGAGGAGGAAGAAGTTAGGGGGGAGCTTTGTTTTTCCCTTTTTATAATCACTCTAAACCCTTTTCGTGTTTGACACAAATTAGGATTAGTATTTGATATAGATTAGGATTATAGAAAAACAAGTTAAGTTAATGAGTTAAAAACTCATTAACAAAACCGGCCCCCTATTCTAGAATAATCTAGAATACTTAATTTAATTACCAAATTACAATTAAGTCCTCCTTAACTAACGTCGTTAGCTAGTAACCGTTAGTTTTTAACGACCACTCGTTAATTGAAATCGTGATCATATACTAACATCAAGTTCATAAATGAAAATAAACAAACCATTGTCAAACAATATATACATCCACATGAAACACGTTCATTCAGCATTGATCTTTACGAGATTGTATTATTGAAATCATCATCATAATTTATATATTAACCTAAATAATTATTATTATGATACCCGTGTAGCACGATTGCCAAATTTTTATTGTTTGTTGTCAAAACATATTCAATAATATATAGATAGATTAGATATATTTTGGCTTACCTAATTTTTATAAATTTGGTTAAGTTCATAAATGAAAATAAACAAACCATTGTCAAACAATATATACATCCACATGAAACACGTTCATTCAGCATTGATCTTTACGAGATTGTATTATTGAAATCATCATCATAATTTATATATTAACCTAAATAATTATTATTATGATACCCGTGTAGCACGATTGCCAAATTTTTATTGTTTGTTGTCAAAACATATTCAATAATATATAGATAGATTAGATATATTTTGGCTTACCTAATTTTTATAAATTTGGTTCACCGAAGTTTACGCCAAGTTTGAGATAAATCAATCCATCAACAAACATTACTAGCTTAATACCAGGTCCGTAACCGGGTAAAAATTAATTTTTTATATATCACACATAAAGACATACAGCAAGTTTTTTTAGAACGGCATTATAATCTACTCCTACTCCTAAATTACACGCATGTCTGGGATGAAACTGAAGACTCTCGAAAAATCCTATTAATCCACCCAATAAATGTGAGAAGTGGGACTCGAACCCAAGTGTAAAAAGGCAAAAAGGTCTTAAAGTTAAAGTGGTACACCTCTCCGAACGATGAATACCCCTCCCCACAATATTCTTCATAATTGCATCAGCGTTACGCCATTTATTCATCTTTAAGAATACCCAAAACACCAATCTGGTTTATTAATGGTGCTTGAGTATCGCGTTTGTTTTGGGCAAATTTTATCATTTATAACTAGAGTGAAGGCTCGTGCAACGCACGGCTGGGCTTTTCACTCGTTTGATGTCCGATATATTTCTGTAAAAGTTGTAGAAATACATGTAGCAATATGATTCATACCCTGATTATGCAGATAAACAAAAAAGTGTGATACTGATCCATTAGATATATCCTTTTATTATATAGAAGTATATATTTTTAAAATCATAAGTAAATAACTTCTTGTTTACTCATTATTTTAATTTAAGATATTTTTTTGTCAAGTATTGTAAGTTGGTTTAAAATCGTTATCTGCTTAGTTAGATTATTATCAAGCACTTAGTTAGATTATTATCAAGTACTTGATAGATATTATCAAGCATTAGTTAGATTATTATCAAGCACTTAGTTAGATTATTATCAAGCACTTAGTTAGATTATTATCAAGCACTTAGTTAGATTATTATCAAGCACTTAGTTAGATTATTATCAAGCACTTAGTTAGATTATTATCAAGCACTTAGTTAGATTATTATCAAGCACTTAGTTAGATTATTATCAAGCACTTAGTTAGATTATTATCAAGCACTTAGTTAGATTATTATCAAGCATTAGTTAGATTATTATCAAGCACTTAGTTAGATTATTATCAAGCACTTAGTTAGATTATTATCAAGCACTTAGTTAGATTATTATCAAGCACTTAGTTAGATTATTATCAAGCACTTAGTTAGATTATTATCAAGCACTTAGTTAGATTATTATCAAGCACTTAGTTAGATTATTATCAAGCACTTAGTTAGATTATTATCAAGCACTTAGTTAGATTATTATCAAGCACTTAGTTAGATTATTATCAAGCACTTAGTTAGATTATTATCAAGCACTTAGTTGGTTTATTATCTGCTTAGTTAGATTATTATCAAGCACTTAGTTAGATTATTATCAAGTACTTGATATACAAAAATCCATATAAGTCATAAGTCATCAAAGGCCCAAAATTTTGATGGACTATCAATTTTGATGGGCTATCAGTTTAAAAGTAAAGTTTTTATGTATTTAGGCTGTTAAAAACATCAAGACGTGCACTTTCAATTTTTGTATAAATTTGGTTCACCGAAGTTTACGCCAAGTTTGAGATAAATCAATCCATCAACAAACATTACTAGCTTAATACCAGGTCCGTAACCGGGTAAAAATTAATTTTTTATATATCACACATAAAGACATACAGCAAGTTTTTTTAGAACGGCATTATAATCTACTCCTACTCCTAAATTACACGCATGTCTGGGATGAAACTGAAGACTCTCGAAAAATCCTATTAATCCACCCAATAAATGTGAGAAGTGGGACTCGAACCCAAGTGTAAAAAGGCAAAAAGGTCTTAAAGTTAAAGTGGTACACCTCTCCGAACGATGAATACCCCTCCCCACAATATTCTTCATAATTGCATCAGCGTTACGCCATTTATTCATCTTTAAGAATACCCAAAACACCAATCTGGTTTATTAATGGTGCTTGAGTATCGCGTTTGTTTTGGGCAAATTTTATCATTTATAACTAGAGTGAAGGCTCGTGCAACGCACGGCTGGGCTTTTCACTCGTTTGATGTCCGATATATTTCTGTAAAAGTTGTAGAAATACATGTAGCAATATGATTCATACCCTGATTATGCAGATAAACAAAAAAATGTGATACTGATCCATTAGATATATCCTTTTATTATATAGAAGTATATATTTTTAAAATCATAAGCACGAAAGGAGGCTAACCCTGACATACAGAGAGCCTCTACAAAACACAATAATGTCCAACAACAAGATTACACAAGCACAACGCGTGAAATGAGAAATGCATAAATGATATGAATATCAATGCAAATGCCGGAATGCATGAATAAGCCAATATGCCTATCCTGTGCGTGAGCTCAAGTCACCAATGCAACGATACCCTTCTGTCATCGCAATGAACAAGGTTGTATCTCAAAATAAAAAAAAAAAAAAAAAAAAAAAAAAAAAAAAAAAAAAAAAAAAAAAAAAAAAAAAAAAAAAAAAAAAAAAAAAAAAAAAAAAAAAAAAAAAAAAAAAAAAAAAAAAAAAAAAAAAAAAAAAAAAAAAAAAAAAAAAAAAAAAAAAAAAAAAAAAAAAAAAAAAAAAAAAAAAAAAAAAAAAAAAAAAAAAAAAAAAAAAAAAAAAAAAAAAAAAAAAAAAAAAAAAAAAAAAAAAAAAAAAAAAAAAAAAAAAAAAAAAAAAAAAAAAAAAAAAAAAAAAATAAGAAGTAGTTTGCTAACTATTTACTTTAAACGGAAATTGTAATAGCTTGAAGCAATACAGGAGTTATTTATGGCGGCAGAAGGTGAATTTGTTGATTTTGACTATGATGATGTCGAGAAGGATGACCCGAGTAAGAATGTGAGCGGGTGGATGATGATAGAGCTAATGGAGGTGATTAAAGTTTCCTGGTGGTATGGTTCTTCTTCTTTGCACTCGGTTGATGACATATTGTGTAACACCCCAAGCCGAGGCTCGGAATATCACGGAAAACACATAGCACCAGGTGGAATTACAATAGAACAATCTAAATGCAAATAAATAGATTCGGTGAATCCAAAACATAACGAAGCAAGTATCAAAATACAACAGGAGCAAATAGCCATCAAGGTTACATAATAACATCCAAAGATGGCAAACAATCCTAAGTATAATGCAAAAGGCAGGCCAATGAATCCTTGATCCATGAAGTCCATAGACCGGGTTTACAGCAAGCCAAGCAACTAAACTCCACGCCCTGGGAGAACCTGATTACCTGAAAAGTGTACTAAGCATAGTCAACACAAGGTTGGTGAGTTCGTAGTAATGGCCCACAAGGAACCATAGACAAAATCATAAGCACGAAAGGAGGCTAATCCTAACATACAGAGAGCCTCTACAAAACACAATAATGTCCAACAACAAGATTACACAAGCACAACGCGTGAAATGAGAAATGCATAAATGATATGAATATCAATGCAAATGCCGGAATGCATGAATAAGCCAATATGCCTATCCTGTGCGTGAGCTCAAGTCACCAATGCAACGATACCCTTCTGTCATCGCAATGAACAAGGCTGTATCTCAAAATCATCGAGATATATATGTCTATATACTCGGAGTCAGGTCTACATCCAAAATGGGTGCATACATCTATGCACCAGGATGTCGGCAATCCCCTGCCGAGGGTCATCAACAATGTATGCAATGCTTACAATCGAATGTAAATGCATAAATCGTGAACCAACAATCAATATACGATAAACCTGCGCCAACAATCAATATACGATAAACCTGCGCCAACAATCAATATTCAACAAACATAACCCAACAACCAATATACTACCATCATACGCCAACAATCAATAATCAACAACATAAGCCACTAATCACAATTTAACCGACTATACGTACATATACTTCAGAGGATTCTACTTTCTTCAAGTCCCAGATGCTTATATATAGGGTCACCCGCAGCCTTCCCACCACATCTAGAACCCAATGAAGGCATAACCGACTTCCATGTATGTACGTCTATCCTAATATAAAAGTAATACTTAACTAAAACATAGCCCAAGTCAATTAAACGAAACGAACTATCCCATCAATCCAACAATCAAGTCAACCAATCAATAAATCAATAATGCAAGTAAACACGCCAGGTTTACACTTTTCAGCCCGAATCTCAAGCGAGTAGGGAGATACGAAACTCACCTTGCCCGACAAAGAAGCTAGAATAAGATTACAAACGAGTAATAGGGTCCACACGTCCACAACCTATAATTATACATCATAATACCATAATGTCAACTCTACAATCATAAACAAGTTGGTTTAGCTCGATTAAGTCAAGCCATAAGCCCCTAAACACATTCACAACTTAAACGAGTATGAACAAGACGCATTTGACTTGCCCTTTTTAGAAATGGGAGAAGGTTCATACAAAAAGAGTGTTACTACAAGAAAATAGACTCTCTTATGATTCCAACGATAGGTCATACGACTTGTTTGGGGTTACGGATTAGAAGTTATTAATATTTGAAAACTATCCACTGCGTCGCAGTGAGCCAGGACTAAGCTCACTGCGCCGCAGTGGCTAAACTGAACCAGGACCAGTACTAAGGCACTGCGCCGCAGTGAGCATTTGCCAAGCTCACTGCGCCGCAGTGGCTAAACTGAACCAGGACCAGTACTAAGGCACTGCGCCGCAGTGAGCAGCCAAGCTCACTGCGCCGCAGTGGCTAAACTGAACCAGGACCAGTACTAAGGCACTGCGCCGCAGTGAGCAACGAACCAGCCAGACTAAGCACTGCGCCGCAGTGGCTAAACTGAACCAGGACCAGTACTAAGGCACTGCGCCGCAGTGAGCCTTTGCTAAGCTCACTGCGCCGCAGTGGCTAAACTGAACCAGGACCAGTACTAAGGCACTGCGCCGCAGTGAGCTAACCCCAAACTGACCAGTCCCTAGCCACTGCGCCGCAGTGGCTAATGAACCAGGACCATACTAGGCACTGCGCCGCAGTGGCTAAACTGAACCAGGACCAGTACTAAGCCACTGCGCCGCAGTGGCCCAGTTCTGGCCAGAAACACCAGCAGCACCAGCAGCAAGACACAATACCAAAACCCTAAAACACGACCCAAACCAACCCAAATCGATTTGTAAAGCCTTATAACTTGATTTGAAGCATAAATAGAAGCAAATGGGTTGAATTAGACTTACACAAACACCTTCTTGAGCTTAAATCCGAAATTAGGTCAAAGTGGGTAAGATGCAAGATTTCCACCTTTGATTCTTCGATATGGCGTTAATGTGGTATAGATGGTGATGATCCTAGTGTTATAATCGATCCACCACTAGTTTGATGTAAGGAATGGTGAAGAAGATTGGAGTGGGTCTTGCTTTGCTTTTGAGAGAAAGGGAGAAAGAGATATGGGGGGGGGAATGGGTCATGGGTGGCTGGTGGGTCTTGGACTACCCACGGGCCGACCCGTTTCTCCCACAAGCCATAAAATACTCGGTTGCACAACTAAATGCCAACAAACTAAATAACGACTCGACTAACACACATTGTCATTTAATTCACCAAACGACCCACTTATTTCATTAAACAAGTTGGTTTAGCTCGATTAAGTCAAGCCATAAGCCCCTAAACACATTCAAAACTTAAACGAGTATGAACAAGACGCATTTGACTTGCCCTTTTTAGAAATGGGAGAAGGTTCATACAAAAAGAGTGTTACTACAAGAAAATAGACTCTCTTATGATTCCAACGATAGGTCATACGACTTGTTTGGGGTTACGGATTAGAAGTTATTAACGTTTGAAAATTGACACGCATTTAATTACAGTAACTATCCACTGCGTCGCAGTGAGCCAGGACTAAGCTCACTGCGCCGCAGTGGCTAAACTGAACCAGGACCAGTACTAAGGCACTGCGCCGCAGTGAGCTAACCCCAAACTGACCAGTCCCTAGCCACTGCGCCGCAGTGGGCTAGCCTAAGCCACTGCGCCGCAGTGGCCCAGTTCTGGCCAGAAACACCAGCAGCACCAGCAGCAAGACACAATACCAAAACCCTAAAACACGACCCAAACCAACCCAAATCGATTTGTAAAGCCTTATAACTTGATTTGAAGCATAAATAAACACCACTAACCATAACTAAACATAACCCAATCCACAAACTTGACCCAAAACATCAAAATCATACTCAAATCTTCAAACCCTAATTTAAACCTAATTTTCCATTTTTACCATTTTTAAATCTTGGAATCCCATAAAAACGACTAGAAACATAAGTGCAAGCATAAATAGAAGCAAATGGGTTGAATTAGACTTACACAAACACCTTCTTGAGCTTAAATCCGAAATTAGGTCAAAGTGGGTAAGATGCAAGATTTCCACCTTTGATTCTTCGATATGGCGTTAATGTGGTATAGATGGTGATGATCCTAGTGTTATAATCGATCCACCACTAGTTTGATGTAAGGAATGGTGAAGAAGATTGGAGTGGGTCTTGCTTTGCTTTTGAGAGAAAGGGAGAAAGAGATATGGGGGGGGGGAATGGGTCATGGGTGGCTGGTGGGTCTTGGACTACCCACGGGCCGACCCGTTTCTCCCACAAGCCATAAAATACTCGGTTGCACAACTAAATGCCAACAAACTAAATAACGACTCGACTAACACACATTGTCATTTAATTCACCAAACGACCCACTTAGTTCATTAAACAAGATTGTTAATCAAATTACACATACAGTCGACGGGTCAAAATTCACGGATGTTACATTATTCCCCCGTTAAAAGAATTTCGTCCCGAAATTCAACAAACCCTAATTTAAACCTAATTTTCCATTTTTACCATTTTTAAATCTTGGAATCCCATAAAAACGACTAGAAACATAAGTGCAAGCATAAATAGAAGCAAATGGGTTGAATTAGACTTACACAAACACCTTCTTGAGCTTAAATCCGAAATTAGGTCAAAGTGGGTAAGATGCAAGATTTCCACCTTTGATTCTTCGATATGGCGTTAATGTGGTATAGATGGTGATGATCCTAGTGTTATAATCGATCCACCACTAGTTTGATGTAAGGAATGGTGAAGAAGATTGGAGTGGGTCTTGCTTTGCTTTTGAGAGAAAGGGAGAAAGAGATATGGGGGGGGGGGAATGGGTCATGGGTGGCTGGTGGGTCTTGGACTACCCACGGGCCGACCCGTTTCTCCCACAAGCCATAAAATACTCGGTTGCACAACTAAATGCCAACAAACTAAATAACGACTCGACTAACACACATTGTCATTTAATTCACCAAACGACCCACTTAGTTCATTAAACAAGATTGTTAATCAAATTACACATACAGTCGACGGGTCAAAATTCACGGATGTTACATTATTCCCCCGTTAAAAGAATTTCGTCCCGAAATTCAACAAAACCCTAATTATTAAACAAATGCGGGTACTTAGACTTCATGTGATCCTCCCGCTCCCAAGTGAACTCGGCTCCACGTCTAGCATTCCATCTAACCTTAACAATCGTGTAGCGTTTGTTCTTGAGTTTCTTCTCTTGACGATCCAAAATCTCCACCGGCTCTTCAACAAAGTTTAGGCTCGAATCAACCCTAATTTCGTCCATAGGCACATGATGCGTAGGATCCGCCAAACACTTGCGTAAGTTACAAATATGAAATACATCATGCACACCGCTAAGCTCTTGAGGCAATTCTAGCCGATAAGCAAGTTTCCCAACCCGTTCAAGAATCTTGAATGGACCAATATACCTTGGCGCAAGTTTTCCCCGCTTCACAAAACGTACGACTCCTTTCCAAGGTGACACTTTCAAAAGTACAAAATCACCAACTTCAAACTCTAACGGTCTCCGCCTCACATCGGCATACTTCTTTTGACGTTCACGGGCCAATTGCAACTTCTCCTTAATTCGAGATATTACCTTAGTTGTTTCAATCACAATTTCCGGCCCGATGAGTTGACTCTCTCCGATTTCCGCCCAAGCTAGGGGAGAACGACATATCCTACCATACAATGCTTCAAAGGGCGCCATTTGAATGGTAGCATGGTAGCTATTGTTGTATGAAAATTCTACTAGCGGCAAATGGTCTTCCCAACTCCCACCAAAATCGATTGCACACGCCCTTAACATGTCTTCGAGTGTTTGAATGGTTCTCTCGGTTTGTCCATCCGTTTGAGGGTGAAACGCCGTGCTCATGTCAAGTCGAGTACCCATGGCTTTTTGAAAGGCTTCCCAAAATTTTGATTTGAAACGGGTATCCCTATCCGAAATGATAGAAATCGGCACTCCATGCTTAGATATTACTTCTTTGATGTACAATCGAACCAAAGTGTCAAATTTATCGGTTTCACGAATGGCTAAAAAGTGAGCCGACTTCGTTAGCCGATCTACTATCACCCAAATCGTGTCACGGCCGCTTCTCGTCTTCGGTAGTTTAGTAATGAAGTCCATTGAGATATGCCCCCACTTCCATTCGGGCATCACCGGTTGCACCAACAATCCGGGTGGCTTCTTGTGATCGGCTTTGACTTGTAAGCAAGTAAGACACTCACTCACATACCTTGCCACATCACGCTTCATGCCCGGCCACCAATATAATTCCTTCAAGTCAAAGTACATCTTATCCGACCCGGGATGGACCGAATAAGGCGATAGGTGAGCCTCATTCATAATAAGCATTCTTAAGTCGCCGAAAATAGGAACCCAAAGTCTTTCAACCATGTATAGTCCATTATCATTCTTTCGGTCAAATAGTTGTTCCATGCCGTCTAGGTTTTCGTTTCCAAAGTTTTCCGGTAGGGTGGCTTGAATTTGGGCTTCAATGATCCGATCACGAATATTTGGCCCTACCGTGAGGCTCATAGCTCTAGCCCATCTTGGTTTCACTCTCTCCTTTCGGCTCAAGGCATCGGCTACTACGTTTGCCTTGCCCGGGTGATAACGAATGTCACAATCATAATCACTAAATAGTTCTAACCAACGCCTTTGCCTCATGTCAAGTCGAGTACCCATGGCTTTTTGAAAGGCTTCCCAAAATTTTGATTTGAAACGGGCATCCCTATCCGAAATGATAGAAATCGGCACTCCATGCTTAGATATTACTTCTTTGATGTACAATCGAACCAAAGTGTCAAATTTATCGGTTTCACGAATGGCTAAAAAGTGAGCCGACTTCGTTAGCCGATCTACTATCACCCAAATCGTGTCACGGCCGCTTCTCGTCTTCGGTAGTTTAGTAATGAAGTCCATTGAGATATGCCCCCACTTCCATTCGGGCATCACCGGTTGCACCAACAATCCGGGTGGCTTCTTGTGATCGGCTTTGACTTGTAAGCAAGTAAGACACTCACTCACATACCTTGCCACATCACGCTTCATGCCCGGCCACCAATATAATTCCTTCAAGTCAAAGTACATCTTATCCGACCCGGGATGGACCGAATAAGGCGATAGGTGAGCCTCATTCATAATAAGCATTCTTAAGTCGCCGAAAATAGGAACCCAAAGTCTTTCAACCATGTATAGTCCATTATCATTCTTTCGGTCAAATAGTTGTTCCATGCCGTCTAGGTTTTCGTTTCCAAAGTTTTCCGGTAGGGTGGCTTGAATTTGGGCTTCAATGATCCGATCACGAATATTTGGCCCTACCGTGAGGCTCATAGCTCTAGCCCATCTTGGTTTCACTCTCTCCTTTCGGCTCAAGGCATCGGCTACTACGTTTGCCTTGCCCGGGTGATAACGAATGTCACAATCATAATCACTAAATAGTTCTAACCAACGCCTTTGCCTCATGTTCAATTCATTTTGGTTGAAGATGTGCTGGAGACTTTTGTGATCAGTATAAATCACACATTTGGTGCCATAGAGGTAATGCCTCCAACACTTCAAAGCAAACACAACCGCCCCCAATTCCAAATCATGTGTCGGGTAGTTCTTCTCATGTACCTTCAATTGCCGAGAGGCATAAACGATGACTTTACCCCTTTGCATAAGGACACAACCCAACCCTTGCCCTGAAGCATCACAATAAACCACAAAATCTTCGATCCCATCCGGAAGTGTCAAAATAGGAGCATCACATAGCATATCTTTAAGTGTTTGGAAGGCGTTCTCTTGTCTTTCGCCCCATTCAAAGTTTCTCTCCTTTTGAGTCAAGAGGGTGAGTGGTTGTGCAATACGGGAGAAATTTTCAATAAATCTTCTATAGTAACCCGCCAATCCAAGGAATTGGCGGATCTCAGATGGCGTCTCGGGTCTTCTCCAATTCTTGACCGCTTCGATCTTGCTTGGGTCCACATGAATGCCATCCTCGCTCACTACGTGACCAAGGAAGTGGACCTCTTCCAACCAAAACTCACACTTGGAAAATTTCGCATACAATTTCTCCTTCCTTAGTAATTCAAGCACTTCACGCAAGTGCTCCACATGCTCCTCCTTTGTCTTCGAGTATACAAGTATGTCATCAATGAACACAATGACGGACTTGTCTAAGTATGGTTGACACACCCGGTTCATCAAGTGCATGAACACCGCCGGTGCATTAGTCAACCCAAAAGGCATTACTGTGAATTCAAAATGACCATACCTTGTGCGAAAAGCCGTTTTGGGGATGTCATCTTCATGTACCCGGAGTTGATGATAGCCCGAGCGAAGATCGATTTTTGAGAAGTGCTTAGCTCCTTGAAGTTGATCAAACAAGTCATCAATTCTTGGGAGAGGATATCGGTTCTTCACGGTGAGCTTGTTCAATTCCCGGTAATCAATACACATTCTGAAGGATCCGTCTTTCTTTTTGACGAAGAGAACAGGAGCACCCTAAGGAGATTGACTAGGGCGAATGAAACCCTTCTCTTGGAGTTCCTTGAGTTGAGTTTGTAGCTCCTGCATTTCGGTTAAGGCTAGTCTATATGGAGCTTTTGCTATGGGCGCGGCTTCGGGAATAAGATTGATACGAAAATCAAGTTCCCGGGTTGGAGGTAATCCGGGTAAGTCATCCGGAAAAACATCGGGAAAATCACAAACGATAGGAACGGTCTTCAATTCTACCTTTGAGATGGTAGCACTAAAGACTTTAGAATTAGAGGAATCGGAGATTTCGCCTTGAACCCTAAGAATTTTACCGTTAGCCAAAGGTATTTTAACAACTCTCTCGCCACAATCAATGGTTGCATTTACCGCCGTCAACCAATCCATACCCACTATAATATCAAAACTACCAATGTCAAGGGGCATAAGGTCAATGAAGAAGTCGACATCTTCCAAAGTCAAGACACATTCTCGAAGTATTTGACTAATTCTAGTTAGTGACCCGTTTACCATTTCAATGTCAAGCACATAGTTTAGAGTACACGGATGCACATCAATCAAAGGAACAAAGTTAGAAGACACGGGGCTAAAATCGGCCCCGGAATCAAATAGAACGGTGGCATAGAGACCATTAAGGAGAAAAGTACCTGCTACAACGTTAGGATCATTGCGGGCTTCATTTACATTGGCCGCAAAGGCTCGGCCGCGTGGTTGCACTTGGTGGCCTTGTTGTCCCCGGTTTTGATTAGGCCCGACCATTTGTAGTTGGTTGGGGTGGACGGCTACTTGCACTTGTTGCCCCACCCATCGAGGGCAATTATTACGGTAGTGGTCACGGCTACCACATTCAAAACATTCGCCTCTTCTTTGATTACCTTGAGGAGGAACGGCCCGAATAGGAGCCGCATTCATTGGGCCGGCTCTTGGAGCTCTACAATTCTTGGATGCGTGCCCAACTTGGTTGCAATTATACCATGCCCCACATGGAGTAGTGGTGGGATGGTGCCTGTTGCACCTCCCACAGAAAGGATGAGGCCCGGTATAAGGCCTCCTAGCCGGTTCTACCGCCGCCATTACCCTACCCCTATACGCATTCTTGGGGTCAAACCTTCCCGCTTTCTTCACCCCACTAGACTCCCCCACTTCTTTCCTCAAAACACCACATCTCAATAAATCTTCAGTCACACTCCCGGCCTGGTTGACCGCGTTAGCCAAAGAAGTAGGCATGTTGGAGTTTACATAAGATCGGACTTGAGGATTCAAGCCCAATACAAACTTCTGGATGGCCTGTGACTCGGTACCCACCAAGTGAGGAATGAGGGTAGACAACTCTTGAAATCGTCTCACATAGCCCTTGTAATCGGCTCCCTCCATGTTTAGATTTGCGAATTCAATGGTTAAGTTTTGTAGTTCATACGGAGGACAAAACTTTGCCTTTACCTTGTTTTTGAAGTCAATCCACTCCAAATTTTGAGTCCGCCCCAATGTTATTTCTTGGTTCCACCAACTCAAGGCGTCATGCCTAAACATGCCGGATGCATAGGAAATCCGGTCATCGTAGGTGCAATGACTCCTTTCTATCACTGCCTCTATCCCCTCAAACCACCTTATACATTCCGTGGGCCCACCTTTCCCGTCAAACTCCGGTGCCCCACAACTTTTAAAATCTTTAAATATGCATCCTTGGCGGTATCCACCGTATTGATTATTCATGGGCATCCCAACATTAACTCCCACGGGTCCCTCTTCTTCATCCTCAACGGCATGAGGTTGGGCATTTTCGTTATCCATATTTTCTGGGACTTCATTGTTTTGAGGCCCATTATTTTGCCCAAGATTTGCCGTGACCTGAGCAATAATGGTTGGCATGATATTGGCGATCGTTTGAGCGATCACCTCAGCCATATTTGGCTCCGGGATTTCACCACGACCCCTACCACGGCCCCTACCACGACCTCTACCACGGCCCCTACCTCCTTGTACTTCCGGTTGAGCTTCCGGTTGAGGTTCTTCCTCTTCAGTCCTATAGTTAGTTCCGACTCTCCTTGGTCTCGCCATTTCTATAAAACAAGTGACACGTTGACCCGAGAGTTAGTCTCAAATGCTCACATGTTAGCCACACAAGTAGTCAATGCTCTCATACCGATACCACATACTCATTTCATTACATTATGCTAGGGCAGAAGTGTTAGAATCATAAGGGATTTTCACATATCACAGCATATCATCAAGTAATCATGCTCATACATCATGCAGTTAAACAACTAACACAACTGATTCAAAGTATAGTCCGAATTCGATATGCTCTCTAGTTATTGACCGGGTATGTATACAAGGTATACCAACGGCTAACCTTCCACCTAATCAACTTCCATTAAGCATATCGGTTCCTTATTATACTTTAAGCCACTCGTGCGCAATCCACGATGTCATGAACTTGCTATAATATCGGGTAACCATAAAAGAGTTGATCGGGTTCTTTTAGGGTTGCCACAATATTATACTAAGTTAATGGCATCCCATCATTTTGCCCTAAATCATCACATTAATTCCAACAATTTACAACAACAACCCATATTAACTACAAATCACATTCATCACATTGAATTCAAGCTATCATACAATAGGTCTTAACTACGAACTCACACGGGGATTCACATAATTCATATTGCACACGAATTCCTAACCATGCATGCTATATGAAGAGTTTTAACTTAAGCCGTAGTCTAGGTCAAACCGCCTAATTCTCTACGACCACGCATGGGCCACCATTCTGTAACACCCCAAGCCGAGGCTCGGAATATCATGGAAAACACATAGCACCAGGTGGAATTACAATAGAACAATCTAAATGCAAATAAATAGATTCGGTGAATCCAAAACATAACGAAGCAAGTATCAAAATACAACAGGAGCAAATAGCCATCAAGGTTACATAATAACATCCGAAGATGGCAAACAATCCTAAGTATAATGCAAAAGGCAGGCCAATGAATCCTTGATCCATGAAGTCCATAGACCGGGTTTACAGCAAGCCAAGCAACTAAACTCCACGCCCTGGGAGAACCTGATTACCTGAAAAGTGTACTAAGCATAGTCAACACAAGGTTGGTGAGTTCGTAGTAATGGCCCACAAGGAACCATAGACAAAATCATAAGCACGAAAGAAGGCTAACCCTAACATACAGAGAGCCTCTACAAAACACAATAATGTCCAACAACAAGATTACACAAGCACAACGCGTGAAATGAGAAATGCATAAATGATATGAATATCAATGCAAATGCCGGAATGCATGAATAAGCCAATATGCCTATCCTGTGCGTGAGCTCAAGTCACCAATAAACGATAAACCTGCGCCAAAAATCAATATACGATAAACCTGCGCCAACAATCAATATACGATAAACCTGCGCCAACAATCAATATACGATAAACCTGCGCCAACAATCAATATACGATAAACCTGCGCCAACAATCAATATACGATAAACCTGCGCCAACAATCAATATACGATAAACCTGCGCCAACAATCAATATACGATAAACCTGCGCCAACAATCAATATACGATAAACCTGCGCCAACAATCAATATACGATAAACCTGCGCCAACAATCAATATACGATAAACCTGCGCCAACAATCAATATACGATAAACCTGCGCCAACAATCAATATACGATAAATCATGAACCAATAATCAATATACGATAAACCTGCGCCAACAATCAATAATCAACAACATAAGCCACTAATCACAATTTAACCGACTATACGTACATATACTTCAGAGGATTCTACTTTCTTCAAGTCCCAGATGCTTATATATAGGGTCACCCGCAGCCTTCCCACCACATCTAGAACCCAATGAAGGCATAACCGACTTCTATGTATGTACGTCTATCCTAATATAAAAGTAATACTTAACTAAAACATAGCCCAAGTCAATTAAACGAAACGAACTATCCCATCAATCCAACAATCAAGTCAACCAATCAATAAATCAATAATGCAAGTAAACACGCCAGGTTTACACTTTTCAGCCCGAATCTCAAGCGAGTAGGGAGATACGAAACTCACCTTGCCCGGCAAAGAAGCTAGAATAAGATTACAAACGAGTAATAGGGTCCACACGTCCACAACTTATAATTATACATCATAATACCATAATGTCAACTCTACAATCATAAACAAGTTGGTTTAGCTCGATTAAGTCAAGCCATAAGCCCCTAAACACATTCACAACTTAAACGAGTATGAACAAGACGCATTTGACTTGCCCTTTTTAGAAATGGGAGAAGGTTCATACAAAAAGAGTGTTACTACAAGAAAATAGACTCTCTTATGATTCCAACGATAGGTCATACGACTTGTTTGGGGTTACGGATTAGAAGTTATTAACGTTTGAAAATTGACACGCATTTAATTACAGTAACTATCCACTGCGTCGCAGTGAGCCAGGACTAAGCTCACTGCGCCGCAGTGGCTAAACTGAACCAGGACCTAGCACTGCGCCGCAGTGAGCCTTTGCCAAGCTCACTGCGCCGCAGTGAGCTAACCCCAAACTGACCAGTCCCTAGCCACTGCGCCGCAGTGGGCTAGCCTAAGCCACTGCGCCGCAGTGGCCCAGTTCTGGCCAGAAACACCAGCAGCAAGACACAATACCAAAACCCTAAAACACGACCCAAACCAACCCAAATCGATTTGTAAAGCCTTATAACTTGATTTGAAGCATAAATAAACACCACTAACCATAACTAAACATAACCCAATCCACAAACTTGACCCAAAACATCAAAATCATACTCAAATCTTCAAACCCTAATTTAAACCTAATTTTCCATTTTTACCATTTTTAAATCTTGGAATCCCATAAAAACGACTAGAAACATAAGTACAAGCATAAATAGAAGCAAATGGGTTGAATTAGACTTACACAAACACCTTCTTGAGCTTAAATCCGAAATTAGGTCAAAGTGGGTAAGATGCAAGATTTCCACCTTTGATTCTTCGATATGGCGTTAATGTGGTATAGATGGTGATGATCCTAGTGTTATAATCGATCCACCACTAGTTTGATGTAAGGAATGGTGAAGAAGATTGGAGTGGGTCTTGCTTTGCTTTTGAGAGAAAGGGAGAAAGAGATAGATAGATAAGAAAATGAGAGGGGAGAAAGAGATATGGGGGGGGGAATGGGTCATGGGTGGCTGGTGGGTCTTGGACTACCCACGGGCCGACCCGTTTCTCCCACAAGCCATAAAATACTCGGTTGCACAACTAAATGCCAACAAACTAAATAACGACTCGACTAACACACATTGTCATTTAATTCACCAAACGACCCACTTAGTTCATTAAACAAGATTGTTAATCAAATTACACATACAGTCGACGGGTCAAAATTCACGGATGTTACATATTGTCTTCGCGAGACGTCTACTGGTTACAACAATTGGTAAATGTCACGCCTGCTAATGACATGTCAGATTCGGCCGTGAGTAAGTTTAAGCAGGATGTTGTGAATCGAGTGGAGGTATTAATGAATCCAAGAAAAAACATTGGTGCATCTAATTCAAAAGGAAAACATAAAGAAGGATAACATGCATAGTCGGTAGGAAATGTTATGTGTGTTTTCTTTAAAGTGACATGAAATTATGTTTGTTTTTAATAAAAGAGTTATATATGTAATTTGTTTTCGTTTTGTGTTTCTGAAATAAAAAATAAGTTGGGTTGGTATTTGAAATAATGCCGGAAATAAGTTTTACTTTATCAATATGTATATTTAATAGTCTTTTAATTAGCTGGGAGTTTTTAATTTGTTTTAATTAGCGTGGGTACATCTGTGTATATGGTGTTAGTCATTTATCTGTTAATGCCTTTAAAAAAAAAGTATGTTATTTAACATATGAAATATGCATAAAAATAAATCATATTAATGTAAATTATTATGTTGTAGTTGTAAAACATTTTTTTCTTAGTAATTATTCATAATTAAAAATAGTTACATTGTTTATAAATAGTTCAATGTGGAGATGTATATGGAGGTAAAAGGATGAAGTAAATATTGTTGCAAAAATATAATTACGGAAGTCATACTAATAATATTTTTGTAGTCGTTGTATCTTGAAAAAAATATTGTCAATTAAACTCATAAGACAAGTTTTTTTTTCCAAAGGTAATCTATATGAAAGCATGACTATTTACAGGAACAAACTTGCCCCTAATGTTAAACAATGTGGGTTCATATATAAATACTTTGGGGAGAAACTTGTTTATAAGTGTTTTAGTATTTTAAGCTTTCAAGTGTTTGATTATCTTGTTTTGAAGGAATGACTGTTTTCCCTGTTTTGACCCATATTTGAATATAATGGGTGTTTTATATATTTGGATTGCTAATGTGATGAACGGATTATAATAATCGATCTTCCTTTTGTCGTAAATATTGAATGTTGGTGTTCAGTGTTAAGTTTTTTTTTACATTATTGTGTTTTAGGTTGCTTAGCTTTTAGATAAGCTTATGACAGCATGTTATATATAATGTACAATACCAAAACCTATTCAGTTATGTTTTCAATGATCACTTCATGTGCATATAGTAAAAATTCCATTTTGCCTTGTGAGGTTTTTTAGAATGACATTTAGTAACAGACGTGTTATATTAAGGAATGAAATTTTTGTTAAGATTTCTATAGTGACTTTTATACTTATCAAGAAATACAGGGTACATAAACTGATCTAAATAGGGATTATCATAATACCAGTAAAACACATTGGTTTGAGTATGTAAAAAATGTCACCAAAAAGTATTACTACAGATTATTGAAAGCTTCCTTGTATACGATATTTCTCGTATGATGTTTCAGTTCTTTGTTGTTATCCTCGACCATTAAGATCTTCAGACCTTCGGGTCGTGTAACCCTGGAGACTGCAACGTATAATTGACCGTGACTGAATACAGGATTTGGCAAATACAATCCTACATAATTAAGTGACTGACCCTGACTTTTATTCACTGTCATTGCATAACACGGCTTAACAGGAAACTATCGCCTTTTCATTATGAATGGCCATTGCGTTGATGTAGAAGTCAGTGTGATTCTTGGGATCAATACAGTCTTTCCTATTTTAGACCCTGTAATTATTCTTGCCCTGATAACAAACCTGCCAAGATCTGTGATGATCATTCGGGTGCCATTACATAGGCCTTCACTTGGATTTACATTTCTTAGGAGCATGACCGGTAAGCCCTCTTTGAGATGTAATTTATGTGGTGGCATTCCTGGAAAATTCAATGAGTTCAAAAACTCGATAGGATATAGCTCACTCTGTTCTGGTGACTCGGTAGAAGCCGGACACACCTCATCTGAACTCTGATACATTCGGGCTGGGCGTTTCAACTTGTTAAACATCTTCTCATTTAGTTCATCTGCTGATGCATTTTTTGGTGTTAAGATAGCTCTTTCCCGTAAGTAATTTTCATCTTGTTGATTTGCTTCAAAATCCGGAAACGTTGCTTTTATTATTTCTTCCATTGGATCATTAGTGTATGGAACAACAAACTGGTCAGGGATTGAAATCAGAGTTGCCTCCTCTTCATCTTCTTTAGCCTTTGCATGAACAACCCCATCTCCAATATTGAGAACCCATTTGTTGAAATTTTGTTTTTCAACGTCAACACCCCCAGTCGAAGTGTACTCATTGACACGCATACTACGCGATAGGGTGAAAACTTTGCAAGATTTCCACAGGAGTGACCGGTTTATGCAGGCATGGACAATCTCCTGTCGCTTTCCTTTTGGGATAACCGGCAATATCTGCCGGAAGTCTCCACCAAGCAAGACTGTCATCCCACCAAAAATCCGGTCCCTGTTCGCTGGTTCTTTGAACCCAAGAATATCTCTGAGGGTTTTTTCCAGTGCTTCAAAGGCATACTTTTGAGTCATCGGTGCTTCATCCCAGATAATCAACCGAGCTTCCTGCATTAATGAGTCAAGATGTGTGTTTTGTTTTATACCGCACGTGCTGCTTTCCAAGAGTTCCAATGGTATGACAAAGCGACTATGTGTTGTCCTTCCTCCCGGTAACAGTAGTGAAGCAATTCCTGCCACAACATTTTTGCAAGACGAATCAGATAACATCCAAAAATGTATAGAAATAACACAAAAAGTTTAGCATGTGCATATTTATGTACAGAATACCTGACGATGCAACTGCAAGGGCAATTAATCCTTCCCATCGCAACCGTGATAAGATGGCTCTGCACAAAAACGTCTTACCAGTACCCCCTAGGCCATAGACAAAATAGAACCCACCTTTTTGCGTGTGAACAGAAGAGATCACATTTTCATATATTGATAATTGATCCGGATTTAATGCAGCATAAAGGCCCTTGTGCTCATTTGCTTCCTGTACCCTGTTATAACTAAGTTCATCACGTATCAGTCGATTGTCTAACAAAGTTAGCAATGACTGATTACCAGCACTGACTATAGCAACATTGTTGACAGTAGGCAATGTAATCCTAGAACGATTAAAGCCATCATATTCACCCGAATGGAAGTATGTATGTCCCTTAATCTCAAAAACATGCCTGGTGCCAATAAGGTTGCGCAAAACAGGTGGAAGAACATCATCAACCGAGTCATCCTGAAAAGGAAAATATTAGAAACTGACAATTAAAGTTAAGCCTTCACCACGCAACTTTCATAACGGAAAACCATATAAGAACTTGTTGTTCTTCTTCCACCAGAGACTTTGCCGGCCTATGCACCAGCTGTTCTGCTGGTTCATCAAAAAGAGTCACAATGATTGACGTTGTGTCGTCTCTCACCTCCAAATGAAGTTTGTACCTGCCACACAATAGACATAATAAACAAAAACAACTATTCATATCAAATCCCATAAGAAAAGAACGTATACCTGATATGGGGGAACAGCACGGTGGAATCACAGCCTTTACACTTGAATCCTTCCCTGGTCCTTGTGAGTCCTTTCCGACAACGGCCGCTCGAGCAAGTCACCAGATACCAGCCTGTCCTGGTGCGGATATTGACAATTTCCACCGTATTTTTGAAAACTACACTCTGTTTTTTTTGGAAAATAAACAAAGTTAACCCATTGTTGCACATATGTATTTTCATGAACCTAAAGCATCAACAGGTATCCATATCACTTTACCCCATTATTCTTAACCCTCCCACCCATGTTATCACGACCCCATCTTAAGAGGGCAGCAAGGGAGTCAACTGTCGGGACGACATCAACAGGTGCAGTGGGCTTTATGCTAAGATCTTCAGAACTGCGAGTAAAAAGTGTAAACTGTTAGACTTAACACAGATAGTACATGCGAATAACTTGGTAAAAAGACACATAGTTACAACCTAAGGGCAGCCTTGAACAATTTCAAAGGCGGCAAATTCTCATCGTCAAGAATCTGAGTTGAAGATGTACTCGAAACTCCCAGTTCACCTGCAGGACAGGGCAAAAAAAAGTTAGAATAACATTTGCCAAACACACCAACACACACAATATACTCACCGTTGTGTTTTTTAGCAGTCATGGCAGTAAGGATGCACACATAAGCGCCCGCCTTTGGTCCTTTCTTTTTGATAAGCTCCTCACCCGTCAAGCCCCATAATGTGACGGGGATCTGCAGACCACTGCAAGTTTACACCCACAAACATTGGTAAGTGGAATACTTTCCAGTAAATTCAAAAAACAAATAAATGACTAAAAATAGGCAGATTCTATACCATTCATTGGTCAAAAGAAATTCAACAGTTTGCGCACCAGTAGACTTTGTTATCGGTCCACCAACATACATGATATAACCCATGACATCTACAGGAACATACAATAATCAACATAGACCGGGAACACAAACAAAACAAATACATAGCCAATGTCAAGAGAAACAAAACTTCATTTGAACTCCCTATCCCAAAAACCACCCACACATAATTACATCATAAGGGAAGTAAAATTTAATCCAAAAAAAAAAAACACAAATCGACAGTCTGTTTCAATGAAGGAAAGAGAAGAGGAAAGGGTTTTTATTTTTTTGTAATTTTAATCAAGGTTTTTTTGTTTTTAAAAAAAAAACACAAATCGACAGTCTGTTTCAATGAAGGAAAGAGAAGAGGAAAGGGTTTTTATTTTTTTGTAATTTTAATCAAGGTTTTTTTGTTTTTAAAAAAAAAACACAAATCGACAGCCTGTTTCAATGAAGGAAAGAGAAGAGGAAAGGGTTTTTATTTTTTTGTAATTTTAATCAAGGTTTTTTTGTTTTAAAAAAAAAACACAAATCGACAGCCTGTTTCAATGAAGGAAAGAGAAGAGGAAAGGGTTTTTATTTTTTTGTAATTTTAATCAAGGTTTTTTTGTTTTAAAAAAAAACAAAAATCGACAGTCTGTTCCGATGAAGGAAAGAGAAGAGGAAACGGTTTTTTTTTTTTGTAATTTTAATCAAACTGAAGAAAGAAAGATGAAATAAAACGGATTTTGTTTTAAAAAAAAAACACAAATCGACAGTCTGTTTCAATGAAGGAAAGAGAAGAGGAAAGGGTTTTTATTTTTTTGTAATTTTAATCAAGGTTTTTTTGTTTTAAAAAAAAAACACAAATCGACAGCCTGTTTCAATGAAGGAAAGAGAAGAGGAAAGGGTTTTTATTTTTTTGTAATTTTAATCAAGGTTTTTTTGTTTTAAAAAAAAACAAAAATCGACAGCTGTTCCAATGAAGGAAAGAGAAGAGGAAACGGTTTTTTTTTTTTTGTAATTTTAATCAAACTGAAGAAAGAAAGATGAAATAAAACGGATTTTGTTTTAAAAAAAAAACACAAATCGACAGTCTGTTTCAATGAAGGAAAGAGAAGAGGAAAGGGTTTTTATTTTTTTGTAATTTTAATCAAGGTTTTTTTGTTTTTAAAAAAAAAACACAAATCGACAGCTGTTCCAATGAAGGAAAGAGAAGAGGAAACGGTTTTTTTTTTTTTGTAATTTTAATCAAACTGAAGAAAGAAAGATGAAATAAAACGGATTTTGTTTTAAAAAAAAAACACAAATCGACAGTCTGTTTCAATGAAGGAAAGAGAAGAGGAAACGGTTTTTTTTTTTTTGTAATTTTAATCAACCTGAAGAAAGAAAGATGAAATAAAACGGATTTTGTTTTTAAAAAAAAAACACAAATCGACAGTCTGTTTCAATGAAGGAAAGAGAAGAGGAAAGGGTTTTTATTTTTTTGTAATTTTAATCAAGGTTTTTTTGTTTTTAAAAAAAACAAAAATTCGGCAGCCTGTTTGTGTTTGTGTTTGGGTTTGGGGCACGACTAAATGAATGAATGGGCTTTGGAGTTTGGGCAGCAAATTAGATGATGGAAGTCAGTTCATATATGTCTAATTTATTTAATTGCATGCCGTATAATTTTATTAGCATAAAATTTATGATGAAATATATGACTCTCATTCATGAATTTGATTACTCTTGCTATAAATTTAATAAGGAATTCATAAAGATTATGGGTTGCTTAATTGATCATAAAGTAACCCTCATTAAGTACCCCAATAGTACGATCAACGTAAAGATAGAAATCGGCAAAATTTCCCACCCTTGATCCAACTTTTATAGAATGGGCTTTGGAGTTTGGGCAGCAAATTAGATGATGGAAGTCAGTTCATATATGTCTAATTTATTTAATTGCATGCCGTATAATTTTATTAGCATAAAATTTATGATGAAATATATGACTCTCATTCATGAATTTGATTACTCTTGCTATAA
>CM067175.1:41540469-41550469 GCA_034093135.1 Erigeron breviscapus | reverse complement strand
AACATTCAATAATTATCATATATAAATAGTAAAAGTTAACTTTAGTTTCAAAGACCACAATTGATTTTTTTTTTTTTTAGAACGACATTCTAATCTACTCTTAGTACTCTCGAAAAATCCCTAATAATCCACCCCCACAAATGTGAGAAGTGGGACTCGAACCCAGATGGATCCCCCAAGGTCAAAGACCTTACGAATGGGCCACCAATTGATTTTGTAAAGAGTAGAATTTGAGCTTATGTGTGTGTTTTAGTGTGTATCAATGGAGGTTTCTAGAGAGAGAGAGTAGGGAGAGAAAGTGTGTGTTGCAGGGAAAGATTGGATAGCATTGATGGTTAAAAAGTTCAAAAAGTTCATGAAAATTACATGGGGAAGGAGTATTTATACTCTAATCTCAATTATAACTAATACTCCTTCCACTATTGAATATTTACAATTTAACACCATATTTATATTTCTAACAATCTCCCCCTTGGTGTTGAATTGTAAATGTTGCATCGTCTTCAGTCTTTAAATAACATGGTGAGCCCATTTATTGAAAATCTTAAATGTTGATTGGACTTTGAAGCTTTCTCATTGTCTTCAATGTCTTATATCAACCTTGACTTTGAATCTTCTCAACAAACAAATATATTTGACGATGACTTATTAAATCTTGATCTTCTCTTGCAACTTTGAATACTTTGGAAGCATCTTTGACATCTTTGTAGGCTTTTGAGCTTTCACAACTTAAACTTTTGAATGTTGATTTCAAATTGATGTTGCTTGGAGAAGAAACTTGAACTTTTGTTAGGTCCAGATTTAGTCCAGACTTACTGGACTGGCTCCAGACTGGACTACTGGAACCTTAGTTAGGTTTGTTAAGAAAACTTGTTTTGCTGGTCTCGCTCCAGACCCGACTACTGGAGCTCACTGAAGATCTGACCAGAAAACATATTCTACTGGACCTACTCCAGACTTGGAATCTGGAGTCCCTCTGAAGATTTGTCCAGAAATAACTGAAGACTAGTGAGCATTTACTTGTACAGGTAATCTGGAGCATTCTCCAGATTAGCTCACTGAAGACTTCACCCCAGTCCAGATCTACTCTACTGAAGACATTCTGACTGAAGTCAAAGACTGAAGTCTGAAGGAAGAAGACTTAACAAATGGCAGAGTCCACTGGAAAGTCTTACCAGATCTGCACACTGGAGGATTGTTAGTGTTCTAGATCCTGCAAGTCTGAACACTAATATCGAGGATTGACTTTAGCCTTTAACACACTTTCCAAAGAACAATCCACTTGTTCTTTAAACAAAAGTATACGTGTGTTAAGGTGGTTGGGTTATAAGGATACACTTGCACTTTGATGTGACTTTATCCTTATTCTTATCTAATACATTTAATGTTCTTGTCGGATCATTAAATGTATGCCAACCATATTTGTACGGCACAAATTCACTGGTGAATTTGTTGTCTATAAATACTAAGTCATTCCTTGAACAAAAAATACTTACTTAGCATACACCTTGCAAGAAAGTGAATTTGTCTAAAATACTCTCGATCTTAAACAGGGATACTTCACAACTTTAAGTATCTCGATCCTAAAGAGCTATTTGACAAATATAGATCATTTGTAATCATAGGTTGTTAGGATACTCACTTAATCGTGTTATCTTGATTCCGCAACAACCTTGTATTTTATTTAAACATCAATAAATGAAATACCCATGACACATACATAATGGTCCACTTTATTTGTTTATTGCTTTAAGTCTTGTATTACTTTGTTTATATATCTTGCATCTTTATTTACAAGTAATACTAGTCCATATCTAGTGATTATTAGACTTGTTGTATTTTACACTTTCTATTGGTTAACCATCTCGTTAATTAAGGGACTCACAACTTTTGAGTAGCATGCGGAAGCTTGGTTTTCATTTTGAATTCTTTTGGATTGCAGAAGCTTGGTTATCTTCAATTCTTTTGGCATTGCGTGTAACACCCCAAGCCAAGGCTCAGAATATCACGGAAATCATATAGCACAAGGTGGAATTAATGTAGAACATGAACTAAATGCAAATAAAGGATTCGGTGAATCCATACAATAAAAGAAACAAGTATCACAATACAACAGGAGCAAGAAACCATCAATATTACAAATGACATCAAAAGAAGGCTATCAATCCTAAATACTATGCAACATAAGGCAAATGGATCCTTGATCCATATAAGTCCAGTCCGGGTTCAACAGCAAGCAAACAAATCAAACTCCACGTCCTGGATAACCTGGTTACCTGAAAAGTGTACTAAGCATAGTCAACACAAGGTTGGTGAGTTCGTAGTAATGGTCCATAAAGAACCAACGTCAATAATCACAATATACGAATAGAGGCTAGACATGACTTACAGCGAGCCTCTAAGTAACCCAATAAGGTCCAACAACAAGATTACACAAGACAAGTAAATGTGTAATAAGAATGCACAAAGATATACGAATCAATGTAAGTGCCAATGCATGAATAAGCCAACATGCCTATCCTATGCGTGAACTCCGTCACCTATGCAACGATACCCTTCTGTCATTACAATGAACAAGGCTGTATCTCAAAATCATCGAGATATATATGTCTATATACTCGGGGTCACGTTCTACATCCAAAATGGGTGCATACATCTATGCACCAGGATGTCGGCAATCCCCTGCCGAGGGCTCATCAACGATGTATGCAATGCTTACAATCAAATGTAAATGCATAAATCATAAACCAACAATCAATATACGATGAACCTGTGCCATCAATCAATATACGATGAACCTGTGCCAACAATCAATATTCATCCAACATAAGCCAATTATCAACATTCATCCAACATAAGCCAACTATCAACATTCCTCAATCATAAGCCAACAACCATAATTTAAACCAACTATACGTACATATACTTCAGAGGATTCTACTTTCTTCAAGTCCCAGATGCTTATATATAGGGTCACCCGCAGCCTTCCCACCACATCTAAAACTCAATGAAGGCATAACCGACTTCCATGTATGTACGTCTATCCTAATGTAAAAGTAATACTTGACTAAAACATAACCCAAGTCAATCAAACGAAAAGAACCGTCACATCAATCCAACAATCAAGTCAAACAATCAGTATATCAATAAACGCAAAAGCATAATCAACCTCAAACACAAGTCTATCGTACGACAAATCGTACCACAAATCATACGACTCTACAATGCACGTCATGTTCTATCTTAATCACAATATGTAACCAAAGTTTACCGCATAACCAACAAATCACTCAAACAATGAAACACGTATGTTTACACTTTTCAGCCCGAATCTCTA
The DNA here is from genome assembly GCA_034093135.1 of Erigeron breviscapus. Taxonomy (NCBI): domain Eukaryota; kingdom Viridiplantae; phylum Streptophyta; class Magnoliopsida; order Asterales; family Asteraceae; genus Erigeron; species Erigeron breviscapus. Next base: position 41,547,132 of record CM067175.1, on the reverse strand, counting down.
TCGAGTAGGGAACTACGGAACTCACCTTGGCTTCCAAGCTATGATTACGAGTTAAAAAAAGGAGTTATAAATGCTCAACAACCGCTACGAGTCCGCAACCTAGCAATAAATATCATATTATCATCAAAGTCAACTTCTATAATCCTAAACAAGTTGGTTTAGTAAGATTAGGGTCGAGTCACAACTCTTAGACGTCTAACCGCTTTCCCGCGTAAGAACAAGACACATTCGACTAGACATTTTTAGAAATGCACGAAGATTCATACAAAATGAAGGTTACTACGTGAAACTAGACTCTCTTATGATTCCAACGATAGGTCATATGACTTATTTGGACTTACGGATCAAAAGTTATTAACGTTTGAAAACTGACGCGCGTAAGTTCCCAGAAGTATCTCACTGCGCCGCAGTCAAGGCATAGCCTTGCCACTGCGCCGCAGTGTGGCTATACGAAGCACACCAGAGAGTAGCCACTGCGTCGCAGTGGGGACTATGTCCTACCACTGTGCCGCAGTGGGGCAGCTCCCAGCCCAGCACCAGCAGCAGTTCAGCAGAAAATCGAACCCAAATGCCACAAAAACGACCCAATGACTTGAACTTTTAAGGATTAAGCTTGGTTATCTTTGAATTCTTTTGGATACGGATGCTTGGTTATCTTTGAATTCTTTTGGCATTGCGGATGCTTGGTTATCTTTGAATTCTTTTGGCATTGCGGAAGCTTGGTTATCTTTGAATTCTTTTGGCATTGCGGAAGCTTGGTTATCTTTGAATTCTTTTGGCATTGCGGAAGCTTGGTTATCTTTGAATTCTTTTGGCATTGCGGAAGCTTGGTTATCTTTGAATTCTTTTGGCATTGCGGAAGCTTGGTTATCTTTGAATTCTTTTGGCATTGCGGAAGCTTGGTTATCTTTGAATTCTTTTGGCATTGCGGAAGCTTGGTTATCTTTGAATTCTTTTGGCATTGCGGAAGCTTGGTTATCTTTGAATTCTTTTGGCATTGCGGAAGCTTGGTTATCTTTGAATTCTTTTGGCATTGCGGAAGCTTGGTTATCTTTGAATTCTTTTGGCATTGCGGAAGCTTGGTTATCTTTGAATTCTTTTGGCATTGCGGAAGCTTGGTTATCTTTGAATTCTTTTGGCATTGCGGAAGCTTGGTTATCTTTGAATTCTTTTGGCATTGCGGAAGCTTGGTTATCTTTGAATTCTTTTGGCATTGCGGAAGCTTGGTTATCTTTGAATTCTTTTGGCATTGCGGAAGCTTGGTTATCTTTGAATTCTTTTGGCATTGCGGAAGCTTGGTTATCTTTGAATTCTTTTGGCATTGCGGAAGCTTGGTTATCTTTGAATTCTTTTGGCATTGCGGAAGCTTGGTTATCTTTGAATTCTTTTGGCATTGCGGAAGCTTGGTTATCTTTGAATTCTTTTGGCATTGCGGAAGCTTGGTTATCTTTGAATTCTTTTGGCATTGCGGAAGCTTGGTTATCTTTGAATTCTTTTGGCATTGCGGAAGCTTGGTTATCTTTGAATTCTTTTGGCATTGCGGAAGCTTGGTTATCTTTGAATTCTTTTGGCATTGCGGAAGCTTGGTTATCTTTGAATTCTTTTGGCATTGCGGAAGCTTGGTTATCTTTGAATTCTTTTGGCATTGCGGATGCTTGGTTATCTTTGAATTCTTTTGGCATTGCGGAAGCTTGGTTATCTTTGAATTCTTTTGGCATTGCGGAAGCTTTGTTTTTTGAATTCTTTGAATTCTTTTGGATACGGATGCTTGGTTATCTTTGAATTCTTTTGGCATTGCGGAAGCTTGGTTATCTTTGAATTCTTTTGGCATTGCGGAAGCTTTGTTATCTTTGAATTCTTTTGGCATTGCGGAAGCTTGGTTATCTTTGAATTCTTTTGGCATTGCGGAAGCTTGGTTATCTTTGAATTCTTTTGGCATTGCGGAAGCTTGGTTATCTTTGAATTCTTTTGGCATTGCGGAAGCTTGGTTATCTTTGAATTCTTTTGGCATTGCGGAAGCTTTGTTATCTTTGAATTCTTTTGGCATTGCGGAAGCTTTGTTTCTTTGAATTCTTTTGGATACGGATGCTTGGTTATCTTTGAATTCTTTTGGCATTGCGGATGCTTGGTTATCTTTGAATTCTTTTGGCATTGCGGAAGCTTGGTTATCTTTGAATTCTTTTGGCATTGCGGAAGCTTGGTTATCTTTGAATTCTTTTGGCATTGCGGAAGCTTGGTTATCTTTGAATTCTTTTGGCATTGCGGAAGCTTGGTTATCTTTGAATTCTTTTGGCATTGCGGAAGCTTGGTTATCTTTGAATTCTTTTGGCATTGCGGAAGCTTGGTTATCTTTGAATTCTTTTGGCATTGCGGAAGCTTGGTTATCTTTGAATTCTTTTGGCATTGCGGAAGCTTGGTTATCTTTGAATTCTTTTGGCATTGCGGAAGCTTGGTTATCTTTGAATTCTTTTGGCATTGCGGAAGCTTGGTTATCTTTGAATTCTTTTGGCATTGCGGAAGCTTGGTTATCTTTGAATTCTTTTGGCATTGCGGAAGCTTGGTTATCTTTGAATTCTTTTGGCATTGCGGAAGCTTGGTTATCTTTGAATTCTTTTGGCATTGCGGAAGCTTGGTTATCTTTGAATTCTTTTGGCATTGCGGAAGCTTGGTTATCTTTGAATTCTTTTGGCATTGCGGAAGCTTGGTTATCTTTGAATTCTTTTGGCATTGCGGAAGCTTGGTTATCTTTGAATTCTTTTGGCATTGCGGAAGCTTGGTTATCTTTGAATTCTTTTGGCATTGCGGAAGCTTGGTTATCTTTGAATTCTTTTGGCATTGCGGAAGCTTGGTTATCTTTGAATTCTTTTGGCATTGCGGAAGCTTGGTTATCTTTGAATTCTTTTGGCATTGCGGAAGCTTGGTTATCTTTGAATTCTTTTGGCATTGCGGAAGCTTGGTTATCTTTGAATTCTTTTGGCATTGCGGAAGCTTGGTTATCTTTGAATTCTTTTGGCATTGCGGAAGCTTTGTTATCTTTGAATTCTTTTGGCATTGCGGAAGCTTTGTTATCTTTGAATTCTTTTGGATACGGATGCTTGGTTATCTTTGAATTCTTTTGGCATTGCGGAAGCTTGGTTATCTTTGAATTCTTTTGGCATTGCGGAAGCTTTGTTATCTTTGAATTCTTTTGGCATTGCGGAAGCTTGGTTATCTTTGAATTCTTTTGGCATTGCGGAAGCTTGGTTATCTTTGAATTCTTTTGGCATTGCGGAAGCTTGGTTATCTTTGAATTCTTTTGGCATTGCGGAAGCTTGGTTATCTTTGAATTCTTTTGGCATTGCGGAAGCTTGGTTATCTTTGAATTCTTTTGGCATTGCGGAAGCTTGGTTATCTTTGAATTCTTTTGGCATTGCGGAAGCTTGGTTATCTTTGAATTCTTTTGGCATTGCGGAAGCTTGGTTATCTTTGAATTCTTTTGGCATTGCGGAAGCTTGGTTATCTTTGAATTCTTTTGGCATTGCGGAAGCTTGGTTATCTTTGAATTCTTTTGGCATTGCGGAAGCTTGGTTATCTTTGAATTCTTTTGGCATTGCGGAAGCTTGGTTATCTTTGAATTCTTTTGGCATTGCGGAAGCTTGGTTATCTTTGAATTCTTTTGGCATTGCGGAAGCTTGGTTATCTTTGAATTCTTTTGGCATTGCGGAAGCTTGGTTATCTTTGAATTCTTTTGGCATTGCGGAAGCTTGGTTATCTTTGAATTCTTTTGGCATTGCGGAAGCTTGGTTATCTTTGAATTCTTTTGGCATTGCGGAAGCTTGGTTATCTTTGAATTCTTTTGGCATTGCGGAAGCTTGGTTATCTTTGAATTCTTTTGGCATTGCGGAAGCTTGGTTATCTTTGAATTCTTTTGGCATTGCGGAAGCTTGGTTATCTTTGAATTCTTTTGGCATTGCGGAAGCTTGGTTATCTTTGAATTCTTTTGGCATTGCGGAAGCTTGGTTATCTTTGAATTCTTTTGGCATTGCGGAAGCTTGGTTATCTTTGAATTCTTTTGGCATTGCGGAAGCTTGGTTATCTTTGAATTCTTTTGGCATTGCGGAAGCTTGGTTATCTTTGAATTCTTTTGGCATTGCGGAAGCTTGGTTATCTTTGAATTCTTTTGGCATTGCGGAAGCTTGGTTATCTTTGAATTCTTTTGGCATTGCGGAAGCTTGGTTATCTTTGAATGAATTCTTTTGGCATTGCGGAAGCTTGGTTTTGGAATGTGGAAATTTGGTTTGACTATGAAACTTCATTTCTTGATCTAAACTTGTCTTTGTATCAACAATTATCTTGGAGCACTCAATTCTTTGATCAACTTATTCTTGCTCCCCCTCAAACAAACATTTCGTTCTTGGAGCAACTTATCAACTAAACGAAATATCTTCAAATTTCTTGCTCCCCCTCGAACAAACAATCATTTCGGAGTATATTTAACGATTCATGAGTTTACTCTTGCTCCCCCTCAAATGAACAATCTCTTTTAAACTATAAACGAACTTAATATCAAAAGAACAAACTTCATCTAATCTCAAACTTTTCATCTCTTCTCAAACATTATTCAATCTCAAACCCTTGTAATCATCAAACAATGATCATTTTTCCAACAAATCTTTCAATTATCGACCATGTACTTTCCAACTACTAAAATCATCTTGAATATTCTCGATCTCGAAACAATTCTTTCAACTTATCAAGATAATTATTCACTCTCTTCACCTAAACTAACGATCCTTTGAACAACCAAACACAATGAATTATCCTTAATCAAATTCTACCAATCATATTCTACCTAAAACCTTGAATTCTATCTATCAATCATTTAATCATTTCTCCCCCTTACGATGAATATGTGGAACGTGTTCATCATACAATAATGATTGACAGCATAAACGGTAAATGAAAACAAACAACAAGCAAGCAAATGAACCCAACCCAATTCCCAATGAACCTATTGGTGAACTAGAATTTGAGGTTGCGTTTTTGGAAAAAGATTTTAATAGGGTGTTTGTGTTCTTTGTGTTTGTGTGAAGAGAAATGAAATCCGGATAAAAATAATCCGTTGACACAACCAAAAATCAAAAGGATTAATGGTGTGGCCTAAAAATACGATTACTATTTTTAGGACTTCCCATTATCATCGAGAAATGCACAAAGCTTATCTCTAAATGGTTCGGTCTATGGCTTTTCAACCGATAGATTGCTTTAAAGAATGTAATTCATGGTCAGTGTCACAAATGCGTTCGATAACCATGTCTTACTATCCTCAAAGACTTTTGGGAAATAAATCCGAGGTCACATAGACTTCTCGTTAACTCAACAAATTCATAAAATGAAAATGTGAGACCTACGTTCAACGTTGGAAAAGATGTTAGCATTGGTAGGATATCCATTCGATCATCGTGGAATATCATAAATATGATATCACTACGAATGTTCCGACAATATCACAAAGATATGCAATGTCACAAAGACATATAAAGACTCGATGTGTCCTAGTCAAATGAAAGATATATCAAGTACGCTCTAGACTCAATAAGTGATCAAATGAAGTCGGGGACTGGAGCAGAGTGTCTCCCTTTTTCAATATCAACGTCTTCCAAATGAAGAGTCGATAGAAATGTGAAAATCTCCGTGAGAATAAAACAAGCATTTGTTAAGAAACACTTGAGTGGTTAGGAAAAGATGTGCATTGCTTCACTGGGTCCATGAAGTCTTCTTCAATATCGAGAAATCAACAAATGAAATCCGATAGGAACGTGTTGACCCGGCTTTTTAAGAATTTTGGGGAGGGCAATCATTTCTTTTAGCCCTTTCTCACATCATCATTTCACCGTAACCACTCACTTTTCGACTACTCCCTCATGTCCTATTTGCACAAACATCATCACCACGCTCATAAACCCTCACAATCTAAAATTAAGAATTTAACTCCGGGGTTAGATCTCATCGGCGATGACAATATCATGGAGTATGTATGAGTGGCCTACACTCTCATGTGCAAATCTAACACCGAACTTCAATAAAGATCGAAATGAAATCCGGATAAAAAAATCCGTTGACACAACCAAAAATCAAAAGGATTAATGGTGTGGCCTAAAAATACGATTACTATTTTTAGGACTTCCCATTATCATCGAGAAATGCACAAAGCTTATCTCTAAATGGTTCGGTCTATGGCTTTTCAACCGATAGATTGCTTTAAAGAATGTAATTCATGGTCAGTGTCACAAATGCGTTCGATAACCATGTCTTACTATCCTCAAAGACTTTTGGGAAATAAATCCGAGGTCACATAGACTTCTCGTTAACTCAACAAATTCATAAAATGAAAATGTGAGACCTACGTTCAACGTTGGAAAAGATGTTAGCATTGGTAGGATATCCATTCGATCATCGTGGAATATCATAAATATGATATCACTACGAATGTTCCGACAATATCACAAAGATATGCAATGTCACAAAGACATATAAAGACTCGATGTGTCCTAGTCAAATGAAAGATATATCAAGTACGCTCTAGACTCAATAAGTGATCAAATGAAGTCGGGGACTGGAGCAGAGTGTCTCCCTTTTTCAATATCAACGTCTTCCAAATGAAGAGTCGATAGAAATGTGAAA
>CM067175.1:41507969-41537969 GCA_034093135.1 Erigeron breviscapus | reverse complement strand
ATGAATTGTTTGTTGTAGTTGTTGTTTTTGATTTCTAAGGTATGAGGGCTATATATAGTCTAACAATACAACTATGCTAATTATCACAATTAGCCCCTCAACCTTAGTAATCATTTATCTATGACTTAACAACAAGAATGTCTTCTAATCTTAATTACAATTTATCACTATTTTTGGATTTCTAACATTCTCCCCCTTAGTGATTTATTGTAATGAATGAAGTACGTGTTATCTTGTCTTGAAGGAATGAAATTGATGAGCCCGGTGGTGAAGACAATTGGGGTGTTGAAACAAGTCTTCAAAGCTTTCTCTTTTGTCTTTGGAGAACTTGATTCAGTCTTGATCTTGGACTTCTTGAAGTTAAATCATATGAAGATTCTCAATGTTCTTTTTGAACAGAAAATAATGAAAGCATGTTTGGCTTGAATCTTCGAGAATTGATGAATCATGAATCAGAGTTGTCTTTTGAAGTGCAGAAGAGATGAATCTTGGTTTTGATTCTTCAATCTTCGATTCTTGAGTGAAATTCATCTTTTTGATTCTTCGATCTTGATTCTTGAGTGAAATTCATCTTTTTGATTCTTCAATCTTGATTCTTGAGTGAAATTCATCTTTTTGATTCTTCAATCTTGATTCTTGAGTGAAATTCATCTTTTTGATTCTTCAATCTTGATTCTTGAGTGAAATTCATCTTTTTGATTCTTCAATCTTGATTCTTGAGTGAAATTCATCTTTTTGATTCTTCAATCTTGATTCTTGAGTGAAATTCATCTTTTTGATTCTTCATTTATTCTTGATGAATCTTTTTGATTCTTCAATCTTCGATTCTTGAGTGAAATTCATCTTTTTGATTCTTCGGTTTTAATTCTTGAACGAATCTCATCTTCTTGTAATGAAGTTTCATGAATATGAACTCTCCCCCTTGATGTATGCATTGGAGTTTCTTGATAAAATGTTGTTGTATGACTTGAAGATCTTGAATGAAGAGTGTTTGATGAAGACTCTTGTGAGGCTTTACTTCTTTGACTTGAATCTTCTACCAAATCTTTCAACCTTTTTGAAGCTATGATCTTTGTCACATCAACTTGAACACTTTGGAGAGTTAGCAATTGAATGAAGTTTTCGAATTTCTTGGCCTATTCAAAAAGATTTGTTGATATGATCGATTAATCTTGTTATAACACGATTTTATCACTGAATTCGATTCAACAATGGTGGTTTGATAGTGTGTGTTCTTGGTGTGTGTGTGTGTGTTTTGAGAGAGAAAGATCGATAAAACTGAAAGATTGGAATTAATGTGTGTAAGGAATGAATTGTTTGTTGTAGTTGTTGTTGTTGTTTTGATTTCTAAGGTATGAGGGCTATATATAGTCTAACAATACAACTATGCTAATTATCACAATTAGCCCCTCAACCTTAGTAATCATTTATCTATGACTTAACAACAAGAATGTCTTCTAATCTTAATTACAATTTATCACTATTTTTGGATTTCTAACATTCTCCCCCTTAGTGATTTATTGTAATGAATGAAGTACGTGTTATCTTGTCTTGAAGGAATGAAATTGATGAGCCCGGTGGTGAAGACAATTGGGGTGTTGAAACAAGTCTTCAAAGCTTTCTCTTTTGTCTTTGGAGAACTTGATTCAGTCTTGATCTTGGACTTCTTGAAGTTAAATCATATGAAGATTCTCAATGTTCTTTTTGAACAGAAAATAATGAAAGCATGTTTGGCTTGAATCTTCGAGAATTGATGAATCATGAATCAGAGTTGTCTTTTGAAGTGCAGAAGAGATGAATCTTGGTTTTGATTCTTCAATCTTCGATTCTTGAGTGAAATTCATCTTTTTGATTCTTCGGTTTTAATTCTTGAACGAAATTCATCTTTTTGATTCTTCAATCTTGATTCTTGAGTGAAATTCATCTTTTTGATTCTTCAATCTTGATTCTTGAGTGAAATTCATCTTTTTGATTCTTCAATCTTGATTCTTGAGTGAAATTCATCTTTTTGATTCTTCAATCTTGATTCTTGAGTGAAATTCATCTTTTTGATTCTTCAATCTTGATTCTTGAGTGAAATTCATCTTTTTGATTCTTCAATCTTGATTCTTGAGTGAAATTCATCTTTTTGATTCTTCAATCTTGATTCTTGAGTGAAATTCATCTTTTTGATTCTTCAATCTTGATTCTTGAGTGAAATTCATCTTTTTGATTCTTCAATCTTGATTCTTGAGTGAAATTCATCTTTTTGATTCTTCAATCTTCGATTCTTGAGTGAAATTCATCTTTTTGATTCTTCATCTTGATTCTTGATGACGAATTCATCTTTTTGATTCTTATTTGAAGTATCTTGAGTGAAAATCTTTTCATCTTCGGTTTCATTCTTATCTCTAAAGTCAATTCAGATTCCCCTTAAAATCAAAATCTTAATCAACTAAAGTCTAGTGAAAATCTGAAACTATTGACTCATCATGATCAATTTTCTCCCCCTATACACAAACTTTGATAAGCCTTTTCCCATTTGAAACACCCAAATACAGAAATTTCTCAACATAGACTTTCATTCCATTTTTATCACCAACTATGCCTTGGAAAAGGATAGAGAGAAGGTATCATTTGAAGACAATACCAAATTCATTTCCGAAGCAAAAGCTCAGAGTTGACAAAGACTATGAATCAATCATAATATTTTCTCCCCCTCATAATGACAAAATTGGGAACCAATGTCATTATGTACACATATGATTGACTAAATGTCACATGGAATAATAAGACATGGAGAAATGTCAACCATCAAAGCATCAACCCAAACTAGTAGCCCAACCCAAGAGATCCTATGGGTGACTAAAATGTAGGATTGAAGTTGTTGGGACAAACATTATATCATGGTGTTGGTGGTTTCTGTGTTTGTGTGAAGAGAAATGAAACCAGATAAGAATGATCTGTTTGCATGTTCAAAAATCAAAATGATTAATGAAATGACCGATAGAAATGTATAACATTTTTCGGATTTCCTATGTATCATTTGAAGACAATACCAAATTCATTTCCGAAGCAAAAGCTCAGAGTTGACAAAGACTATGAATCAATCATAATATTTTCTCCCCCTCATAATGACAAAATTGGGAACCAATGTCATTATGTACACATATGATTGACTAAATGTCACATGGAATAATAAGACATGGAGAAATGTCAACCATCAAAGCATCAACCCAAACTAGTAGCCCAACCCAAGAGATCCTATGGGTGACTAAAATGTAGGATTGAAGTTGTTGGGACAAACATTATATCATGGTGTTGGTGGTTTCTGTGTTTGTGTGAAGAGAAATGAAACCAGATAAGAATGATCTGTTTGCATGTTCAAAAATCAAAATGATTAATGAAATGACCGATAGAAATGTATAACATTTTTCGGATTTCCTATGTATCATTGAGATATGCACAAAACAAGTCTCTAACATAGTTCGGTCTGCGGCTTTTCAACCACGAGATTGCTTCAAAGAATATAAATCATGGTTAATACTACCGAAGCATTTGATAACCACAATTTTATCCTTAAAGACTTTTAGGGAAAACCGAGTGTCACTTAGACTTCTCGTTAGCTCAATAATCACATAAATGTAATTATGAGACCTACGTTCAACGTTGGAAAAGATGTTAGCATTGGTAGGATTTCCATTCGATCATCGTGGAATATCATTTAAGATATCACTACAAATGTTCCGGCTATATCACAAAGATAAGCAATTATATCACAAAGACATGAAGCTAGTGTGTCCTAAAAAGAATGAATGATAATCAAATCAATGATCAATCAAAGTAGCTCTAGAAACAACGTGATCAAATGAAGTCGGGGACTGGAGCAGAATGTCGCCCTTTTTCAATATCAACATTTTCCAAAAGAAGAGTCAATAGAAGTGAGAAAATCCCCGTGAGAATAAAACAAGCATTTGTTAAGAAATACTTGAGTGGTTAGGAAAGATGTGCATTGCTTCACTGGGTCCATGAAGGCTTTTTCAATATCGAGATATCAACAAATGAAAATCCGATAGGGACGTGTTTTACCCGGCTTTTTGAGAATTTAGGGAAGGGTATCATTTCTTTTAACCCTTTTCTCACAACATATCACCTTAACCTCTCACTTTTCGACTTTACTCCTCCATTCTGTTTGAATAAAAAAAATTTGATTGCTATTACACATACATATTCATATAAGAATACTTGGAAGTACACAAAGGCGTTCGATCCTTCGTTTCCCATATCACTAATTGAGAGTTTGAAAAGTTTGTTTGAATAAAAAAAATTTGATTGCTATTACACATACATATTCATATAAGAATACTTGGAAGTACACAAAGGCGTTCGATCCTTCGTTTCCCATATCACTAATTGAGAGTTTGAAAAGTTTGTTTGAATAAAAAAAATTTGATTGCTATTACACATACATATTCATATAAGAATACTTGGAAGTACACAAAGGCGTTCGATCCTTCGTTTCCCATATCACTAATTGAGAGTTTGAAAAGTTTGTTTGAATAAAAAAAATTTGATTGCTATTACACATACATATTCATATAAGAATACTTGGAAGTACACAAAGGCGTTCGATCCTTCGTTTCCCATATCACTAATTGAGAGTTTGAAAAGTTTGTTTGAATAAAAAAAATTTGATTGCTATTACACATACATATTCATATAAGAATACTTGGAAGTACACAAAGGCGTTCGATCCTTCGTTTCCCATATCACTAATTGAGAGTTTGAAAAGTTTGTTTGAATAAAAAAAATTTGATTGCTATTACACATACATATTCATATAAGAATACTTGGAAGTACACAAAGGCGTTCGATCCTTCGTTTCCCATATCACTAATTGAGAGTTTGAAAAGTTTGTTTGAATAAAAAAAATTTGATTGCTATTACACATACATATTCATATAAGAATACTTGGAAGTACACAAAGGCGTTCGATCCTTCGTTTCCCATATCACTAATTGAGAGTTTGAAAAGTTTGTTTGAATAAAAAAAATTTGATTGCTATTACACATACATATTCATATAAGAATACTTGGAAGTACACAAAGGCGTTCGATCCTTCGTTTCCCATATCACTAATTGAGAGTTTGAAAAGTTTGTTTGAATAAAAAAAATTTGATTGCTATTACACATACATATTCATATAAGAATACTTGGAAGTACACAAAGGCGTTCGATCCTTCGTTTCCCATATCACTAATTGAGAGTTTGAAAAGTTTGTTTGAATAAAAAAAATTTGATTGCTATTACACATACATATTCATATAAGAATACTTGGAAGTACACAAAGGCGTTCGATCCTTCGTTTCCCATATCACTAATTGAGAGTTTGAAAAGTTTGTTTGAATAAAAAAAATTTGATTGCTATTACACATACATATTCATATAAGAATACTTGGAAGTACACAAAGGCGTTCGATCCTTCGTTTCCCATATCACTAATTGAGAGTTTGAAAAGTTTGTTTGAATAAAAAAAATTTGATTGCTATTACACATACATATTCATATAAGAATACTTGGAAGTACACAAAGGCGTTCGATCCTTCGTTTCCCATATCACTAATTGAGAGTTTGAAAAGTTTGTTTGAATAAAAAAAATTTGATTGCTATTACACATACATATTCATATAAGAATACTTGGAAGTACACAAAGGCGTTCGATTCCTTGTTTTCTTATATCAATTTATATGTATAATAACAATGCGTTTAAAAATAAATATATCATTTAAGAACGGGTTGCATACATAGTATATGCAAGCCATTAAAAATCTTTTTGTTTATTTTTGTAATTTTTCAATTTTGTATTTTGTTTTCTGAAATGTGTCAAGAATTCCTTCAAATGGAAAAAGATTAAGGTTTAAGATTTAACATACCAAGCTTGGAGATCAGAAAATTAAACCTCTTTTCGTCCAATGGTTTTGTGAACAAATCTGCAAGTTGAAATTCAGTTCCCACAAAGTAGAGTTCGATGTCACCTTTCTCAATATGATCTTTGAGAAAATGATATCTAACATCAATATGCTTTGATCGAGAGTGGTTTACTGAGTTGACTGCAATGGCAATGGCACTCTGAGAATCACAATAGATAGGAATATGATCATACGTCAGACCATAATCAGTCAGTTGTGTCTTCATCCATAAGACTTGAGCACAACAACTAGCCGCAGCCACATATTCTGCTTCAGCCGTTGATAGTGAAACACAGTTCTGTTTCTTGGAAGACCAACTCACAATTTTATCTCCTAAAAATTGTAAAGTACCGGAAGTGCTCTTGCGATCAAGTTTACAACCTGCATGATCTGCATCTGAATAAGCAGTTAGATTGAATCCAGTATCCCTTGGATACCAGAGACCTAAATCGGGTGTACCCTTCAGATAACGAAAGATTCGTTTCACAGCTTGATAATGTAAATCAGTTGGAGCAGCTTGATATCTAGCACACATACATGTTGCAAACATTATATCTGGGCGAGATGCTGTTAGGTACAACAATGAACCAATCATACTTCTATATCTCTTTTGGTCAAATGGTTTCCCATTTGTATCAGTATTAATGGTTGTTCGAGCAGCCATTGGGGTAGAAATTGAAGAACATGAAGTCATATCAAACTTTTTCAACATGTCATTTATGTATTTACCTTGTGATATAAAAATACCAGTTGGTAATTGTTTGATTTGAAGACCCAAAAAGTAATTCATTTCCCCAATCATGCTCATTTCAAAATGATTGACCATTAGAGATGAAAAGTTTCGGCAAAATGTTTGACTGGTCGACCCAAATATAATGTCATCAACATATATTTGAACTAGTAGAACATGCTTACCTTGTTTGCGAATGAACAAGGTAGGGTCAATTATGCCTTTGGTAAATCCACCTTTAAGTAAGAAAGTAGTTAAGGAATCATACCATGCTCGGGGTGCTTGCTTAAGACCATAGAGAGCCTTGTCTAACCTGTAGACATGGTTTGGTCTTTGAGAATCAACAAAACCTTCTGGTTGATCAACGTAAACTTCTTCTTTGAGGTCACCATTCAGGAAAGCAGTTTTCACATCCATTTGAAACACAGTGAAGTTTCGGAATGCGGCATAAGCTACGAATATCCGAATGGCCTCCATTCTTGCAACTGGAGCAAAAGTTTCGTCGAAGTCAACACCAGGTTGTTGGCAATAACCCTTAGCAACAAGTCGAGCTTTATTCCTTACTACCACTCCATTTTCATCCTTTTTGTTTTTGAATATCCACTTCGTTCCGATTGGCTCATCTTTTCTAGGATTTGGAACTAATCTCCATACCTTCAGTCTTTCAAATTGTGCGAGTTCCTCTTGCATTGCCTTAACCCATTCTGGATCTCGAAGAGCTTCAGATACTGTTTTGGGTTCGATATTGCTAAGAGAAAGTGCAACGAGACACTCATTCACTGAAGTACGAGTAGTTACTCCTGCTTGTGGATCTCCAATTATTTGATCAGTAGGATGATTTTTCTGCATGCGAATCCACTTGTGAGCATGAGGAAGAGGATCTTGTTGTTGAAGATCAACATCACCATCATTGAAACTTGAAGTTTGTTGAGAGATGGAATCATAACTTGGTATAACCCTTTCCTCATATGCTGGATGATCAAAGTCAAGTGGTACATACACATTTGGAGTGTTCAGGGGATTTGTTGTCTGAGTGAATTGAGAAGGTTGTTCTTGAACATTCACTTGAGAAGAATTATCCTGAGAAAATGGTGGAGAAGTATCAGGATGCGAGGATTCTTGCTCTGAAGAATTTGAAGAAGATTCATGAATATTGTAACGAACTGGAAGTTAAAGATTTACTTGAGTATTGGTGATGAAATCTATCAACATCTGAGTTGTTTCATCTTTGGATGCTAGGAACTTAACCCAAGTATATCTTGAATAATCATCAACATATATTTGAACTAGTAGAACATGCTTACCTTGTTTGCGAATGAACAAGGTAGGGTCAATTATGCCTTTGGTAAATCCACCTTTAAGTAAGAAAGTAGTTAAGGAATCATACCATGCTCGGGGTGCTTGCTTAAGACCATAGAGAGCCTTGTCTAACCTGTAGACATGGTTTGGTCTTTGAGAATCAACAAAACCTTCTGGTTGATCAACGTAAACTTCTTCTTTGAGGTCACCATTCAGGAAAGCAGTTTTCACATCCATTTGAAACACAGTGAAGTTTCGGAATGCGGCATAAGCTACGAATATCCGAATGGCCTCCATTCTTGCAACTGGAGCAAAAGTTTCGTCGAAGTCAACACCAGGTTGTTGGCAATAACCCTTAGCAACAAGTCGAGCTTTATTCCTTACTACCACTCCATTCTCATCCTTTTTGTTTTTGAATATCCACTTCGTTCCGATTGGATCATCTTTTCTAGGATTTGGAACTAATCTCCATACCTTCAGTCTTTCAAATTGTGCGAGTTCCTCTTGCATTGCCTTAACCCATTCTGGATCTCGAAGAGCTTCAGATACTGTTTTGGGTTCGATATTGCTAAGAGAAAGTGCAACGAGACACTCATTCACTGAAGTACGAGTAGTTACTCCTGCTTGTGGATCTCCAATTATTTGATCAGTAGGATGATTTTTCTGCATGCGAATCCACTTGTGAGCATGAGGAAGAGGATCTTGTTGTTGAAGATCAACATCACCATCATTGAAACTTGAAGTTTGTTGAGAGATGGAATCATAACTTGGTATAACCCTTTCCTCATATGCTGGATGATCAAAGTCAAGTGGTACATACACATTTGGAGTGTTCAGGGGATTTGTTGTCTGAGTGAATTGAGAAGGTTGTTCTTGAACATTCACTTGAGAAGAATTATCCTGAGAAAATGGTGGAGAAGTATCAGGATGCGAGGATTCTTGCTCTGAAGAATTTGAAGAAGATTCATGAATATTGTCAGGAACTGGATCGTTGTTATGAAGAGGTTCATTGGGTTGAATTGGTTCAACGATGTCTGGAGGTTCTTGATCATGAATCGGTTTTGACTTATAGAATTCTTCAAAAAGAATATCTAATTCGTCACTGGTTGGAGTTGGAAACTTCTTGAATTTAGAAGCTAAGGAAGAATTCCTTGTAGAATTACTTGAAGCACTTGAATCCATACCTGTTGGTAGCAAGCTTTCTTGCTCAAAAATCATGCCTGACATCTCATCAAACCAAACATTCATCGTCTCTTGAATTGTGTTTGTTCGGCGATTGTAGATTCGGTAGGCAATTGATGTTTTGGAATAACCAACAAAGTATCCTTCATCACCTTTCTTCTCGAACTTTCCAAGATTCTCCCGATCATTCAATGTGTAACAAACACACCCAAATATGTGAAAGTAGTTGATGTTGGGTTTGCGTTTGTTAACAACCTCATAAGGAGTCTTTTCGAAACGCTGATTGATAATGGACCGATTCTGAGTGTGACATGCAGTGTCAACAGCTTCAGGCCACATATTGGATGGTAATTTGGAATAAGCAAGCATTGTCCTTGCTGCTTCCACTAGCGATCGATTTCTCCTTTCAACGACACCGTTTTGTTGTGGGGTGCGAACTGCTGAGAATTGATGAGTAATACCTTTGGATTTGCAGAATTCATCAAAAACAGCATTCTTGAATTCAGTACCGTTATCCGAACGGATGTAACGAACTGGAAGTTAAAGATTTACTTGAGTATTGGTGATGAAATCTATCAACATCTGAGTTGTTTCATCTTTGGATGCTAGGAACTTAACCCAAGTATATCTTGAATAATCATCAACAATAACCAGGATGTATTTCTTCCCATTTCGGCTTTGAACTTTCATCGGCCCACAAAGATCCATGTGAAGCAAATGAAGAGGTGCTAAAGAATTTGGAGATTTCTTCGGTTTATGAGAAACTCTCTTAATCTTCCCAACAGCACAAGAAGGACAGACATGCTCACTTTCATACTTATAATCAGGTAAGCCTTCAACAAGATGCTTATTGACTAAAGTATTGATTGTTTGGAAATTCAGATGAGAGAGCCTTCTATGCCATAACCAAGAATTCTTCGAAGTAGCCTTTGAAATGAGACAAATATTATCAGTTGGTTGGTTATCATCAAGATTGACGGTAAAAAGGTTATCGTCACGATCGCCACAAAGAATATCAACTCCATCTAAGGTTTGGACTTTGCAAAGAGATTTTCGAAAAGAACTTGAAGATTGTTATCACAGAATTGTCCAACACTGAACAAGTTGTGACTTAAACCTTCAACATAGTGAACTTTCTTGATTATAATCCCATTTCGTTCAATGTCCCCATAACCTAAGATAGGAGCGAAATTGTTGTTTCCAAAGCGAACAGTTCCCATGAATCTTTCAACAAAATTCTTCAGCAAAGATTTATTTCCAGTCATGTGCTTCGAACACCCGGAATCGAGTATCCAAACACAGATGGTTATTTCCTGCAATCAAAGAAATTTAACCGTTTTTAGGTACCCACTTGAAAACGGGTCCTTTTTGGTTAGATAAAATAGGCAGGGTATATAACTTAGTATGCGCATTCAAACATGTTATTGAATCAACATAAGCATCAACAAGCACATTATCAACAACCATATTTGAATAAAATGTACGAACATTCACACGAGAATTAAAAGTAACATGTCTACAAGCATTCATATCAACCACACAAGAATTAAAATTGTTTACAAGCTCACAAGGCCTTGCCTTGGCACATTCAACATTTAATAACAAAGACGAATTGTTTTGATTAACAGAAGCACTTTTCTTCTTATTAACAGCGTTTCTCCTCCTTCTTTTCTTCATTTTCTCAACATTCTTTTGATTACTAGTGATTTTAGGTACTAAAGTTTTAGCAACCCATTTAGCACCACTAGTTACGCTCTTTCCACCTGTTGAATTGAAACTTTGAAAATTAGAACTAGGAGTTTTAAACACTTTCATCTTTTTGGAATCTTTTGAAGTAGCCTTTGAAATGAGACAAATATTATCAGTTGGTTGGTTATCATCAAGATTGACGGTAAAAAGGTTATCGTCACGATCGCCACAAAGAATATCAACTCCATCTAAGGTTTGGACTTTGCAAAGAGATTTTCGAAAAAGAACTTGAAGATTGTTATCACAGAATTGTCCAACACTGAACAAGTTGTGACTTAAACCTTCAACATAGTGAACTTTCTTGATTATAATCCCATTTCGTTCAATGTCCCCATAACCTAAGATAGGAGCGAAATTGTTGTTTCCAAAGCGAACAGTTCCCATGAATCTTTCAACAAAATTCTTCAGCAAAGATTTATTTCCAGTCATGTGCTTCGAACACCCGGAATCGAGTATCCAAACACAGATGGTTATTTCCTGCAATCAAAGAAATTTAACCGTTTTTAGGTACCCACTTGAAAACGGGTCCTTTTTGGTTAGATAAAATAGGCAGGGTATATAACTTAGTATGCGCATTCAAACATGTTATTGAATCAACATAAGCATCAACAAGCACATTATCAACAACCATATTTGAATAAAATGTACGAACATTCACACGAGAATTAAAAGTAACATGTCTACAAGCATTCATATCAACCACACAAGAATTAAAATTGTTTACAAGCTCACAAGGCCTTGCCTTGGCACATTCAACATTTAATAACAAAGACGAATTGTTTTGATTAACAGAAGCACTTTTCTTCTTATTAACAGCGTTTCTCCTCCTTCTTTTCTTCATTTTCTCAACATTCTTTTGATTACTAGTGATTTTAGGTACTAAAGTTTTAGCAACCCATTTAGCACCACTAGTTACGCTCTTTCCACCTGTTGAATTGAAACTTTGAAAATTAGAACTAGGAGTTTTAAACACTTTCATCTTTTTGGAATCTTTTGAAAAAGAAAATTTCAATGGAGATTGATTAATTTTAGATTTATTTGAAAATTTTGAGAAATCAGGAATCTTGGTGTCCAACTTCACATTATGGGTAGTCTCAGAAATTAGGTCAACTTGAACTGACACATCTTTGGTTTCACCAAAAAATTGAGTAGACGTATCAACACCTATACTAGCACTAGGCTTAGGGTTAACAACTAACTCATCAACATTGATGCATGTGAAAAACCTATAAAAGTACCATATCAAAACTAAACTATGTGCAAGTTCTTCATTAGATAAATCAGATTGCACATATTTTTCAACTTTTTGTTTTTGTTGGCTAAAGAATTGATATGATTTGTTAATTTAGATAAAGCTAATCTACAAGACTCTTTGTCCTTAACCAAAGAAAAAGTAGAGTCGAGATTTACCTCATCATCTGGGTATTCATCATCAGTGCTTTCTGCTTCAAGGACTTTGTTCTTGGCCAATCTCGCCATATAGCAAACATTAGCGGAGAGATCTTGATCTTCATCATCAGTGAGCAACAGCCATTTGTCATCTTCGGCAAGCAATGCATGTCCTGCTTCAACTTGTTTGGCTAACAGCATCTTCTGCTTGTAGTACTCATAATCCCGCTTGCGAGGTTGTTTGCAGTCAACGGCAAAATGTCCAGGAATACCACAATTGTAGCACTTTTTGTCTGATGCCTTACCCTTCTCAACTGTTTGTTTCTCATATGCTTCCTTCTTTTCACTATATCTTGAACCAGTAGCTTCACTCTGCTCATTGTTCCTTGGATGATAGTGTTCCTTCTTTGGAAATGCACTTGTAGAAGAAGTGCGGAGATTGTTGTTTGTTGGCCTCGCTTTGTAATATTTTCTTTTGAAATGCTTTGTTACCGCGGCAAGAGCTTGATATAGTTCATCAGAAACACCATCTCTTGTAGCCATCAGATCATCTCCCTCCTCATCTGACGAAGAAACAACTACCATTTGCCTTTTGAGAGCTTCTGAAATCTTTTTCTCAACAATCAATGCCAAAGGATCAGAAGATACAACTTCTGGCATTTTGTTTGATGAAGCTTTGCTTAGGACTTGGTTTTCATTGAGTTTGAAGGATTCATATAGAGTATGAATGGTGAACTTGGTCAGGTTTTGATGTTGCTTGATTTGGGTTCCAAAATCTTCCCATTCTTGACCAAGTGCTTTGATGAACTTGATGTTTAACTCAATCTCAGTCTTCTTGACATTGTTCTTCCTCAGTTCATTTATGACATTGCAGAATCTGTAGTAAACTGCCTCAAGAGATTCATTTGTCATTTTGGAGAAGTTGTCAAAATCAGTCAAAATGTTGGTCAATCTGATTGTCGAAGTCACGTCAGCTCCTTCCATCTGTCTAGCCACCTCATCCCATATCTCTTTTGCTGTATCATAAGAATCAACAGACCCATAGATTTCATCCGGTAGAGCTCTGTATAAACATGACCTTGCTCTGTTATCTGCAGCTGTTCGATTCTTTTGCTCAGCATTCAAAAGTTCATGAGTTTGAATAACTGCATTAGTTGTGGGATGGAGATGAACAGCAAGTCCATTCAGAATGGAATCTTTCATTCTATGAAATCTTGAGAATAGAAAATGAAACGATCTTGGCAAAATCGTTCTGGGTGAGATCGTCTTTGAGTAAGATCGTCTTGGAACTCTTGATGAAAATTTGGTTAAGTATAAGAAATGAAACGATCTTGAAAATTGTTCTGGGTGAGATCGTCTTTGAGTAAGATCGTCTTGGAACTCTTGATGAAAATTTGGTTAAGTATAAGAAATGAAACGATCTTGAAAATTGTTCTGGGTGAGATCGTCTTTGAGTAAGATCGTCTTGGAACTCTTGATGAAAATTTGGTTAAGTATAAGAAATGAAACGATCTTGAAACGAATAGAAAATGAAACGATCTTGGCAAAATCGTTCTGGGTGAGATCGTCTTTGAGTAAGATCGTCTTAGAACTTTTAAAGAAAATTTGGTTAAGTATAAGAAATGAAACGATCTTGAAATGAATAGAAAATGAAACGATCTTGAAATGAATAGAAAATGAAACGATCTTGGTAAGATTATGAAATGAAACGATCTTGAAATATAGAAAATGAAACGATCTTGAAATGAATAGAAAATGAAACGATCTTGATTAACCAGAAAATGAAACGATCTTGAAACGAATAGAAAATGAAACGATCTTGGCAAAATCGTTCTGGGTGAGATCGTCTTTGAGTAAGATCGTCTTGGAACTCTTGATGAAAATTTGGTTAAGTATAAGAAATGAAACGATCTTGAAAATTGTTCTGAGCAAGATCGTCTTGGAACTTTAAAGAAAATTTGGTTAAGTATAGAAATGAAACGATCTTGAAACGAATAGAAAATGAAACGATCTTGGCAAAATCGTTCTGGGTGAGATCGTCTTTGAGTAAGATCGTCTTGGAACTCTTGATGAAAATTTGGTTAAGTATAAGAAATGAAACGATCTTGGCAAAATCGTTCTGGGTGAGATCGTCTTTGAGTAAGATCGTCTTGGAACTCTTGATGAAAATTTGGTTAAGTATAAGAAATGAAACGATCTTGGTATGAAGATCGTCTTGTTTTCTTTCACAAAAACTTTTAAGTGTATGAAATGACCAAACCAATCCTTTTGGATTAGTTAGCCAGAATCAACACTACCACAACACACTCTTTACTAAAACGATCTTGTGAGGATCGTCTTAATCAAGCCACAAATCACTGAACTAAAACGATCTTAGGAAGATCGTCTTGGTCATCTTCTTCATCTGAACATATTTCCAGAAAACTCCATTAACAACTTTTTAAAACTTCGTGTGTGTGTGTGTGTGTGTGTGTGTGTGTGTGTGTGTGTGTGTGTGTGTGTGTGTGTGTTTGTGTTTGTCTATCTGTGTGTGTGTGTGTGTGTGTGTGTGTGTGTGTGTGTGTGTGTGTGTGTGTGTGTGTGTGTCTGTGTGTGTGTGTGTGTGTGTGTGTGTGTGTGTGTGTGTGTGTGTGTGTGTGTGTGTGTGTGTGTGTGTGTGTGTGTGTGTGTGTGTGTGTGTGTGTGTGTGTGTGTGTGTGTGTGTGTGTGTGTGTGTGTGTGTGTGTGTGTGTGTGTGTGTGTGTGTGTGTGTGTGTGTGTGTGTGTGTGTGTGTGTGTGTGTGTGTGTGTGTGTGTGTGTGTGTGTGTGTGTGTGTGTGTGTGTGTGTGTGTGTGTGTGTGTGTGTGTGTGTGTGTGTGTGTGTGTGTGTGTGTGTGTGTGTGTGTGTGTGTGTGTGTGTGTGTGTGTGTGTGTGTGTGTGTGTGTGTGTGTGTGTGTGTGTGTGTGTGTGTGTGTGTGTGTGTGTGTGTGTGTGTGTGTGTGTGTGTGTGTGTGTGTGTGTGTGTGTGTGTGTGTGTGTGTGTGTGTGTGTGTGTGTGTGTGTGTGTGTGTGTGTGTGTGTGTGTGTGTGTGTGTGTGTGTGTGTGTGTGTGTGTGTGTGTGTGTGTGTGTGTGTGTGTGTGTGTGTGTGTGTGTGTGTGTGTGTGTGTGTGTGTGTGTGTGTGTGTGTGTGTGTGTGTGTGTGTGTGTGTGTGTGTGTGTGTGTGTGTGTGTGTGTGTGTGTGTGTGTGTGTGTGTGTGTGTGTGTGTGTGTGTGTGTGTGTGTGTGTGTGTGTGTGTGTGTGTGTGTGTGTGTGTGTGTGTGTGTGTGTGTGTGTGTGTGTGTGTGTGTGTGTGTGTGTGTGTGTGTGTGTGTGTGTGTGTGTGTGTGTGTGTGTGTGTGTGTGTGTGTGTGTGTGTGTGTGTGTGTGTGTGTGTGTGTGTGTGTGTGTGTGTGTGTGTGTGTGTGTGTGTGTGTGTGTGTGTGTGTGTGTGTGTGTGTGTGTGTGTGTGTGTGTGTGTGTGTGTGTGTGTGTGTGTGTGTGTGTGTGTGTGTGTGTGTGTGTGTGTGTGTGTGTGTGTGTGTGTGTGTGTGTGTGTGTGTGTGTGTGTGTGTGTGTGTGTGTGTGTGTGTGTGTGTGTGTGTGTGTGTGTGTGTGTGTGTGTGTGTGTGTGTGTGTGTGTGTGTGTGTGTGTGTGTGTGTGTGTGTGTGTGTGTGTGTGTGTGTGTGTGTGTGTGTGTGTGTGTGTGTGTGTGTGTGTGTGTGTGTGTGTGTGTGTGTGTGTGTGTGTGTGTGTGTGTGTGTGTGTGTGTGTGTGTGTGTGTGTGTGTGTGTGTGTGTGTGTGTGTGTGTGTGTGTGTGTGTGTGTGTGTGTGTGTGTGTGTGTGTGTGTGTATGGCGGTTTGATAGTGTGTGTTCTTGGTGTGTGTGTGTGTGTTTTGAGAGAGAAAGATCGATAAAACTGAAAGATTGGAATTAATGTGTGTAAGGAATGAATTGTTTGTTGTAGTTGTTGTTGTTGTTTTGATTTCTAAGGTATGAGGGCTATATATAGTCTAACAATACAACTATGCTAATTATCACAATTAGCCCCTCAACCTTAGTAATCATTTATCTATGACTTAACAACAAGAATGTCTTCTAATCTTAATTACAATTTATCACTATTTTTGGATTTCTAACAAATCTTATACAACTTTTCTTGATAAGACTTGATTTCAGCTTTAAGCTCATCATTTTCTTTATCAAGTTTTTGTTTAAGAGAATCTTTTATACAACACTCATATTTTAGGTCAGAAATTTTGTCTTCAAATTCCTTCAAATCAGGGATAGATTCTTTCAGTTTCACATTTAAAGACTCAATGTCCTCAGCCAAAGCATTTGCTCGAAACATCTCATTGGTCTTTTCAACTTGTAATTGTCTGCCGGTCTTGCTTAACTCAAGAACTTTGGTCTCAAGTTCTTGTTTTTCAAGATGCAATTTGGAGTTCGGAGTAAAAGTGACCACAGCTTTTTCAGATTTCAGATTGTCAAAATCATTTTGAAGTAAATTAAATTTAACTTTAGAATTTTGAAATTAGTTTTCTTTGTCTTCCAAATCTTTGGTTAATTTTGAAATTTGTTTACTCAACCCTCTCCCATGTTCCATTGCATCATCACTCAGATTCATATAGTAATGTAACACTTTCTTTGGAAGAGTGATTACCTGATCATCGTCTGAAGAACCTTCATCAACGTCCTCTAACTCCTTTGATTTCTTGATCTTCATCATGAAGCACACATTTGCTGCAAGTTCATCTGTCTCTTCATCAGAATACCCATTTGTCGTCTTCAGCTAGAAGAGCAATTCCACTTTCCTCTTATCTTGCGAGCAAAAGTTTGTACTTGTAGTACTCGGAGTTCTTCTGACGAGGTTTAGAGCAATTGATGGCAAAGTGTCCAGGAAGACCACAATTGTAGCATTTCTTGTCCTCATTCCTCTTATCCATGACCTACTTCTCAAACTTCTTCTGATTATCAAATTTCTTCTCACCACCAACAAATTCTTTCTTTGTTTCAAACTTAGGAGCATTTGCATTCTTTGCATACGACGAAACTGATGAAGTCCTAAGCTGATTGTTTGTTGGTTTCTTCTTGAAGAATTTCTTCTTGAAAGCCTTTGTGAAATAAGCAAGTTCTTGTTGGTTCTTCTTGAAGAATTTCTTCTTGAAAGCCTTTGTGAAATAAGCAAGTTCCTTGTACATCTCCTTTTGCCTTTCATCCAAATCAGAATCACTCATTTCACTTGAATCAGAATCAGTGTCATATTCAACAAAGCTTTGTCTTGACACTCTTGAAGTCTTCTTCTCAGCTACCAAGGCCAATGGATCTGACTGAACACTTTCTTTGGAAGAGTGATTACCTGATCATCGTCTGAAGAACCTTCATCAACGTCCTCTAACTCCTTTGATTTCTTGATCTTCATCATGAAGCACACATTTGCTGCAAGTTCATCTGTCTCTTCATCAGAATACCCATTTGTCGTCTTCAGCTAGAAGAGCAATTCCACTTTCCTCTTATCTTGCGAGCAAAAGTTTGTACTTGTAGTACTCGGAGTTCTTCTGACGAGGTTTAGAGCAATTGATGGCAAAGTGTCCAGGAAGACCACAATTGTAGCATTTCTTGTCCTCATTCCTCTTATCCATGACCTACTTCTCAAACTTCTTCTGATTATCAAATTTCTTCTCACCACCAACAAATTCTTTCTTTGTTTCAAACTTAGGAGCATTTGCATTCTTTGCATACGACGAAACTGATGAAGTCCTAAGCTGATTGTTTGTTGGTTTCTTCTTGAAGAATTTCTTCTTGAAGAATTTCTTCTTGAAAGCCTTTGTGAAATAAGCAAGTTCCTTGTACATCTCCTTTTGCCTTTCATCCAAATCAGAATCACTCATTTCACTTGAATCAGAATCAGTGTCATATTCAACAAAGCTTTGTCTTGACACTCTTGAAGTCTTCTTCTCAGCTACCAAGGCCAATGGATCTGACTGAACACTTTCTTGTTTCTTCTTTTGAATCCTCAAAACATCATCAATGTTCACTTTCAACTTTTCATACAGAGTGTGAATGGTGAGTTTCCCAAAATCTGATTGCTGATTGAGTTGAGTGCCATACACTTGCCATTCTTCCTCCAGATTTTTGATGAATTTGATGTTCAACTCCATATTTGTTCTTTTCACATCATTCTTTCTCAGTTCATTGATAACATTGCAGAATCTGATGTAAACTTCATTCAATGGTTCACCCTTCTGTTGCTTGAATGTTTCATACATATTCAGAACAGTTGACAATCTTATGGTGTTTGAAACATCAGACCCTTCCATCTGCTTTTCCACTTCATCCCATATGTCTTTTCCAGTCTCATATGAGTCAACATTGCAATAGATGTCATCTGGAAGTGCTTGATAGAGATAAGCAATTGACATTTGATCGGCCTCAACACGATTCCTCTGATCAGTATTCCAACTCTCTTCTGGTAAAGCTTCTCCATTCACTGGATTCTTTGGAATTTCAGGACCATCCTTGTAAGATTTTCTTAACAGTTTCCCATTCTTATGTCTGTCTATCCAATTCAAGAATCTTTTCTTCCATTGAGGATAAGAACCTCTGAATAACACAGGAGGTCTCCCTTCAGAACCAAGAGCTAAAGCTTCCCTTGAAGCCATTTCAATTAATTTCCAAAAGACTAAGAATTTTTTTTTTGATTTTTCTAATTGTACTGGATGCCGAGTTCAGATCTCGGCAAATGGACCAATAAATTTTGAAAATTTTAATTTTCTGCACACTAAAAGATTATTGATCAAAAATGATTTTGAATCAATTTTCTGGAAAATTTTGATTTGACAATTTCAATTTCAACTAAGTGCCGAGCTTAATGACTCTGCAAATAGAACAATTAGCACCAACACTTAACCAAAAATTCTTGTAACACCTATTTGCCGAGCAGTGAGCTCTGCAAATAGAACAATTAGCACCAACACTTAACCAAAAATTCTTGTAACACCTATTTGCCGAGCAGTGAGCTCTGCAAATAGAACAAGTAGCTCCAACACTTAACAAAAATTTCTTGAAACACCTATTTGCCGAGCAGTGAGCTCTGCAAATAGAACAATTAGCACCAACACTTAACCAAAAATTCTTGTAACACCTATTTGCCGAGCAATGAGCTCTGCAAATAGAACAATTAGCACCAACACTTAACCAAAAATTCTTGTAACACCTATTTGCCGAGCAGTGAGCTCTGCAAATAGAACAATTAGCACCAACACTTAACCAAAAATTCTTGTAACACCTATTTGCCGAGCAGTGAGCTCTGCAAATAGAACAAGTAGCTCCAACACTTAACAAAAATTTCTTGAAACACCTATTTGCCGAGCAGTGAGCTCTGCAAATAGAACAATTAGCTCCAACACTTAACAAAAATTTCTTGAAACACCTATTTGCCGAGCAGTGAGCTCTGCAAATAGAACAATTAGCACCAACACTTAACCAAAAATTCTTGTAACACCTATTTGCCGAGCAATGAGCTCTGCAAATAGAACAAGTAGCTCCAACACTTAACAAAAATTTCTTGAAACACCTATTTGCCGAGCAGTGAGCTCTGCAAATAGAACAAGTAGCTCCAACACTTAACAAAAATTTCTTGAAACACCTATTTGCCGAGCAAGTGAGCTCTGCAAATAGAACAATTAGCACCAACACTTAACCAAAAATTCTTGTAACACCTATTTGCCGAGCAATGAGCTCTGCAAATAGAACAATTAGCACCAACACTTAACCAAAAATTCTTGTAACACCTATTTGCCGAGCAATGAGCTCTGCAAATAGAACAATTAGCACCAACACTTAACCAAAAATTCTTGTAACACCTATTTGCCGAGCAGTGAGCTCTGCAAATAGAACAAGTAGCTCCAACACTTAACAAAAATTTCTTGAAACACCTATTTGCCGAGCAGTGAGCTCTGCAAATAGAACAAGTAGCTCCAACACTTAACAAAAATTTCTTGAAACACCTATTTGCCGAGCAGTGAGCTCTGCAAATAGAACAATTAGCACCAACACTTAACCAAAAATTCTTGTAACACCTATTTGCCGAGCAGTGAGCTCTGCAAATAGAACAATTAGCACCAACACTTAACCAAAAATTCTTGTAACACCTATTTGCCGAGCAGTGAGCTCTGCAAATAGAACAATTAGCACCAACACTTAACCAAAAATTCTTGTAACACCTATTTGCCGAGCAATGAGCTCTGCAAATAGAACAATTAGCACCAACACTTAACCAAAAATTCTTGTAACACCTATTTGCCGAGCAGTGAGCTCTGCAAATAGAACAATTAGCACCAACACTTAACCAAAAATTCTTGTAACACCTATTTGCCGAGCAATGAGCTCTGCAAATAGAACAAGTAGCTCCAACACTTAACAAAAATTTCTTGAAACACCTATTTGCCGAGCAGTGAGCTCTGCAAATAGAACAATTAGCACCAACACTTAACCAAAAATTCTTGTAACACCTATTTGCCGAGCAATGAGCTCTGCAAATAGAACAAGTAGCTCCAACACTTAACAAAAATTTCTTGAAACACCTATTTGCCGAGCAATGAGCTCTGCAAATAGAACAAGTAGCTCCAACACTTAACAAAAATTTCTTGAAACACCTATTTGCCGAGCAATGAGCTCTGCAAATAGAACAAGTAGCTCCAACACTTAACAAAAATTTCTTGAAACACCTATTTGCCGAGCAATGAGCTCTGCAAATAGAACAAGTAGCTCCAACACTTAACAAAAATTTCTTGAAACACCTATTTGCCGAGCAGTGAGCTCTGCAAATAGAACAATTAGCACCAACACTTAACCAAAAATTCTTGTAACACCTATTTGCCGAGCAGTGAGCTCTGCAAATAGAACAAGTAGCTCCAACACTTAACAAAAATTTCTTGAAACACCTATTTGCCGAGCAGTGAGCTCTGCAAATAGAACAAATAGGAACAACTCTTAGCCAACGACCTCTGCAAACACGAGAAACCACTAAAGGACAAAATAGTCGGTTACTGGTCGTCTTCTTCGTTCAGCCAAACACTCAAACGCCGAGCTTACTGAAAATCCTTGATTTCTCCTTCATTTTTGCGAATTAAAGCTTGTAATTTATATCAAAATGCTCAGAAAATCAATGCGCACAAATCCTCAAACAAATTAGATGCTAATTTCAACCAGAAATCAAACCCACTTGAACATGCGATTTGCCGAGCTCGTTCAAAATCGAATCAAATGATGAAATTAACCTCTGAAATTGATAACGAAGGATGATATACTGATAACAAAATGATCGGTGAACAAATTTTGAACAAAAACACATTAATTTGTGTAATATTTACATCTAACACCCCTTAAAATATATATTTTTACACTCTTCTTAACATTAATAAGTAAATTACAATATCAATCATTTGTTTTTCAAAATATCTCCATTAACCCTTTACATCAATAATTTACACCACTCGACACCGCGTCCGCCACCAACAGTCGCCCCCACCGCCACACTGTCGCCGCAAAGACCACCGCCGCATTGCGCGGGTACCATGCTAGTATTAATTAAATAATTTACAATGCCACTCACATAAATACATAAAGATCAATGCGCGCTGAACGCCTTTCATGTGGTCCATGTGGATGTAAATAATTATTTCCCCATGGATTGTTTATTTTTATTTATGAACTTTGATATTGATTTTGTTTGCTGCAAAATATTCGATGTTAATTAGAGTAATAAATTAGAGAACCATATGCATGGGGCAGCAGTGGGGAATCTTGGACAATGGGCGAAAGCCCGATCCAACAATATCGCGTGAGTGAAGAAGGGCAAGTCTAGCACATCTCTCCACGTTTTTCTATTATCGCTCTCTATTATCAGCTAGATTAAACTTATCCGTTGGACGGTAATATTATAATAGATGGTAAATATTATAATAAGTAGATTATATATGTTATTTTTAATACTTCTAGACTATAAATGACTAATATATAATAAATTTATTAGAAAATATTATAGACCGATTACTAAATACTTTAATATCATATATTACGTATGACAGCATAAATGATAGAAAAAAATTCAAATTTTAAAAGAACTTAAAATTACATAATTTTTCTAACTAATACTCCAAAAATATGATATTGACTATGTTGATATTAAAGTATTCAAGTTATATAAAACTTTGGTTAACAATCCAAATTTTGATTTGGTGCTAGGTATTTTCTAGCTAGGATTTTTTCTTTTTTTTTTTGAAAAAAAAAAAGAAGTGACAACACTAAAGGAAAAGTGAATGATAACACAATATGTTTTACAAATAAGTACCGGTGTAGTTCAAAATAAAGAAAGAATCATAGAGTTATAATTTGTTGAGAAGATCAACGTGTAAAAAAATCATGTTATAATCTTTGCAATTCCAATATTATTATATTTACAATGCCACTCACATAAATACATAAAGATCAATGCGCGCTGAACGCCTTTCATGTGGTCCATGTGGATGTAAATAATTATTTCCCCATGGATTGTTTATTTTTATTTATGAACTTTGATATTGATTTTGTTTGCTGCAAAATATTCGATGTTAATTAGAGTAATAAATTAGAGAACCATATGCATGGGGCAGCAGTGGGGAATCTTGGACAATGGGCGAAAGCCCGATCCAACAATATCGCGTGAGTGAAGAAGGGCAAGTCTAGCACATCTCTCCACGTTTTTCTATTATCGCTCTCTATTATCAGCTAGATTAAACTTATCCGTTGGACGGTAATATTATAATAGATGGTAAATATTATAATAAGTAGATTATATATGTTATTTTTAATACTTCTAGACTATAAATGACTAATATATAATAAATTTATTAGAAAATATTATAGACCGATTACTAAATACTTTAATATCATATATTACGTATGACAGCATAAATGATAGAAAAAAATTCAAATTTTAAAAGAACTTAAAATTACATAATTTTTCTAACTAATACTCCAAAAATATGATATTGACTATGTTGATATTAAAGTATTCAAGTTATATAAAACTTTGGTTAACAATCCAAATTTTGATTTGGTGCTAGGTATTTTCTAGCTAGGATTTTTTCTTTTTTTTTTTGAAAAAAAAAAAGAAAAATAAAAAAAAATGAACATTTCATATATAAATTAAATATAAATAAATATACATCCGTAGTATATAGCTAAAAAAAGAATCCGTAGTTAAATAACATTCAATAATTATCTTATATATAAATGGTCAAAGTTGACTTTAGCTTCAAAGACCAGAAATTGATTTGGTTAGATTAAAAGTTGTTTACTTATATATATGAAAAATGAATATATGGCTGTTAGATACTTAACTTTAGGTAACCCTCATATGCTAATTTTTTAATATTTATTATATAATGGATAAATGATTGAGATTCATGGTTTTTATGGATTCAAATATCAAGATGTGATGGATTATATATTCAAGCTTAGGTAACTAACAGCGACATATTCTTATTCCTATATATATATATATAGGGGTTGGTTATTGTAAAACAAGTATTAAAGTAAAACAAATAGGACAAGATCTTGACCCTTAGATCATGGTTAAATTGATGCACGAAGATTCACGAAGCAATTGATGCACATGCTTTTTATGATGCACGGTGATGTTCAGTGAAGAGAAACTTATTGTTTTACTTTAATACTTGTTTTATTTTACCTAAAACCTATATATATATATATATATATATATATATATCCAGAATATAATATAATATATATTATATATATATATATATATATATATAAATTGATATTTATTAATATATATATATATATGAAAAGGTTCATGTGAGAACCATTTGAATTGGAAGAACCATGAAAACTTTTAAATTATAACTTGATATTCATATGTGAATGTTCTCACATGAACCTTATCCTATATATAATACTAGCTAATTAACTCGGGTTCAACCCGGACATATTAATAAAAGTTTTGTAAAACGTATCTTCGCCTTTGAAGTTGCGGCGAAATTGATTGAGCCTATTACTAAATATTTATGTGATAATTAACTAAAACATTTTTTAGTTTTGATAAACAAAATGCATATAGCTACCTTCAAGTTTTTTTATCAAATAAAGGAGGCCTATTATCTATGTGGGATCCTTTGGCGTTTATAAAGGAGGAGGTTTTCACTTATGAGAGATTCATTGAGATCAAAGGTAACTGGGTATCTTCTAACTACACTTGTTATATGATGAATGTTTACGCCCCTCAGATCGAGAGTGATAAAATTATCTTGTGGGATAGTATCTTGAGTTTTATAGAACAAAATAATGGGAATTATTTCATTTGTGGCGATTTTAACTCAGTTAGACGAAAAGAGGACAGAAGGGGCACAAACTTCTCTAGAGTTAATGCTGAAAACTTCAACAAATTTTTGGATTCTGGTGGATTGTTTGATTTACCGTTGGGGAGACGCAAGTTCACTAGATTCAATATTGATGGTTCAAAAGCTAGCCGAATTGATCGGGTGTTGGTTAATCAATCCTTTCTGGACTCTAATAATGATTTGTATCTTGAAGCGCTAGATGACATTTTGTCTGACCATAGACCCCTCCTCGTTACTCAAAAGTATTTAGATTTCGGTCCTACACCGTTCAAGCTATATAATTCATGGTTGTATAATGATGGGTTCGAGCAAATGGTTTTGGACAGTTGGAAGAAACCATGCGGTGATAGGAATTGTAATGCTTTTGTTTGCCTCGAAGATAAGTTAAAAACTCTTAAAGTTGACATTAAAAAATGGCGTAATGATCAACAATCGGCTAGAAGTTGTGGTATCATAACCAAAGAAATTGCGTCTCTTGATCAACAAATTAGTGCTGATGGAGATATTAGGAATTTGTATCAAGAGAGGAGGAACCTTGTCAATGAACTGAATGTTTTGGACCATCGTAACACCTGTGATTTGAAGCAGAAGGCCAAGATTAAATGGAGCGTTGATGGAGACGAAAACTCTAAGTTTTTTCATGCCGTCATCAATAAGAAAAGAATGTCGAACTTAATAAAAGGAATAAAGCATAATGGAAGGTGGCTCTCTGATCCTAAAGACATAAAAAATTGTTTTCGTGATCACTTCGCTAACAAATTTTCTAGTTTCGCAGGTTTATCTTTTGATGTAGATGAAACAAAGTTCAAACGACTTGATGATATTCAGGTTAATACTATCGAAGCTGATTTCTCCTTGGATGAAATAAAGAGTGCGGTTTGGTGTTGTGGTGGGGAAAAAGCTCCAGGTCCTGATGGAATTACTTTTGCATTCGTTAATAATTTTTGGGGAAACTTGAACCATGAGATCATTAAAATGGTTCAAGAATTTCAGAATAAAGCTGCCATTCCGGTGGGATGTAATTCATCTTTTGTTACTCTAATCCCCAAGGTTGGAAATCCGACCACTATGTCTGATTTTAGACCTATCAGCCTTATCGGCCTTCAATATAAAATCATTGCTAAGCTTCTCGCTAATCGCCTGGCCAAAGTAATCGATTGTATCATCAGCCCGGAACAGACGTCGTTCATTAAAGGTAGACAAATTTTAGATGGTCCTCTACTCCTGAATGAGATCATTAATTGGTATAAGAAGAAAAAGAAGCAACTTATGCTCTTTAAGATTGATTTCGCCAAAGCTTATGACTCGGTTTCGTGGGAATATCTTTTCACCATTCTAAGAGCCATGGGATTTGGTAACAAATGGATTCAGTGGATAAAGGCTTGTTTAAGCTCGACGAAATCCTCGATCCTGGTGAATGGTAGTCCTATGGATGAATTCCCTATTCAGAGGGGGTTGCGACAAGGAGATCCTATGGCCCCGTTCCTTTTCATTATTGCCATGGAGGGCCTTCATGTGGCAATTGATAAATTAGTAACTGATGGACTTTTTAAATGTGCTAACATTAATAATACCCATGTTTCTCATCTTTTTTTGCAGATGATGTTATGTTGGTGGGCGAGTGGTCAAAGAAAAATCTAAAGGTTATCAACAATGCTTTCATGTTCTTCTTTCATATATCTGGATTAAAAATTAACTTTAAAAAGTCATCTATTATCGGGATTGGTGTTAGTAGTGTTGAGGTCGACGCTTTGGCAAAATTGGTGGGGTGTAAAGCTGAGTCTCTGCCTTTCAAATACCTTGGTATCCCTATTGGAGGTAGTTCGGGTAGGGTAAGTACGTGGGATCCCATCATATGTAAATTCAAAAAAAGACTTTCTAAATGGAAAGCCAATTTGTTATCTATTGGTGGTAGGTCGACTCTCATTTCATCGGTGTTGGGTTCTATGGGGATATATTACTTATCAATTTTCAAAATGCCTAAGAAAGTAAATAACACTTTGGAGGCTCTTAGATCCTCCATTTTTTGGGGTGGAACGAAAGATAAAAGGAAAATTGCATGGATAAAATGGGAGTCGGCTTTAGCTGCGAAAGAACACAGGAGTGTGCGGTTTGGTAGTCTTAAAGCAATGAATCATGCACTTCTTTACAAATGGCGGTGGAGAGCGTTAAATGAACCACATTTGTTGGGCCCGGGTTGTTAGTGCAATTCATGGTGCTGACTGTTTTTCTAAGAACACGGCTAATGGCAAAGGAAATTGGTATAATATTGTGCAAGCTGTTAAGACAATTCATGATATCCCTACTATAACTGACAAGGTTATCACCCTTAAGGTGGGAAATGGCATCATAACTAAGTTTTGGAAAGATTCTTGGTGTGGTAGCACTACTCTCGCGCTTGATTACCCAAGGTTGTTCGCCCTTGAGGTGGATAAAGATTGCTATGTTTCTGATCGGATGGCGGATAATAGTTGGCAATGGAATTGGAGAAGGGAACTTAGAACAAGTAGGGAAATAGATTTGGTACAACAACTCGCCTCTCGTCTACCTAAGTCTTTATCTAATGAAGATGACCAATGGACGTGGCTCTTAAACGGAAAAAAGGACTTCTCTATTGCTGGGTTGCGAAAGGCTCTGGATAACTTTTGGCTGCCTAACAATCCTATACGAACGATTTGGAAAAATCTTGTTCCTAAAAAGATCAATTTTTTCATATGGAGACTTAGAAGAGATCGCCTCCCGACGAGTATAAATCTTTTCGCTAAAGGTATCGATATCTCTTCGTTTAGCTGTCAACTTTGCAACAATGGAGTCGAACTCACTGATCATATCTTTGACAAGTGTAAACTTAATGCTGAAGTAAGGCAACTTATCTCTTCCTGGTTCAGTTGTGATATCCCGAACCTCCCTTCTGAAGGTTTGTTGAATTGCAGTGATAATATAGATAAACCGGTGAAGATGCGTCATAGAGTTCAAGTGATGTAAGGAGAAAAAGGGATAGATAATTGGACCTGTTGATTCAAAGAATACCCAGGAACAACTCTTCAAATTATCGTTGATTCACAATGAATACCGACAACTTGGAAAATTTACACACACTAACACACACTTGTGATAGGGAGGAAAAACGAAATTCATATATTGATCAAAAACTGCTTCCTAACATAATATGAATCCCAATTTATAGATGGGATTCATGACAAAAAAAACTGAAACTATTAATAGATTAAATTAAATATGAAGGAAACCAAAGAGTTTAAAATAAAGAAACTAGAATTCTAGAATGTTCCTCATCATTCTCCCCTACTTTAACAAAAACTCGTCCTCGAGTTTTGACTCGAAACCACCGGGATCAAACGGAAGCATATCATTAACGCCATCAATCTCACCTCGAGAAATCTTTCCTTGAACACCAGGAACAAGATTCAAGAACTGCAGAAACTTCATAAAATCATAACTCCTTGTGGAAAACTCGAATCGGAAATCCCAACGGTCAGACCGTGCTTCAATGAGTCTTGAACAACATATCCAAAAATCAAAGCGATCCAACGGTGAATGAACTCGTGTCGCCTGGTTTCCTACAGCTGCGCAGATCTGGAAGAACATAAACGGAATTTTGGGTATAATTCGAAACAACACATGATCTTCTCGTCATATGGACAATCATCAAACCCAAACCAATGATACCAATCCTCATCCTTGTATTCATCATAGATGGGTGGATAATCATAGATTATATCATCATTTGAAGGCTTCTTCATCAGGATTTTTTTGCTTTGTTACCAACTGATGTAGGGAGAAAAAGGGATAGATAATTGGACCTGTTGATTCAAAGAATACCCAGGAACAACTCTTCAAATTATCGTTGATTCACAATGAATACCGACAACTTGGAAAATTTACACACACTAACACACACTTGTGATAGGGAGGAAAAACGAAATTCATATATTGATCAAAAACTGCTTCCTAACATAATATGAATCCCAATTTATAGATGGGATTCATGACAAAAAAAACTGAAACTATTAATAGATTAAATTAAATATGAAGGAAACCAAAGAGTTTAAAATAAAGAAACTAGAATTCTAGAATGTTCCTCATCATTAATGATGAGGAACATTCTAGAATTATGTTTTTATTATTTTGGGTTTTTGTTTTCCTATGTATTTAATTTACTTTATTTATGGTTTCATGATCTCCTATCTATAAATTGGGATGTAAGTTATGTTAGTAGTTAGTTTTGATGATATGAAAGTTTTCTTTCCTCCCTATACACATGTGTGTGTTTAGTGTGTGAATCCAGATTATCGGTATTCAATCTGAATCAACGATAATTTGAAGAATTGTTCCTGGGTATTATTTGAATCAACAGGCTCAATTGTTTATCCTTTTTTTCTCCCTACATCAGTTGGTATCAGAGCCGAAGATCCTGATCAAGATCTCTTCAAGTGATGGTATAATCTATGATTATCCACCCATGTATGATGAATACAAGGATGAAAATTGGTACTTTTGGTTTGGGTCTGATGGTTGTTCATTTGATGAAAAGAAAGACGAAGAAGATTACGTGACAACTCGAAAAATACCCAAAAATCCGTTTCTGTTCATCCAGATCTGCGCAGTTTCAGAAAATCAAGCGGCACGGATTCGTTCACCGTTGGATCGCTCTAATTTTTGGATATGTTGTTCCAGACTCATTGAAGAACGGTCTGACTGTTGGGATTTCCGATTCGAGTTTTCCTCGAGGAGTTATGATTTTCTGAAGTTTCTGCAGTTCTTGAACCTTGTTCCAGATGTTCAAGAAAAGATTTCTAGAGGTGAAAAGTCCGAGATTAATGGCACTAATGATATACTTCCGTTTGATCCATGTGGTTTCGTGTCAAAACTCGAGGACGAGTTTTTGTTAAAGATGGGGAGGATGATGAGGAACATTCTAGAATTATGTTTTTATTATTTTGGCTTTTTGTTTTCCTATGTATTTAATTTACTTTATTTATGGTTTCATGATCTCCCATCTATAAATTGGGATGTAAGTTATGTTAGTAGTTAGTTTTGATGATATGAAAGTTTTCTTTCCTCCCTATACACATGTGTGTGTTTAGTGTGTGAATTCAGATTATCGGTATTCAATCTGAATCAACGATAATTTGAAGAATTGTTCCTGGGTATTCTTTGAATCAACAGGCTCAATTGTTTATCCCTTTTTTCTCCCTACATCATCAAGCAATATTGTTTATATGGTGGTGACAATTGTGGAAGGAGAGGAACA
>CM067175.1:41497969-41505469 GCA_034093135.1 Erigeron breviscapus | reverse complement strand
AATCGAATGCAAAATCAACCAAGCAATAAGTCAATCAACAAGTCTAAGCAAGTCAACACAAGGTTGGTGAGTTCGTAATAATGGTTCGTAAAGAACCAACATCAATATAATGTCATATAAGGATAGAGGCTAGACATGACTTACAGTGAGCCTCCACATAACACAACATCGCTCAACAACAAGAT
The DNA here is from genome assembly GCA_034093135.1 of Erigeron breviscapus. Taxonomy (NCBI): domain Eukaryota; kingdom Viridiplantae; phylum Streptophyta; class Magnoliopsida; order Asterales; family Asteraceae; genus Erigeron; species Erigeron breviscapus. The sequence goes on along the minus strand of CM067175.1, from coordinate 41,505,284 downwards.
TACACAAGGCAAGAAAATGTGTAATGAGAATGCACCAATGATATGCGAATCAATGTAAGTGCCAAATGTATGAATAAGCAAACATGCCTATCCTATGCGTGACCTTCAGTCACCTATGCAACGATACCCTTCTGCCATCGCAATGGACAATGCTGTATCTCAAAATCATCGAGATATATATGTCTATATAGTCGGGGTCAAGACTACATCCAAAATGGGTGCATACATCTATGCACCAGGATGCGGGCAATCCCCTGCCGAGGGTCCATCAATAATGTATGCAATGCTTACAATCAAATGTAAATGCATAAATCGTAAACCAACAATCGATATACGATGAATATGAATCAATAATCAATATTCGCCAATCCTGAGTCATCAATCAACAATCGACAATCATAAATCAATAATCAATATTCGCCAATCCTGAGTCATCAATCAACAAATCGACAATCATAAATCAATAATCACCATTCATCAACATCAGCCATTAACCACAATTTATACCAACTATACGAACATATACTTCAGAGGATTCTACTTCCTTCGAGTCTCAGATGCTTATATATAGGGTCACCCGCAGCCTTCCCACCACATCTAAAACCCGACGAAGGCATAACCGACTTTCATGTATGTACATCTATCCTAATAATACTGTGATACTTAACCAAAACATAAACCAAGTCAATCAACGTACGATGAACCATAAACTAATAATTCAATAGTCGTCAATCATAAACCAATAATCAAAAATCGTCAGTCATAAGCCACTAACCACCATTTAAACCAACTATACGTACATATACTTCAGAGGATTCTACTTCCTTCGAGTCTCAGATGCTTATATATAGGGTCACCCGCAGCCTCCCCACCACATCTCGAACCCAAATGAAAGCATAACCGACTTCCATGTAGGTACGTCTATCCTAATAATACTGTGATACTTAACCAAAACATAAACCAAGTCAATCAACGTACGATGAACCATAAACTAATAATTCAATAGTCGTCAATCATAAACCAATAATCAAAAATCGTCAGTCATAAGCCACTAACCACCATTTAAACCAACTATACGTACATATACTTCAGAGGATTCTACTTCCTTCGAGTCTCAGATGCTTATATATAGGGTCACCCGCAGCCTTCCCACCACATCTAAAACCCGACGAAGGCATAACCGACTTTCATGTATGTACATCTATCCTAATATTACTAGATACTTAACAAATATAAACTAAGTCATTCAAGCATGATAATCATCTCACAATTCAATACTCAAACCAATTTAACCAATCAAACGAAAGGAACCATCACACCAATCCAACAATTAAAACAATCAATCAATCAATCAATCAATCAATAAATGAATAAATCAACAATCAATCAATCAATCAATCAATCAACAATCAATCAACAATCAAACGAAAGGAAACATCACATCAATCCAACAACTAAAACAACCAATCATTCAATCAATCAATCAATCAATCAATCAATCAATAAATGCAAGTAAACACGCCAGGTTTACACTTTTCAGCCCGGATCTCAAGCGAGTAGGGAGATACGAAACTCACCTTGTTCGGCAAAGAAGCTTAAGTCGAGTTAATAAAAGATTAATAACGAGTAATAGGATCCGCACGGCCACAACCTATAAATATACATCATAATACCGTAATGTCAACTATACAATCTTAAACAAGTTGGGTTAGCACAATTAGGTCAAATCGCAAACCCTAAACGCCTTTACAACTTAAACGAGCAAGAACAAGACACTTTGACTCGACACTTTTTGAAATGGGAGAAGTTTCACGCAAAAAGAATGTTACTACAAGAAAATAGACTCTTTCACGATTCTAACGATAGGTCATACGACTTATCTGGACTTACGGATCAAAAGTTATTAGCATTTGAAAATCGATGCGCATAATTCACAGTAACTAACCACTGCGCCGCAGTGAGCCATAGCCAAGCTCACTGCGCCGCAGTGAGCTAACCATGACTGACCAGACCCTAGCCACTGCGCCGCAGTGGGCTATGGGCCTAGCCACTGCGCCGCAGTGAGCCCATGACTGACCAGACCCTAGCCACTGCGCCGCAGTGAGCCCATGACTGACCAGACCCTAGCCACTGCGCCGCAGTGAGCCATACTGCCAGTAGCCACTGCGCCGCAGTGAGCTAACCATGACTGACCAGACTAGCCACTGCGCCGCAGTGAGCTAACATGACTGACCAGACCCTAGCTCACTGCGCCGCAGTGAGCTAACCACGACTGACCAGACCCTAGCCACTGCGCCGCAGTGGGCTAGCCTAAGCCACTGTGCCGCAGTGGCCCCATACTGGTCCAGAACATAAGCAGCAGCAGCACAGCAGAAAACAAGACCAAAACCCTTTAAAACTCGACCCAAACCAACCCAAATCGATTTGTAGGAACTTGTAACGTAAATTGAAGCATACATAAACACCATTAACCATAATTATACATAACCCAATCCATAAATTCGACCCAAAACATCAAAATCATAACAAATCGTTCCAACCCTAATCGAAACCCTAGTTTGACCTAAATCGTCTTTTGACTCGATTCAAGACTTGTAATTGTTCAAGATGACTAGAAATGCATAAACAAACATAAATAGGCATAAATGGGATGAATTTGACTTACCAAAACCTCCTTTTGAGCTAGAACCCGAAATTAGGTCAAATGGATAAAATGCAAGAACTTGACTTTGATTCTTCGATATGACGATAATGTGGTATAGATGGCGATGAATCTAGTGTTATACTCTTTCTAAACACTAAGTAGATGGTAGAGAGAAGAGAAGGTTTGGTCTTGCTTTGTTCTTGAGAGAAAGAGAGAAAAAGATAGATAGAAAATGAGAGGGGGAGAAGGGATAAGGAGGGAGATTGGGTCTTGGGTGGCTGGTGGGTTGTGGGCTACCCACGGGCCGACCCGCTTCTCTACCCAAGCCAAATTACAAACGTTAGGCATTTAAACACCGATTAAAACGTATTATCGACCCGGCGAAGATACCACGTTGTCGTTTAATCACAAACGACCCAACTATTTCATTAACTTAAATTGTTAGTCAAATTGCACGTAAAGTCAAATGGTCAAAATTCACGGATGTTACATTATTCCCCCGTTGAAAGAATTTCGTCCCGAAATTCAACAAAACCCTAATTAGCAAATAAATGCGGATACTTAGACTTCCTGTAATCCTTTCGCTCCCAACTGAACTCGGCTCCACGCCCAGCGTTTCCACCTAACCCTATCAATCGTGTAGAGCTTTTTCTTGAGTTTCTTGACTCGGCGGTCCAAGATCTCTACCGGTTCTTCAATAAAATTCAAATTTGACTCAACCCTAATCTCGTCCATAGGCACATGAGAGGTAGGGTCCGCCAAACACTTGCGTAGGTTGCAAATATGAAACACACCGTGTACACCGCTAAATTCTTGTGGTAATTCTAATCGATAAGCGACTTTTCCAACCCTTTTTGAGGATCTTGAAAGGACAGTTATACCTCGGCCCGAGGTTGCCTCGCTTCACGAATCGGATGACGCCTTTCCACCGTGACACTTTCAAAAGTACAAAATCACCCACTTTCAACTCTAACGGTCTCAGCCTCACGCCGGCATACTCCTTACTTAGCATGTGAGCTAGCTGGGCTATCCTCTTAGCTTGAGAAGTTGTTCTTGTCGTTCCTATTAGAAATCCTGACCCGTTACTTTGGCTTTCCTTGCTTCTTGGTTCGTCCCAGTGGAGAATAACATCTCTACTACTTTGTGCTTCGGTCAGTGTCATTCGAATACTCGCGTAACCACCGTCGTTGCACAGGATTTACGCCATGGTTATAGGTACGTTAACTTCACATGTGATCAAGTCTCACGTTGGGCTGAGTGCCCGTTGCTCATTGGATGGCTCCCTGAATTGGAGTTAAGCGACTTCCTTTATCTGGAAGGACAGAAATCGAATCTTCGTGTACCTAACCCATTTCTTCTACATACTAGAGTGCCCAGTTGTCAAATTTTACCGGTCTCGCCGTATCGTGATCATTTCTTGTCGTCGGCAACTTCATGGCGAAATCCATTATGAGTTATTTTCCTTCGAATCCCTCTCCCGGTCTTTCACTACGAGCTTATTCGCCTCTCGGAAGTCTATAAGGGTTTTGACTACGCGCGCGATGTTGAGAAGTGAAGCATATACGAAATTTTAAGTTATCGAGATGGGACAAGCCCGGTAAGTCACCCAGAAAGTCCTCGGGAGACTCAAGATTAACAAGGACAACGTTAGTCTTCAGACTCTTGAGACGGTAGCTCTAAGGACGCCTGAGTTGGAAAACTTACACGGGGCCCATAGAATCCTACCGTTAGATATTTTTACACTGGTAACCCTACTACACAACTTTAGAACTGTCTTACTCGGTGGCATTCAGGTTACACTCACTTTTTCATCAAGAATCTTTATATCATACGGCGCCCAGTACGTGAGGAGTTTTGTCGTCTTTTAGAGTCGAGATAGATACACGGGATATTTGAGCAAATTTAGTCAGTGAGTCGCTAAACATTCAAAATTGCAAACATATAATTCCAAAACACACGAACGAATGTAACTCAAAGGAGTAACGTTAGAATAAACGAGATTCATAGTCGGTTTCGATATCGAATAGTGTCGTAACATAACAACTATTAGGAGGAATGTACCTTAACCAACGTTAGGATTACTTTGGTCTCCTTTGCCATTCTCTGCAAAAGCTCGGCTACGAGGTTGAATTTGATGGTCTTGCTGGCCACGGCTTTGGTTATAAACGACTATTTGTAGTTGATCGGGAGGAACCGCCACTTGGGCTTGTGGTTCAGTCCATCTAGGACAAGCATCTCTGTAGTGGTCGGGGCTACCACACACAAAACAAACACCTTGATGGCTCCGAGGGTGGTCAGCTTGGGGATAGATGGTTTGAAGAGGCGTTACATTCAATGGTGTCGCTCTCGGTGCTCTACAATTCTTGGACATGTGTCCAAGTCGATTACAATTGAAGCAGGCTCCACATTGGGTATTAGTGGGATGATGCTTGTTACAATTGTTACAGAAAGGATGAGGTCCCTTGTAAGGCCTCCTCGCCAGTCCCATTGCAGTCCTGAATCTACCCTTATTATGACCGTTGGGGTCAAACCTGCCCGTCCTCCTCGCCTCACTAGATTCTCTGATTTCTTTCCTTTTCGATGAGACTCTACTCGACACCTTCTCATCGTCCATAATTACTCTAGCTTCACGCGTTTCACTGCTTCTTTGAAGGCTTGCCGTGACTTGGGCTACGATAGTAGGTATGGCGTTTACCACGGCTTGGGCAATCACGGTTGCTAAATCCGGCTCATCGCTATGGCTAGTCGCATTCCTTCTTGGTCTCACCATTTTCTACAAGGTAAGTAACGCGTTGACCCGAAAGTTAGCCTCACAATGCTCACATATTAGTCACACAAGTAGTTAATGCTCTCATACCATATAACATACTCATTTCATGTTATTACACTAAGGTAAGAGTGTTAGAATCCTATGAAATTGTTACTTATTATTTTATCATGTTAAGTTCATTAGCATTGGTTATCTTTAATTCATGTAATCATGTCAATACATCATACAATAAAACTAACTTGTTAACTTCATTCCTACAATCGCCCGTCTACTAATACCTTTTACACGTGCATTACCAGTTATCCCATAACCCGCATGCAATCAAGTTTAACTAGGCCTCATACGTTTTTAAGTTCACATACCATTAAGCAACATATCCCTATTGTTCACCGATTACGATTAACATTATTAGTGTTGGAAAATCATTCGTTTATAATACATGTGAGTTAGGATGTTTACAACCTTGATACTCTCTTAGGGCGCATATCAACATATTTATCACGTTGTATCCTAACCGTTTATCAACACGTTTAAGTCAAATTACAACAAAAGCATTTACGACTTCAACTTGACCACTACGGGCCATACATACATACATACACATCACACATGCATAACATATATGTTACTAAATCATACTAGTCAACATGTCATTCCACTGCTAAATCCGATAATAGTAGTAGTTCTAGAGTTTATGACCCGGGGGTTAGCTTCACAGTTTCTCTCATGTTAACCGCCTTATTAGTTAGTGTTTTAACGCCGACACACTACACATGTTCCATGTTTCTTACTAAGGCCAACACATAATTATTCTCAGTTAACTGTCATATATCATGTTATCATACCACATACCCTACGTGTTTCACATTACTACACTAAGGACAGTATATCAAAGTTCTCAAATAATCGTTATCTATCATGTTCTCATGCCAAGTTTACAACAATTAACCATCGTCAAAACCAAATACTCGCATTAAACACATCTCATTACAAGCAGCTAAAACAAGTCACTAACACGAGTGGTTTAAAGTATAATCCGAATTCGATATGCTCTCTAGTTATTGACCAGGTATGTATACAGGGTGTACCAACGGCTAACCCTCCACCTAATCAACTCCCATTAAGCATATCGGTTCCTTATTATACTCTAAGCCATGCATGCGCAATCCATGATGTTATTAACCTGTTATAATATTGGGTGACCATAAAAGAGTTGATCGGGTTCTTTTAGGGTTGCCACAATATTATACTAAGTTAATAACATAACTTCATTTTGCTCTAAATCATCAAACTAGCACCAATCAATAACAACAATCCATATTAATGACAATCAAATTCAATCAAAGCACACATTAAACACATTGTATCCATTCCACATTCATCACGTTGAATTCAAGCCATCACATAAGTGGTCTTAACTACGAACTCACAAGGGGATTCACATATTTCACGTTGCACACGAATTTCCTAACCATGCATGCTATATGAAGAGTTTTAACTTAAGCCGTAGTCTAGGTCAAACCGCCTAATTCTCTACGACCACGCATGGGCCACCATTCTGTAACACCCCAAGCCGAGGCTCGGAATATCACGGAAATCACATAACACCAGGTGGAATTACAATAGAACAAACTAAATGCAAATAGAGGATTCAGTGAATCCATACAATAAGGGGAACAAGTCTCAAAATACAACAGGAGCGAGTAAACATCAAGATTACAAACGACAACAAAAGAAGGCTATCAATCCTAAATACAATGCAACATAAGGCAAATGGATCCTTGATCCATATCAGTCCAGTCCGGGTTCAACAGTAAGCAAACATTCAAACTCCACGTCCTGAATAACCTGGTTACCTGAAAAGTGTACTAAGCATAGTCAACACAAGGTTGGTGAGTTCG
>CM067175.1:41480469-41490469 GCA_034093135.1 Erigeron breviscapus | reverse complement strand
TTTTTTTTTTTTTTTTTTTTTTTTTTTTTTTTTTTTTTTTTTTTTTTTTTTTTTTTTTTTTTTTTTTTTTTTTTTTTTTTTTTTTTTTTTTTTTTTTTTTTTTTTTTTTTTTTTTTTTTTTTTTTTTTTTTTTTTTTTTTTTTTTTTTTTTTTTTTTTTTTTTTTTTTTTTTTTTTTTTTTTTTTTTTTTTTTTTTTTTTTTTTTTTTTTTTTTTTTTTTTTTTTTTTTTTTTTTTTTTTTTTTTTTTTTTTTTTTTTTTTTTTTTTTTTTTTTTTTTTTTTTTTTTTTTTTTTTTTTTTTTTTTTTTTTTTTTTTTTTTTTTTTTTTTTTTTTTTTTTTTTTTTTTTTTTTTTTTTTTTTTTTTTTTTTTTTTTTTTTTTTTTTTTTTTTTTTTTTTTTTTTTTTTTTTTTTTTTTTTTTTTTTTTTTTTTTTTTTTTTTTTTTTTTTTTTTTTTTTTTTTTTTTTTTTTTTTTTTTTTTTTTTTTTTTTTTTTTTTTTTTTTTTTTTTTTTTTTTTTTTTTTTTTTTTTTTTTTTTTTTTTTTTTTTTTTTTTTTTTTTTTTTTTTTTTTTTTTTTTTTTTTTTTTTTTTTTTTTTTTTTTTTTTTTTTTTTTTTTTTTTTTTTTTTTTTTTTTTTTTTTTTTTTTTTTTTTTTTTTTTTTTTTTTTTTTTTTTTTTTTTTTTTTTTTTTTTTTTTTTTTTTTTTTTTTTTTTTTTTTTTTTTTTTTTTTTTTTTTTTTTTTTTTTTTTTTTTTTTTTTTTTTTTTTTTTTTTTTTTTTTTTTTATTTTATTATTTTTTTAATTATATATTAAAATAATTACTTTCTATAATTATAAAATGTATGAATTACTTTTCTATAATTAATGACTGTATTTAAATTTATTAAATTGAATTTGAATTTACAAAAGTTATAAAAGATATATGATGTGAGGTCCCAAATACGAGATGGTTAAACCCAGAAGTGTAAAATACAACAAGTCTAATAATCACTAGAATGGACTAGTATTACTTAAATATAAATGCAAGTATATAAATAAAGTAATATACGACTAAAAGCAATAAACTAAAGGTGGAATACAATGTAATATTTTCAAGTGTATTTTATTTATGATGTTAAATAAAATACAAGGTTGTGCGGAATCAAGATAATACAAATAAGTATGTATCCTAACAACCTATGAATTACAAATGATCTATATTTGCCAAATAAACTCTTTGGATCGAGATACTTAAAGTTGTGAAGTATCCCTGTTTAGATCGAGAGTATTTAGACAAATTCACCTTTAATGCTAAAAGTAATTTTCTCAAAGAAATGACTTTGTATTTATAGGCAAACAATTTCACCAGTGAAATTGTGCCGTACAAATATGGTTGCATGCATTTAATGAACCGACAAGATCATTAAATGCATTGGTTAAAATACAAGGATAAAGTCACATTAATATGACTTTATTCTTTTAACCAACCACCTTTACACACGTATAAACTTTGGTGAAGAACAAGTGGAATGTCCTTTGGAAAGTGTGTAAAGGCAAAAGTCAATTCCTCGATATCAGTGTTCAGACTTGTAAGGTCTAGAACACTGACAATCCTCCAGTGTACAGATCTGGTAAGATATCCAGTTGACTCCGCCATTTGTCAGTCTTCTTTATTCTGACTTCAGTCTTTCACTTCAGTGAGAACGTCTTCAGTAGAGTAGATCTGGACTGGGGTGAAGTCCAGTGAGCTAATCTGGAATAATCCAGATTTCTTATACAAGTATTTGCTCACTGGTCTTCTTCATTATTTCTGAACAAATCCTTAGAGGGACTCCAGATTCCAAGTCTGGAGTAGGTCCAGTAATATACCATTTCTGGACAGATCTTCAGTAAGGCTCCAGTAGTCGAGTCTGGAGCGAATCCAGTAAATCTGGACCTAACAAATTCCCCCTATTTGTTTAGAAATAATGCAAGTTTTTTCAAGCTTATATCTATACAACTTTGTATGCTTGAAAAACACAAGTTTTGACTTAGTCTAAATATTTAAGTTACTGAAAAACACTTTATAGATCATCAGTGTTTTCAGTTTCATTTTTTAATACTAACTTAGACTAAATCTGATCATTTACTTTTTGAATCAAAATAAGCAACTATATTTACAGCCACCAACAAAAAATAAGTTACAATTTTGAGAAATTAAATACAAACAACAAGTAAATGATATAAGAGTTAGGCCCTTCTCTTCGATGTCTGTCCTGGAGCATCTTCAAAAGCCTTTCTCTTTGGTGATGGAGAGGATGGAACAGACACTGGTGGTCTCATACCTAGAACAACTTCATCTGTTGAATTCTTATCCAAACCTTTTCAATCCTCTTCATAAATGCCTTTACATCAGGAGACAAATCAGTTTTACCTTTGAAAGTTAATCCTATCTCCTTCAGTTCAGTCCATCCAAAAGCTTGGACTGATGCATTTTTCCTTTCATCTGTAAAGTTACCCTCTCTGGTCAACTTTATATTAAATCTGGTCATGCCTTGATGATTTTCAGCGAGTTTGATTTCAGCACTTGTGATCCTTCTGGTATCAGCCCTGAATTTCAACATTTCATCATACTTGGCTTTCTGCTTAGCCATCTGGATCATATGTTCAGTTTCCTTTGATACTCTCTGCTGTTCCATGGCAGACTGGAGTTGTTCAAGATTAATTTTGAGAGAAGTATCCAGAGGAATGAACGTGCTTATATCTGCATCTTTTATTGCGTTGATCTGTTTGGCAGTAAGTTTTGGCAGACCCTTTATCTTTTTCCTGTACTCTATCTCCAGAGCATCATCATTCTTTCTTATTTTCCTCTGGAGGTTCACCAGTTCCTCCTTTCTCTGTCTGATCAGTTCAGGTACACTGACACCATAAGTTACAGCATCATACAATTGTTCTTCTTCAGAGTACCTGGACCGAATGTGAACATCATCCAATGCATTCAGACATTGATGAACTCTGGGGTCATCCTTCATCTTCTTGTAAACATCAATATTTATGGCCAATCTGCCAGCATTATATGAATCCAGAGTTCCCATAATTGCCATCTCCCTTTGGTGGGCCAGCAATTCATCTCTTTGATTTTTCTTGAATATTTCGATCATGATGCATTCTTGTTCCAGTCTTTTTGAGGTGTCATCATCAGAAGTTGGAAATTCTGATGAACCTTCAACAGTTTGCTCTTCTTCTCCAGATATCATTTGTTCTTTTCCTTTCAAAGATTTCAGCGTTGTTGGAATATCTGGGAAAGATTCAAACTGGGGCTCACTGGTATCAGTACCAGCAGCCTCTTCACTCTGCACAATGGCTTCAGTGCCAAGTGCCCTTTGTGCTAATTGTGCACTGGTATCAGTACCAGTCACTTGTTTTCGTTGCATGATGCTTTCAGTAGCAAAGGCTTTTTCAATAGCACTTGTAACCACTTCTTTCTTCTTCCTAACCAAACCTTCTTGAACATCAGACAACTTTTCCCCCTTGGAATGATCACCAGTTCTTGACTTGAGATCATTCCATAACTGTTCGAGCATATGTCTGTCCAGTTCACCAAACGTTCTTCCAGCCAATGGAGTTGTATCATTCACAACTTTTCTGAGTACCTGCACTTCCTTTTTGATAATTTCGAGTTCTTGAGGCAAGTGTTTTGGTAATTCTTTTTCTATCATCTTCTCCACTTGGGGTAACAACCCATCTTGAATAGTTCGAAGAAAAGACCCAGAAATTTCTTCAGATATTTCTTTCAACATACTAAGTCTGAACTTCTTAGTAACCTTATCACTGATGGTGCTAACAACTGCATTCTAATCAAGTGATGGCCTACTCTCCAATGAACTCACCCTGGTAACCATTTTCTTAACCTCATCTATCAGACCTGCCAGTGGTTGTACAATTTTACTTTCCACTGCAGTCTGAACAGAACTGACTAGCCTTTCTTCTAATCCCTGGACTGCCACTTTTATATTTTCAGAATTTTTATTTGTGGCCAGTACCAGTTCATCCAGCTTCTCAAAGACAAGCTTCTCATTCCCAGTAAACAAATTCATTTCTGAAGCTAGATTATTTGATAATAAAGACTTGAAGTCAGAAATAACCTGGGATGAAGATTGCAGTGATCTCTCCAGGTCCGCCACCTTACTTAAAAGGCCTTGGACCTTGGCTGAAGACGAAGAGGGGGGGCCACTGGGAGGATCTACGATTCACTTCAGCTTATTAATCTATCAAGAAAGGACTTGAAGAGATTACATAGGCTTCAGCTAGAAAGCTCACAACTCCTTGTTGGCATAAAGGGTGTCTATGAAAGGATGGTGAAGTTTTGTCTTGCTGAGTATCTCCATGCTGACAGTCGAAGATTCTTTGATGAAATACCTAGACGGGTACGAGCAAGGGCTCCAGCTGGAAGTGAACAAAGTGTGGTTCCTCCAGTTGTTGATCCAAATGCAGAAGTAAGGGTTCCAACAAAGGAAGGTCAAAATGTTGACCCTCCTACAACAGTTGAACCAAGTACTTCAGTACCAGTACCTTAGACTGACGTTCCTGATGACAGGGTTTTTGGCCAGCACTTAGGATGACAAACAAAGACTTGAAGGTCACATATAGATGCTAGTGTCAAGGGGGAGACTGTTGGTGCATGTTTCTCGGTGACAAAAGCATTCTAGATGTGTGACGTATATTTACATATATTCAAGTCTTGTAATTTATCTTGTAATTACCGTTTGTCAATAATATTACCTTGGCATATATTGTTGATCATATTGAGATCCATTTATGTTTATATGTTTGTTTATTATTTGTATTTTGCAGGTTCTAGACATAACATGTAAAGAGTCATTAAGTTAATATTGTTTTTGCGTTTAACAGCAGTTGAAATATTAACTAAATGTACTTCCAAAGGGAAGTTAAGTTAACTGTGTTTCTGCGTATTAACAATAGGAGAAACATTACTTAGTAATACTTATATATATATATATATATATATATATATATATATATATATATATATATATATATATATATATATATATATATATATATATATATATATATATATATATATATATATATATATATATATATATATATATATATATATATATATATATATATATATATATATATATATATATATATATATATATATATATATATATATATATATATATATATATATATATATATATATATATATATATATATATATATATATATATATATATATATATATATATATATATATATATATATATATATATATATATATATATATATATATATATATATATATATATATATATATATATATATATATATATATATATATATATATATATATATATATATATATATATATATATATATATATATATATATATATATATATATATATATATATATATATATATATATATATATATATATATATATATATATATATATATATATATATATATATATATATATATATATATATATATATATATATATATATATATATATATATATATATATATATATATATATATATATATATATATATATATATATATATATATATATATATATATATATATATATATATATATATATATATATATATATATATATATATATATATATATATATATATATATATATATATATATATATATATATATATATATATATATATATATATATATATATATATATATATATATATATATATATATATATATATATATATATATATATATATATATATATATATATATATATATATATATATATATATATATATATATATATATATATATATATATATATATATATATATATATATATATATATATATATATATATATATATATATATATATATATATATATATATATATATATATATATATATATATATATATATATATATATATATATATATATATATATATATATATATATATATATATATATATATATATATATATATATATATATATATATATATATATATATATATATATATATATATATATATATATATATATATATATATATATATATATATATATATATATATATATATATATATATATATATATATATATATATATATATATATATATATATATATATATATATATATATATATATATATATATATATATATATATATATATATATATATATATATATATATATATATATATATATATATATATATATATATATATATATATATATATATATATATATATATATATATATATATATATATATATATATATATATATATATATATATATATATATATATATATATATATATATATATATATATATATATATATATATATATATATATATATATATATATATATATATATATATATATATATATATATATATATATATATATATATATATATATATATATATATATATATATATATATATATATATATATATATATATATATATATATATATATATATATATATATATATATATATATATATATATATATATATATATATATATATATATATATATATATATATATATATATATATATATATATATATATATATATATATATATATATATATATATATATATATATATATATATATATATATATATATATATATATATATATATATATATATATATATATATATATATATATATATATATATATATATATATATATATATATATATATATATATATATATATATATATATATATATATATATATATATATATATATATATATATATATATATATATATATATATATATATATATATATATATATATATATATATATATATATATATATATATATATATATATATATATATATATATATATATATATAACCAAATACGAGTGTTTATATTCATATATATATATATATATATATATATATATCATAAAGGTAGATATAAAAACCGTGGGTTATCTCGAGGAATTCCGCACCTCGACATATCCTTAAGTCAATCTCGGTTCGGTAAGACCCGGGGGACTTACAACAGGAGAAACATTAACTTAGTGAATACTTCCAATAGGTAATATAGACAATGTTGTTTCTGCGTATATTTACAGCAGTTTAAACATTGGCTGAGTTAATGTTGGTTCTGCGTATATTTACAGCAGTTTAAACATTGGCTGAGTTAATGTTGGTTCTGCGTCTTGACAGTAGTTGAAACATTAACTCAAATATTCCTAAGTGTTATTTGAGTGTTCTCGGGAACTTGCAATTAGTTGCTTGTGAAGAGAACACTCAAAAGGTCATTTGAGGGTTCTTGGGAACGAGCAAAAGTTTGCTTGTGGAAAGAACACTCAAATGGTCATTTGAGAGTTTCTGAGGAACAAGCAAAAGTTTGCTTGTGGAAAGAACACTCAAATGGTCATTTGAGAGTTTCTGAGGAACAAGCAAAAGTATGCTTTTACACAAGAACTCTCAAACCAGGCCAAAACCCTTATGGGCCTAACATGAGAACACTCAAACCCATTGGATTTGAGAGTTCTTGTCACTGGCCTATAAATAGAGGTGTGTGTTTGCGTGGTTCACAACAAGAGTGTAGAGAGAGAAACGAGCAAAACCTAGAGAGAGAAAACCAAGAACACGCACGGTTTGATCTTGTGGTACTCGACTCACGCACGAACCGCAAACACACACCCGGTTTGGATGGCTCGTAGACTTAGATTACCACGTTGGTTGGTAAAGTTTGTCCGGAGAGCCGTTTCACTATATAACCAAATACGAGTGTTTATATTCACGCAAAAAGATATATATATATATATATATATATATATATATATATATATATATATATATATATATATATATATATATATCATAAAAGGTAGATATAGAAACCGTGGGTTATCTCGAGGAATTCCGCACCTCGACATATCCTTAAGTCAATCTCGGTTCAGTAAGACCCGGGGACTTACAATTGGAGATAGACTAGTCTTGATGACTGCAAGGCCTCGCAGCTCTACAATCACACCAATCATGTCTTCGTTGACGACTCCACCGTCAACAACAAGACCATCAGTGACTTCTTCACAGCAAGGAGCTTCTCAGACTAGCAAGGAACGTGTATCCAAGTTAGCTGATGACATCCAGCGGATGAGAGCTCTAGTTGCCGGCTTGTCTAACAAGCTTAAAGGAAAAGAAGAGTCACACCGAAGAGATGCTGACCTTATAAGACAAAGTCACCTAGAGCTTGAGAATAGCCAGTATGACCTGCAAGAAGCCCAGGAAGCAACAATCAATTCTGTTAATGGGATTGTTGATTCCATTAGGGTGCACCACAAACTGCTCAAAGGTCAAGCTAAGCATCTCGAGAGCTTAGGTAAAAGGTCTGCTGAGCTGCATAACAAGATCAAAAATCTTGAATCTCAGGGGGAGAAGTCTGGCTGCAAGGATGACGCTCTCAAACATCGTCAAAGGGACGATGAGGATGAGGATCCGAGTGGTTCCAGACAGCAGGAGGAGATTCAGAGATTTCCGACCTCACACGTCAATGCAGCTCAGGGTCAACAAGGTCAATCTGGCCAAGCTAGTGCTCCTTCATCTAACCCACCGGCCGTAGAGGAAGTGGCTGGTATCCAGGAACAACCGACTGGAGGAGTAGGAGTCGGCATTCAAGTCAGACCAACTACTGAGGAAGAAGTTGGGAGTGGACTCCTGGACGACGTTGTTGCGTACTTCAATTTTGATGAGTATGGGAGCTTGTTTGAAGATCCATCAGTCTCTTCAGCTCAAGATAAGTGTTCATATCTTAATGCAATACTTGATCTACTTGATCCAAATGTAAAGGGATCAAATGAGCTATCTCTACAAGCAACGGTGCAAAGAGCAAGGTTGGGGTAGACAATCAATCAGAGTTAGACTCAAATCGGGAGTCGGGAACTGCTGCGGTGATTGAAAAGAAGAGCAGGAGTCCAGCGGGGGTAACACCTGAAGTTCCTGATGACAGGGTTTTTGGCCAGCACTTAGGATGACAAACGAAGACTTGAAGGTCACATCTAGATGCTAATGTCAAGGGGAGACTGTTGGTGCATGTTTCTCGGTGACAAGAGCATTCTAGATGTGTGATGTATATTTATATATATTCAAGTCTTGTAATTTATCTTGTAATTACCGTTTGTCAATAATATTACCTTGGCATATATTGTTGATCATATTGGGATCCATTTATGTTTATATGTTTGTTTATTATTTATGTTTTGCAGGTACTTAACATGAATGTAGACATTACATGTAAAGAGTCATTAAGTTAATATTGTTTCTGCGTTTAACAGTAGTTGAAATATTAACTTAATGTACTTCCAAAGGGAAGTTAAGTTAATGTGTTTTTGCGTATTAACAGCAAGAGAAACATTAACTTAATTAATACTTCCAATAGGTAATATAGACAATGTTGTTTCTGCGTATTCATAGCAGTAGAAACATTGTCGTAGCTAATGTTGGTTCTGCGTATTTATAGCAGTAGAAACATTGGCTGAGTTAATGTTGGTTCTGCGTATTACAGCAGTAGGAACATTAACTCAAATATTCCTCAGTGTCATTTGAGAGTTCTTGGGAACAAGCAAAAGTTTGCTTGTTCAGAAGAACACTCAAATGGTTTGAGAGTTTCTTGGAACAAGCAAAAGTTTGCTTGTTCAGAAGAACTCTCAAATGGTTTGAGAGTTTCTGTGGAAACAAGCAAAAGCATGCTTGTACACAAGAACTCTCAAACAGGCCAATACCCTAATGGGCTTGACATGAGAACACTCAAATCCATTGGATTTGAGAGTTCTTGGTCCTTGCCTATAAATAGTGGGTGTGTGTTTGTGTGTTCTCAACAAGAGTGTAGAGAGAGAAACGAGCAAAACCTAGAGAGAAAACCAAAGAACACGCACGGTTTATCTTGTGGGTAGTACTCGACTCACGCACGAACCGCAAACACACACCTGGTTTGGTTGGCTTGTAGACTTAGATTACCATGTTGGTTGT
>CM067175.1:41305763-41479469 GCA_034093135.1 Erigeron breviscapus | reverse complement strand
GGGTAGTTGAAGATTTTTGAAACAAGTAAGGTGCGCCGCACCTGGCAATTGGTGCGCCGCACCTGTAGGTCGGTTCAGCAAGGGTTTTTTGTAACACTATAAATACATGCCCTAAATTGGCCCATAAGCTCTCTCTCTTCCTTCAGTCGATTTTAGGGTTTTCTTGAGGCATTTTTCAGCAGCTTTTACCTTCTCCAAGATCTAACAGTGTGAAAAACTGGTCATTCATGGATCTACGATAAACAGTAAACACAATCCAACAGATCTAACCCTAAATAAAATAAATAAAAGTCTACATGATCACATCAATTCAAACAAGTGTTCAGCCTACTAGCCATACATTATTAGTTACAAAGTCTGAAAAGATGAAAGACATTGTTTACCAACAATAAAAGAGAATATAGATCTAGGTTAAAGATAAAGATTAAGAGGTGTTTGGAACTCCAAAATCCTCTTAGAAAGCTCCAAAATTCGACCTAGGGTTTATGTGTGTCGCCTGGTGGCTGAAAACTGCTCTCCCTTAAAGTCTGAGGGTTTATTCTTCTATTTATAAGGAAAAAGGCCGGTGCTGGGTTCGGGGCTACGAGCGGCGCTCGTAGCTACTATAAAGGGGGACCGGCGCTCGTACATAGTACGAGCGGCGCTGGTTTCTACGAAGCTCTAGATTTTCTTCGTTTTGCTTTCATTTTACCGTCTTGTGTCTTGTAAAGTCCTTTGGCATCCAAGTTGAGTTGGTAGATGGCATTTACCCTCGTTCGCATCTCCTGTGAACCAGCGTTAATATTAAATCTCATTAAGTACCAAAAGTTTTCATTTATAAACTCATTTTTGCATTAAAAAGCGGCCAAAAGATATAGGAAAAAGTCATGAACAAATCACTCATTAAAGTATACAATAGTAAAAAAGAGACTACTTACCTAGGGTAATAGTCTTAAAGTATCCAACAGTCAAAAGGAGACTACTTACCTAGGGTAATAGTCTTAAAGTATACAACTTAAATGTTATCTCAACCGATATATATGTATCCCTATCACCACATAGAAGCATGAAAGCATATATACGACAATATGGGCTTAATCTACGACATAACACAAATGGCACATAGTGAGTATCTTTCCACCCCCAAATCACAAAAATAGTAGGGGCTACGAACTCACCTGACGCGAGCAATACAATCCACGGGTGCACGAAGGAGTTTATACGCAATTCAACGCTCACTTCTATCCAAACCTAGGACAATGGAACAAGATTTGCGAGAATTACATCTCACCATACCGCACCTTGGTTTCTGAATGTTCATATGAGTTTCGATATGTACACAGGGGTTCAGGTTTTTGCATACGGGTTATGGTTCGTGCACAAGGAGTCGGTGACATGAAATTGACCAAGCTAAACGTAAAATCAAGGATTCAAACTTTACCACAACCTATTACAAGTATAACCAAGCATAAAAATAAACTCTTTTCACAAACTCACTTCCTAAATTTAAAAGCCCTCTTTCAAAACCCTAAATCAAAATAGTTTTAACAAAAACCTAAAGATTTGACCAAGTGTTATGAAATCTAGTTACCCAAGACATATAAAAACAGGATCTAAGTAAGTAGGAAACAAATTAACTTACAAATTGTTACCTTGGATCTAAAAATCCAAATTTGAGACAAAGAGGAAGAAATGGAAACTTGTTCGTGCAAAGATGGATGATCTTGGTTGACTTACTAGATTATTATTACAAGTTGTTGTTGATCTCTTGCTTATTTCTTGATCCAAACTCGAATTGAAGAAGAGACGAGGAAGAATTTTTTGGTTTTCCATTATTAGAGAGATGGAGGAGAGCAATGGAGAGTAGAGAGAAAGAGAAATGAGGAAATGAGAAGGAAAATGAGTGGTGGAGGGGTTTTGTTCCCCTCTAGTACTCTCACGACTAGTTCCGGTTTCTCCCGAGAAATGATTCGTTTAGTTAAAACTTTTGACTCGAGACTCGTTCAAATGTTACGTTGACTCAACTTTACATATTTTTAAATTACGATTCTAACGACTATTCATACCCACCTTTTCTTCACAAAAGTTTATTTATTTCAAGTTTGACTCATTCCAATTTTATTTGTCCCGTAATGTTGACCGGCCCAAACGGCGGGTGTTACAGGTTGTCTTTACCATACATAAAAAAACTTGTACTATTAAAAACCAGGTTTGCGTTAAGTATTTTTGACCTACCAAAAGGTGAACCTATCAACCTGATTTTTTGGGTCGGGTTTGGGTTGGGTTCTTGGGTTGTTAAGTCGACCCAACGACCCAAAAAACCTTTTTAATTATTATAGTTATATTAAACCGAATCTTGGCAAATCAGAAAATATTGTTGAATGAAAAATTTATCGGATTAGTTTTGGGAAATAAATCCGAGGATTTAGTATCTGGATATTTGAACCTATATCGAATATATCTATGTACTACTGTGTCAATGTACAAAAGATATAACTGAGTTCCTTTTTTTGTATATTTAGTATGCATGAGCGAACAAGGTTTGTTCTAAATTTTCCATTGCCAGTTGTACACATGGGAATGCAGGTTCGAAATAAGGAAATTGTGAGTTGGAAGTAGTTATCCGAAGGATTTGAGATTTTTTTTTAATCTATCTCCTTAAAATGGATAAAGAGCACTGAAATGCGCTTCACTCACTTCATCTATACTTGATCGATAGATGTTGGACGACCCACAATGAGTTTCATTTCAGGGATGACATAGTCACAAATGAATCTCAATATGATCATCCTTGTTGTTTCCTTTGAGTTGAGATACACAGGTGTAGGCCCTGGAAGTGCGTAGCCGAGTACTGTAATTTAGTTTCAAAACTGTTTCTTAATTGGCGGCTGTAGGGGCTATTTTCGGTACAAGGTGAAACATGGAAAGGGCGTACGTAGTCAATATAGGAATTCGTTTTCAATTGTTGATATGATATTACTGGGCCCTCGTTAAGTCCAAGTTTCACTGGACTTGCTCCAATAATGTAGACTGGAGCCCTACTGAAGATTTGTCCAGAAATAATAGAAGATCTGTGAACGCCTTACTTGTACAGGAAATCTGGAAGGCACCAGATTTCAGTTCACTGGACTTCACTCCAGTCAAGATCTATTCCACTGAAGACATTCTCACTGAAGTCTGAATTAAAGAAGACTGACAAATGGTGGGCCCCACTGGCAGTCTTAACTGATCGTGACTGGAGATCCTATCAGTGTTCTAGACCTTACAAATCTGAACACTGATTACGAGGAATTGACTTTTTTCCTTTACACGCTTTTATCCGGACAATCCATTTGTCTATTGTTAAAAGTACAACACGCGTGTAAAGGTGGTTGGTTAAAGTATGACACGTCACATCAATGTGACTTTATCCTTGTACTTTAACCAATGCGTTTAAGGAATTAAAGTTGATTCCTTAAATGCATGCAACCATATTTGTACGGCATAATAAATTCACTGGTGAATTTATTTGCCTATAAATACCAAGTCATTTCCCTTGTTCAAATTACTTTTTGCAATTGGTGAACTTGCTTAAATACTCTCGATCGTAAAAAGGAATACTTCACAACTTTAAGTATTTCGATATAAGGAGAATATCTAACAAGTATAGATCATTTATAATTCATAGATTGTTAGGATACTTACACTTGTGTAATATCTTGGTTCCGCCACAATCTTATATTTTATTTAAACATCAATAAATAAAATACACTTGAAAATTACATTGTGTTCCACCATTTACTTAAAGCAATAAATAAGTAAAATAAAAAATAAATATATAAATATAAAAAGTTGGAGTAAGGGGACGCCCATCAAATCCAACAAAACCACGGTAAAATCTTAACAAAGATATAAGCTCGGTTAACACTCAAGCATTAAAGATAAAAGTCTTGGCGTCATGCCGATCGAATATAATCAAAAAGCAGAGAGTATAACAAATAAGGATAAAATTGTTTAACTACAATAGAAGTCCGACAAATAAACTGTATTTTCTGGAGATCACAAAGAGGTACGGGATTTCTTCTGCAACAGATCATCAACGGAGGCAGAGTCATCAGAGGAGATATCCCTAACAAATGGGAAATCCGCACGAGCAAGAGCATCTTCAGCTTTCGACACTCTCTCTGAGGTTTGATCAACAAAGTCCGGTGCGAGGGTAATCAACCCCTCCCTTGCTAGCTGGCCCAGAACAGATGCCCTCTCTTGGGCACGGTTCGCATTTATAACCTCCGCCAGCAGCACACCAACTTCTTCACTCCTCATCAACTCAACACAGGCATAGGGAATAACCTCAGAAATAACCCTCTTGGACTTCACCTCATCAGCAGCAGCCTTCTGATGCGCCTCCTCCGATTCAGCCTTTAGATCAGATATTCGAGCATCCTTTGCATCAATGGCCTTTTTGCTTGATTCACAAAAAGATGCCATCTGATTAATCTTTGCTTGGGCACCCTGCAGTCATCTGGTAAACTCAACACAATGCTCTTTTTGTTCACCCATCTGCCTCCTAGCAGGAAGAAGTTCATTCTGCAAACGAGAAATAAAATGCTCCTCACCATTACAAGACGAATAAAAAGAAGCCCCTCCTCACGACGACGGTTTCTCAAACCAACCAACTGTCCCTCCATATCTGCAGATTGCTGAACCAAAAGCCGGTATCGATCATTCACAATTGTGCCAACAATAGTGCTCATATAAATGAGCTGATCATAAGAAGCATGAAGATTTCCAGCATCCAACGCAACCAACTCCCGAACCCAATCATCAGGAACAAAATGAAGGAGAAGATCCTCCACCACATCAGGATCAGGAACATCTGCAATGAAAGGACACATAATGAAACAATGTGCTATATAAAGAAGAATGTCATAAAAATACTCACTCATATTCATTTCTGAAGGCTGCAGATCACCTAGTAGCAGCATATCAAAAATGGACTGGGGCATCGTCTTTTATTTTGAGGCCTTAGATGGAGCCTTCCTCTTTTTTGAAGGGGTGGCATCAGCAACAACCTCCTTCTCAGCATCAGCACCCTCAGGCTCCACAGCTTTCCCAGCAAGCAGCTTTGCGGAAATAACAAACAACTTGGGCTGACATTCTGTTAGAAATCCAAAAATAGTGATAAATTGTAATTTAGATTAGAGGACTTTCTTGTTTTTAAGTTATAGGTAAATGATCACTAAGGTTGAGGGGCTAATTGTGATAATTAGCATAATTGTATAGGTAGCCTATAAATACCCCTCTCATACCTTTGGGATTATAATTCTTGTATAACCTTACACCCTCAATTAATACCAATCAGCAACTTTTATACACACACACTCACCAAAACCGCCATTGATGACGTGAATTCGGTGATAGAAATCGTGTTATAACATGTGGTATCAGAGAAAAACATCATTCTGATATCGATCCATAACTGAATTCAGTCACAAATTCATCAAAAATAAAAAATATTTACATTTTTGTTCGTCTTTTTCATCTACTGTTTCATCAAAATTCACCTCTCAAATCGCATAAAATCACAGTTATTTGTTCATCAATAGATTCGTGGTAGTTAAAAACATAATCCTGTCAAGTTTCAAGTTTCAATTCGATCTAAATCTCGAGTTTGAATTTTTGCATTTTAGCGCGAAATTTGGGATTCGAATCTGTTGTGTTTTGTGTTGAATTTTGTTAATCGATGTGTTGCTAAGGTGAAAACAAACAGTTTGCAAGTGATTTCATGTTCTAACTCCTAGTAATTCGAAAGTTATTGAAGCTTTATGAAGTCGTTAATGGAGTTTTTGTATAAAACTGTTTTGCTGATGAAGAAGATGCTTTCAGAACGATTTTGGCTAGGACGATCTCAGCAAGATCGTCTCAGTCTTTGAACTATCATTTTTTATTCTTGTACTTGGTAGCTTGTAGGACGATCCTCACAAGATCGTTTCATTTCTCACTTAACCAACTTTCCCTAGATACTTCAAAACAATCTCTTTCAAATCGTTTTCTTTTATTCTAAGACGATCTCCTCTAGGACGATCTCAGCAAGATCGTCTCAGTCTTTGAACTATCATTTTTTATTCTTGTACTTGGTAGCTTGTAGGACGATCCTCACAAGATCGTTCTGACAAGTGGTGTGTGGTGAAGTGTTTGTTTGTGGCTAATTAATCCGTAAGGATTGGTTTGGTCAATTCAAATACTTGGAAAGTATTTTATACTTGAAAGTTTTGGGAAAGAAATCTAAGACGATCTCCTCAAGATCGTCCCAGCACACTGACCTTAGGACGATCCTGTCAAGATCGTCCCAGTTCCTTTGAACATTGGTGTGTTTTGATTGAACATTTGAAGTTGTTGTGATTGGGAATCATACTCTTCTTGGGTAACTGATCTTATAGATTGGTTTTGCTCAAATTTCATTCCTTTCCATTACATTCTGACAAGACCTTTTCATTTCCATAAGATCGTTTCATCTCTCAATCATCAAAACGATCTTGACAAGACCGTTTCATTTTCATGTACAAAACGATCTTCTTTCATTCGTTTCATTTCCTAAACTTCAATCCAAAACAAACTTCAATTTCAGTTTCATTTCTCACTTAACCAACTTTCCCTAGATACTTCAAAACAATCTCTTTCAAACATTCTGACAAGACCTTTTCATTTCCATAAGATCGTTTCATCTCTCAATCATCAAAACGATCTTGACAAGACCGTTTCATTTTCATGTACAAAACGATCTTCTTTCATTCGTTTCATTTCTCACTTAACCAACTTTCCCTAGATACTTCAAAACAATCTCTTTCAAATAGTTTTCTTTTATTCTAAGACGATCTTCCCTAGATCGTTTCATTTCCTAATTTTTTTCAACTCTTAATTCGATTCAATTTTTCAAATCAAATCAATTTCAAATGGCTTCTCGTGAAGCATTGGCATTAGGTTCAGATACAAGACCTCCAGTTCTCTACCGTGGTTCCTATGGACTATGGAAGAAAAGATTTATGGACTATGTGGAAAGTCAAACAAATGGTCATATGATGAAAGATTCCATCCTTAATGGACTTGCCGTTCATCGCCATCCCACTACTGATGCAATTCTAACTCATGATCTTTTGAATGCTGAACAAAAAGATCGAACAGCTGCAGATAACAGAGCTAGGTCATGCTTATACAAAGCTCTACCGGATGAAATCTATGGCTCTGTTGATTCTTATGATACAGCCAAGGAAATATGGGATGAGGTGGCTAGACAGATGGAAGGAGCTGACGTGACTTCAACGATAAGATTGACCAATGTTTTGACTGAGTTTGACAACTTCACAAAATTGCCAAATGAAACTCTTGAGGCTGTCTACTACAGATTCTGCAATGTCATAAATGAACTGAGGAAGAACAATGTCAAGAAAACAGAGATTGAGTTAAACATCAAATTCATCAAAGCTCTTGGTCCAGAATGGGAAGATTTTGGAACACAGATCAAGTAACATCAAAATCTGACCAAGTTCACCATTCATACTCTTTATGAATCTTTCAAACTCAATGATGACCAAGTCCTAAACAAAGCTTCATCAAGCAAAATGCCAGAAGTTGTATCTACTGATCCTTTGGCATTGATAGTTGAGAAGAAGATTTCTGAAGCTCTTAAGAGGCAAATGGTAGTTGTTTCTTCATCTGATGAGGAGGGAGATGATCTGATGGCTACAAGAGATGGTGTTTCAGATGAACTATATCAAGCTCTTGCCGCGGTAACAAAGCATTTCAAGAGAAAATTTTACAAAGCGAGGCCAACAAACAACAATCTCCGCACTGCTTCTACAAGTGCATTTCCCAAGAAGGAACATTATCATCCTAAGAGTAATGAGCAAGGTGAAGCTAGTGGATCAAAACATGGTGAAAAGAAGGAAGCTTATGAGAAACAAGTTGTTGAGAAGGGTAAGGCATCAGACAAAAAGTGCTACAATTGTGGTATTCCTGGACATTTTGCTGTTGATTTCAAACAACCTCGAAAGCGGAATTATGAGTATTACAAGCAGAAGATGCTGTTAGCCAAACAAGTTGAAGCAGGACATGCATTGCTCGCTGAAGATGACAAATGGCTATTACTCTCAGATGATGAAGATCAAGATCTCTCTCCTAATGTTTGCTTTATGGCAAGGTTGGCAAAGGACAAAGTTTTTGAAGCAGAAAGCATTGATGATGAATACCCAGATGATGAGGTAACTCTCGACTCTACCTTTTCTTTGATTAAGGATAAAGAGTCATGTAGATTAGCTTTATCAAATATGACAACTCATATCAAATCTTTAGCCAACAAAAACAAAAAGTTGAAAAATAGTATTTCATTTTCTAAAAGTGAATTTTCAATACTTCTTGAAGAACATTCAAAATTACTTTTTGAACATGATGCTATTAAACAAGATTTTCAAGCATACAAAGATGAAATGTTGGTTAAAGAATGTGAGTTGAATGTCTCTCCTGATTCTAAGTTATTACAAAAATGTCACAATCTTGAAAAGACCATTCATGATCTTGAAAAGGCCAATCAAGATCTTGAAATTCAAAAGACCAATGAATGGCTTCGGGCAAATGCTAGACAAATGGATGTTGATATTCTTAATAAAAAGCTTCAAGAAGCTAAACCAAACAATGTTGAATTCGAAAGGAAGATTTCTGATTTAAATCATAATTGTTTTCTAAAAGGCATTGAGATTGAGAATCTTGAAAAACAAGTTGAGGAATTTAAAAAGAATATACTTTTCTATCAAGAAAAGTTATATAAAGTTGAACAAAATCCTCTCTTGGATTTCACTGCCTATTTCAACAAGTCAAAAATTGACAAAACGGATCTTCTTCTCGGGTTGGGATTTGAGAATATCACACCATTACAAAAAGCCAAAGAGGAAATTGAACCCTTGTATGATGAAAAATTTCTACGACTTGGTATGATACAACAATTTATTCGTCCATTGGATGACGAATTTGAGACTGATGAAGTTGAGAGAATACCAAAACATGAATTTTTGGTTAATTATGATGCAATAAATGATTCATACAAAACTAAAGAATCTTCAATTTTCAAATTGGAAGAAATTGAATCAAATTTTCAAAACTTTCAAATGAATTTGAAACCAATCAATCTCCATTGAAATTTTCTTTTTCAAAAGATGTCACACAAGATGATTTTGATAAATTCATGGAAGGAGAATATTTTTTTAATTCAGAAACTGAGAAAAAGATTGAATCTACCAAAATCAAAGTTGAAACAAAAGTGGAATCTCAACAAAAAGTAATTAATCACCTCAAGTCTCAAAGTTCGAATTCAGAGGATAAATGTATTGTTGTTGATACTAAGAAAGTTTGTGAGAATGTTTCTACTCAAACTGACCAAAGTGCTTTAGTAGACAATTCTACTCAAACTACTTGTGATTCATCTACCAATACCTCTACTCAGACCTTGACTGATTCTCTTGAATGTACTTGTCAAAATACTGCTACATTTATAGCTGATAATTATGTGCAATCTGATTTATCTGATGAAGAACTTGCACATAGTTTAGTTTTGATATGGTACTTCTATAGGTTTTTCACATGCAACACTGTTGATGAGTTAGTTGTTCACCCTAAGCCTAGTGCTAGTATAGGTGTTGATACTTCTACTCAATTTTCTTGTGAGACCAAAGATGTGTCAGTTCAAGTTGAACTAATTTCCGAGACTATCCATGATGTGAAGTTGGACACCAAGATTCCTGATTTTTCAAAACTTTCAAATGAATTTGAAACCAATCAATCTCCATTGAAATTTTCTTTTTCAAAAGATGTCACACAAGATGATTTTGATAAATTCATGGAAGGAGAATATTTTTTTAATTCAGAAACTGAGAAAAAGATTGAATCTACCAAAATCAAAGTTGAACAAAATCCTCTCTTGGATTTCACTGCCTATTTCAACAAGTCAAAAATTGACAAAACGGATCTTCTTCTCGGGTTGGGATTTGTGAATATCACACCATTACAAAAAGCCAAAGAGGAAATTGAACCCTTGTATGATGAAAAATTTCTACGACTTGGTATGATACAACAATTTATTCGTCCATTGGATGACGAATTTGAGACTGATGAAGTTGAGAGAATACCAAAACATGAATTTTTGGTTAATTATGATGCAATAAATGATTCATACAAAACTAAAGAATCTTCAATTTTCAAATTGGAAGAAATTGAATCAAATTTTCAAAACTTTCAAATGAATTTGAAACCAATCAATCTCCATTGAACTTTTCTTTTTCAAAAGATTCCAAAAAGATGAAAGTGTTTAAAACACCTCGTTCTAATCTTCCTAGTTTCAATTCAACAGGTGGAAAGAGCATAAATAGTGGTGCTAAATGGGTTGCTAATACATTAGTACCTAAGATCACTAGTAATCAAAAGGATGTTGAGAAAAAGAAGAAAAGAAGGAGGAGGAAGGGTGTTCCTGTTAATCAAAACAATTCTTCTTTGTTAAATAATGTTGAATATGCCAAGGCTAGACCTTGTGAGCTTGTAAACAATTTTAATTCCCGTAATTGTGTGGCTGATGTTGATGCTTGTAAACATGTTACTTTTAATTCTCATGTGAATGTTCGTACTTTTTATTCAAATGTGTTTGTTGATGATGTGCTTGTTAATGCTTATGTTGATTCGAA
Source organism: Erigeron breviscapus (assembly GCA_034093135.1). NCBI lineage: Eukaryota > Viridiplantae > Streptophyta > Magnoliopsida > Asterales > Asteraceae > Erigeron > Erigeron breviscapus. The sequence continues at coordinate 41,468,787 of CM067175.1, read as the reverse complement.
AACATGTTTGAATTCCCGTAATTGTGTGGTTGATGTTGATGCTTGTAAACATGTTACTTTTAATTCTCATGTGAATGTTCGTACTTTTTATTCAAATGTGTTTGTTGATGATGTGCTTGTTAATGCTTATGTTGATTCGAAAACATGTTTGAATGCATTTCCTAAGTTATATACCCTGCCTTATTTAACTAACCATAAAGGACCCGTCTTCAAGTGGGTACCTAAAAACGGTTAAATTTCTTTGATTGCAGGAAATAACCATCTGTGTTTGGATACTCGATTCCGGGTGTTCGAAGCACATGACTGGAAATAATTCTTTGCTCAGGAATTTTGTTGAACGATTCATGGGAACAGTTCGCTTTGGAAACAACAATTTCGCTCCTATCTTAGGTTATGGAGACATTGAACGAAATGGAATTGTCATTAAGAAAGTTAACTATGTTGAAGGATTAAGTCATAACTTGTTCAGTGTTGGACAATTCTGTGACAACAATCTTCAAGTTCTTTTTCGACAATCTCTGTGTAAAGTCCAAACTCTAGATGGAGTTGATATTCTTTGCGGTGATCGTGATGATAATCTTTTTACCGTCAATCTCGATGATAACCAACCAACCGATAATATTTGTCTCATTTCAAAGGCTACTTCAAAGAATTCTTGGTTATGGCATAGAAGGCTTTCTCATATGAATTTCCAAACCATCAATACTTTGGTCAACAAGCATCTTGTTGAAGGCTTACCTGACTATAAGTATGAAAGTGAGCATGTTTGTCCTTCTTGTGCTGTTGGGAAGATTAAGAGAGCTTCTCATAAACCGAAGAAATCTCCAAATTCTTTAGCACCTCTTCATTTGCTTCACATGGATCTTTGTGGGCCGATGAAAGTACAAAGCCGAAATGGGAAGAAATACATCTTGGTTATTGTTGATGATTATTCAAGATATACTTGGTTCAAGTTCCTTGCATCTAAAGATAAAACAACTCAGATGTTGATAGATTTCATCACTACTACTCAAGTAAATCTTCAACTTACAGTTCGTTACATCCGTTCGGATAACGGTACTGAGTTCAAGAATGCTGTTTTTGATGAATTCTGCAAATCCAAAGGTATTACTCATCAATTCTCAGCAGTTCGCACCCCACAACAAAATGGTGTTGTTGAAAGGAGAAATCGATCGCTAGTGGAAGCAGCAAGGACAATGCTTGCTTATTCCAAATTGCCATCCAATATGTGGGCTGAAGCTATTGACACTGCTTGTCACACTCAGAATCGGTCCATTATCAATCAGCGTTTCGAAAAGACTCCTTATGAAGTTGTTAACAAACGCAAACCCAACATCAACTACTTTCATATATTTGGGTGTGTTTGTTACACTTTGAATGATCGGGAGAATCTTGGAAAGTTCGAGAAGAAAGGTGATGAAGGATATTTTGTTGGTTATTCCAAAACATCAATTGCCTACCGAATCTATAATCGTCGAACAAACACAATTCAAGAAACAATGAATGTTTGGTTTGATGAGATATCAGGCATGATTTTTGAGCAAGAAAGGTTGCTACCAACAAGTAATGATCCAAGTGCTTCAAGTACTTCTACAAGGAATTCTACCTTAGCTTCTAAATTCAAGAAGTTTCCAACTCCAACAAGTGATGAATTAGATATTCTTTTTGAAGAATTCTATAATTCAAAACCGATTCATGATCAAGAACCTCAAGTCATCGTTGAACTAATTCAACACAATGAACCTCTTCATAACAACGATCCAGTTCCTGACAACATTCATGAATCATCATCAAGTTCTTCAGAACAAGGATCCTCTTCTAATGATTCTTCTCCACCATCCTCTCCTGATAATGCTTCTCAAGTGAATGTTCAAGAACAACCTTCTCGATTTACTCAGACAATAAATCCTTTGAACACTCCAAATGTGTATGTACCACTTGACTTTGATCATCCAGCTGATGAGGAAAGAGTTCTACCAAGTTATGATTCCATCTCTCAACAAAACTCAAGTTTTAATGATGGTGATGTTGATTTTCAACAACAAGATCCTCTTCCACATGCTCACAAGTGGACACGTATGTAGAAATACCATCCTACTAATCAAATAATTGGAGATCCACAAGCAGGAGTAACTACTCGTACTTCAGTTAATGAGTGTCTTGTTGCACTTTCTCTTAGCAATATCGAACCTAAAACAGTATCTGAAGCTCTTCGTGATCCAGAGTGGGTTACGGCAATGCAAGATGAACTCGCACAATTTGAAAGACTGAAGGTATGGAGATTAGTTCCAAATCCTAGAAAAGATGATCCAATCGGAACAAAGTGGATATTCAAAAACAAAAAGGATGAGAATGGAGTGGTAGTAAGGAATAAAGCTCGACTTGTTGCAAAGGGTTATTGCCAACAACCTGGTGTTGACTTCTACAAGGAATTCTACCTTAGCTTCTAAATTCAAGAAGTTTCCAACTCCAACAAGTGATGAATTAGATATTCTTTTTGAAGAATTCTATAATTCAAAACCGATTCATGATCAAGAACCTCAAGTCATCGTTGAACTAATTCAACACAATGAACCTCTTCATAACAACGATCCAGTTCCTGACAACATTCATGAATCATCATCAAGTTCTTCAGAACAAGGATCCTCTTCTAATGATTCTTCTCCACCATCCTCTCCTGATAATGCTTCTCAAGTGAATGTTCAAGAACAACCTTCTCGATTTACTCAGACAATAAATCCTTTGAACACTCCAAATGTGTATGTACCACTTGACTTTGATCATCCAGCTGATGAGGAAAGAGTTCTACCAAGTTATGATTCCATCTCTCAACAAAACTCAAGTTTTAATGATGGTGATGTTGATTTTCAACAACAAGATCCTCTTCCACATGCTCACAAGTGGACACGTATGTAGAAATACCATCCTACTAATCAAATAATTGGAGATCCACAAGCAGGAGTAACTACTCGTACTTCAGTTAATGAGTGTCTTGTTGCACTTTCTCTTAGCAATATCGAACCTAAAACAGTATCTGAAGCTCTTCGTGATCCAGAGTGGGTTACGGCAATGCAAGATGAACTCGCACAATTTGAAAGACTGAAGGTATGGAGATTAGTTCCAAATCCTAGAAAAGATGATCCAATCGGAACAAAGTGGATATTCAAAAACAAAAAGGATGAGAATGGAGTGGTAGTAAGGAATAAAGCTCGACTTGTTGCAAAGGGTTATTGCCAACAACCTGGTGTTGACTTCGACAAAACTTTTGCTCCAGTTGCAAGAATGGAGGCCATTTGAATATTCTTAGCTTATGCCGCATTCCGAAACTTTACTGTGTTTCAAATGGATGTGATGACTGCTTTCTTGAATGGTGACCTCAAAGAAGAAGTTTACGTTGATCAACCAGAAGGTTTTATTGATCCTCAAAGGCCAAACCATGTCTACAGGTTAGACAAGGCTCTCTACGGTCTTAAGCAAGCACCCCGAGCATGGTATGATTCTTTAACTACTTTCTTACTAAGAGGTGGCTTTACCAAAGGCACAATTGACCCTACCTTGTTCATTCGCAAACAAGGTAAGCATGTTCTACTTATTCAAATATATGTTGATGACATTATCTTTGGGTCGACCAGTCAAACATTTTGCCGAAATTTTTCATCTCTTATGGTTGATCATTTTGAAATGAGCATGATTGGGGAAATGAATTACTTTTTGGGTCTTCAAATCAAACAATTACCAACTGGTATTTTTATATCACAAGGTAAATACATAAATGACATGTTGAAAAAGTTTGATATGACTTCATGTTCTTCAACTTCTACCCCAATGGCTGCTCGAACAAACATAAATGGTGATAAAAATGGGAAACCATTTGAGCAAAAGAGATATTGAAGTATGATTGGTTCGTTGTTGTATCTAACAGCATCTCGCCCAGATATAATGTTTGCAACATGTATGTGTGCTAGGTATCAAGCTGCTCCAACTGATTTACATTATCAAGCTGTGAAACGAATCTTTCGTTATCTGAAGGGTACACCCAATTTAGGTCTCTGGTATCCAAGGGATACTGGATTCAATCTAACTGCATATTCAGATGCAGATCATGCTGGTTGTAAACTTGATCGCAAGAGCACTTCCGGTACTTTACAATTTTAGGTGATAAAATTGTGAGTTGGTCTTCCAAGAAACAGAATTGTGTGTCACTATCAACGGCTGAAGCTGAATATGTGGTTGCGGCTAGTTGTTGTGCTCAAGTTTTATGGATGAAGACACAACTAAACTGATTATGGTCTGAAATATGATCATATCCCTATCTATTGTGATTCTCAAAGTGCCATTGCCATTGCAGTCAACTCAGTAAACCACTCTCGATCAAAGCATATTGATGTTAGATATCATTTTCTCAAAGATCATATTGAGAAAGGTGACATCGAGCTCTACTTTGTGGGTACTGACTTTCAACTTGCAGATTTGTTCACAAAACCATTGGATGAAAAGAGGTTTAACTTTCTTATCTCCAAGCTTGGTATGTTAAATCTTGAACCTTAACTCTTTTTCCCTTTGAAGGAATTCTTGACACATTCCAGAAAAACAAAATACAAAATTTGAAAAGAGAAAATCAAATAAAAAATTGCAAATTTTCAAAAATAAACAAAAAGATATTTATTTCAAGTGGCTTGCATATACTATGTATGCAACCCGTTCTTCAATGATATATTTATTTTAGAGTGTTTATACATTCTAAGATCCTGTTGTTATACATATAGATTGATATAAGATAACAAGGAATCGAACGCCTTTGTGTACTTCCAAGTGTTCTTATATGAATATGTATGTGTAATAGCAGTTAAGTTTTTCGAATAAAGTTTTCGAACTCTCAATTGTTGAAATGAGAAGCGAAGGATCGAACACCTTTGTGTACTCCCTAGCTGTCTCACTATGAACATTGTTGTTGAAGCAAAACTTTGTGTTTCTCAAATGAAAAATCTTGTTCACAATAGACTCTCAAGTTTTCCGAAAATATCATAACAAAGATTTTACACATTTTGATCTCACAAAAACAATTTTTGCTCCACCTTTCTATGGAAAACATTTTGATCTATTCTTGCATAGATTAAGGAGGAGTTTGTGATTTCAAAAACTTTCAAAACTTCAAATGTGTTTCAAATATTTTCATTCACACATTTGATGTTTTTCCAATGATTTTCAATCAAAAGGAGTTCGGTGATTAGTTTGAAAAAGGGCGACATTCTGCTCCAGTCCCCGACTTCATTTGATCACGTTGTGTCTAGAGCTATCTTGATTGGTCATTAATTTGATCATCCTTCACTTCTTTAGGACACATTCGAGTCATATCTTTGTGATATTATTGCTTATCTTTGTGATATAGCCGGAACATTTGTAGTGATATCTTAATTGATATTCCACGATGTATCTTGTGATATTAATTTGATCTTCATTCATTTTTTTTGACACATTCGAGTCATATCTTTGTAATATTATTGCTTATCTTTGTGATATAGCACATTCGAGTTATTTGATTATTCTTCACTTTAGGACACATTCGAGTCATATCTTTGTGATATTATTGCTTATCTTTGTGATATAGCCGGAACATTTGTAGTGATATCTTAATTGATATTCCACGATGATCGAATGGAAATCCTACCAATGCTACCATCTTTGACAACGTTGAACGTAGGTCTCATGATTACATTTATGTGATTATTGAGTTAATGAGAAGTCTAAATGTGACCTCGGTTTTCCCTAAAAAGTCTTTAAGGATAATAGATTGTGGTTATCGAACGCTTCGGCTGTACTAACCATGATTTATATTCTTTGAAGCAATCTCGTGGTTGTAAAGCCGCAGACCGAACTATGTTAGAGACTTGCTTTGTGCATATCTCAATGATACATAGGAAATCCGAAAAATGTTATACATTTCTATCGGATGTCATCTGTTGATATCTCGATATTGAAGAAGTCTTCATGGACCCAGTGAAGCGATGCACATCTTTACCTAACCACTCAAGTGTTTCTTAACAAATACTTGTTTCATTTCTCATCACACAAACACAGAAAACACCAACACCATGATATAACGTTTGTACCAACAACTTCAATCTTACATTTTAGTCACCCCTAGGATTCCTTGGGTGGGGCTAATTGTTGGAAATTCAAAATAGTGCTTAGTTGTATTTGAATACATTGTATATTGTGTAAATATTGATAGGTTGAGGGGGAGCTTTTGTAATATACTTAGAGTATAAATACCCCTCAAACCTTTATTCCTTGTAACCTTGGAACACACATTTGATTATCAATCAATCCTACTTCCCACATTTTCACACCTTTCTCTCTCTAAAACACACACTAACACACACACTTTCCACCATTGATGATTATCAACTTCCGCACATTAAACACGAATTAATAGGTTTTAACAAGTGGTATCAGAGCAAAACAACAATCTGTTGACGATCCAGAACAAATTTCATGCAGATTGATGCTAATTTTGTTCAAAATTGAATTCGTGTTCTTCATTTATAACCGTTTTTAACTGCTACTGTTCTTCACCAATTCAACCTCAATTTTCACTCAATTTTCCTGTTTTTGCTCACAGATACATTCTAAATCATCTCTAAAAACATCCTGTCAAGTTTCAGAATCCAATTCATAGAATTGATCAAAATCCAAATTTTCTGGAAAGTTGATGAGATTTTGAATTTTCAATTTGAGTTGATTTATGCAATGGATTTGTTTATAGGGTTGTGCGCGATCATATTCTGAGCATTTCTGGGCTTGAATCGAGTTATAACACTCAAAATTGAGTGAATTATAAGCAAATTAGTGAAATATTCGATTATTTTGTCTTTTTCTGGTGTTCTTACAGTTTTTCTTCCAGACGATCTTCATGACTCTAAGACGATCTTGTTCAAGATCGTCCTAGTGTTTTTATTGATTTGGTGTTAAGACGATCTCTCCAAGATCGTTTTAAAATTTTTGATTGGTTCTGTGTGAACTGTGTGTGGTGAATTTTAATTGGGTAACTAATCTCTTTGAGATTGGTTCTGCTCAACATTTTCTATACTTAGAAAATTTTTCAAGTTACTAGTTCATAAGACGATCTTCAAACTAGACCGTCTTATTTCTTTCCTCAACAAAGTTTGTAAGACGATCTTCTCATAAGATCGTTCTACCATTTCCTTTACTTAGAATATTTTCAACAAAAGTTTCTAAGACGATCTTCTCTCAAGATCGTCCTACCATTTCTATACTTAGAATTTTTTCAACCAGAAACATAACCTCTTTCCAACCAATTTTAAGACGATCTTAAACCAAGACCGTCTTATTTTTTCAAGATTGTTTACTTAGAAAAATTTTCTCAACCAATTTTTTTAAGACGATCTTCATACAAGACCGTCCTACATTTTCTTAACCAATACTTAAGACGATTTTCATTCAAAACCGTCTTATTTTTCATCATTAATACTTAGAAAATTTTCAACCAGTTTTCTAAGACGATCTCCCTCAAGATCGTTCTAAGTTCCAAATCCTAAGACGATCTTCTTCAAGATCGTTTTAATTCCAAAATTTTTTTTAATCAAAAATAATTACAAATCTTTGTTTATTCATTTCAGGGACAAAAATGAAGAATTCAGAGCTTGAGATCAGAAAGAAGTTCTTAGCCAAACAACAAAATATGAAACCATGGCTATTTGGAGATATTGATGCTGATTCTGAAGATCTCACATGCTTAATGACATCTGTCATTTCAACAACCAATCTTTCACAAAATACTTCACAAACTTCAACAAGTGAGGTACAATTCATCTCCACAGATGATTACTTGTCTGTCCTACCATTTCTATACTTAGAATTTTTTCAACCAGAAACATAACCTCTTTCCAACCAATTTTAAGACGATCTTAAACCAAGACCGTCTTATTTTTTCAAGATTGTTTACTTAGAAAAATTTTCTCAACCAATTTTTTTAAGACGATCTTCATACAAGACCGTCCTACATTTTCTTAACCAATACTTAAGACGATTTTCATTCAAAACCGTCTTATTTTTCATCATTAATACTTAGAAAATTTTCAACCAGTTTTCTAAGACGATCTCCCTCAAGATCGTTCTAAGTTCCAAATCCTAAGACGATCTTCTTCAAGATCGTTTTAATTCCAAAATTTTTTTTAAGACGATCTTCATTCAAGACCGTCTTATTTTTCATCATTAATACTTAGAAAATTTTCAACCAGTTTTCTAAGACGATCTTCTCTCAAGATCGTCCTACCATTTCTATACTTAGAATTTTTTCAACCAGAAACATAACCTCTTTCCAACCAATTTTAAGACGATCTTAAACCAAGACCGTCTTATTTTTTCAAGATTGTTTACTTAGAAAAATTTTCTCAACCAATTTTTTTAAGACGATCTTCTCTCAAGATCGTCCTACCATTTCTATACTTAGAATTTTTTCAACCAGAAACATAACCTCTTTCCAACCAATTTTAAGACGATCTTCTCTCAAGATCGTCCTACCATTTCTATACTTAGAATTTTTTCAACCAGAAACATAACCTCTTTCCAACCAATTTTAAGACGATCTTAAACCAAGACCGTCTTATTTTTCATCATTAATACTTAGAAAATTTTCAACCAGTTTTCTAAGACGATCTTCTTCAAGATCGTTTTAATTCCAAAATTTTTTTTAATCAAAAATAATTACAAATCTTTGTTTATTCATTTCAGGGACAAAAATGAAGAATTCAGAGCTTGAGATCAGAAAGAAGTTCTTAGCCAAACAACAAAATATGAAACCATGGCTATTTGGAGATATTGATGCTGATTCTGAAGATCTCACATGCTTAATGACATCTGTCATTTCAACAACCAATCTTTCACAAAATACTTCACAAACTTCAACAAGTGAGGTACAATTCATCTCCACAGATGATTACTTGTCTGTCCAAACAACTGCTGATACGTTGACAAAGCAAAATCTTACTTTGAAAAATAATTTGAAAATGGCTAAACAAGAGTTTGATAAAATCAATGAAAATTTTTCAAGTTACTAGTTCATAAGACGATCTTCAAACTAGACCGTCTTATTTCTTTCCTCAACAAAGTTTGTAAGACGATCTTCATACAAGACCGTCCTACATTTTCTTAACCAATACTTAAGACGATTTTCATTCAAAACCGTCTTATTTTTCATCATTAATACTTAGAAAATTTTTCAGAACTCTCAATAGCTCATGATGCTCTCAAAGTGAACTATGATTCTTTAAAAGAAATGCATTTGTCAAGTAACAGTTCTCAAGTTGTTTCACCCAATGCTCAATTGACCAACAAATGTCAAGACCTTGAAAAAACTGTTCATTCACTCAAGCAAACCATTGAAACTTTAAAGCTTGAGAAAGCCAATGAATGGTTAAGAGCAAATGCAAGACAAGCTGATGTTGAGTTTCTCACAAATAAAATGAAAGATTTTAGACCCAACTGTGAAAAACATGAAAGACAGATTTCTGATCTAAACAGTACTTGTTTTCTCAAAGGAGTTGAAATTGAAACTCTTCAAAAACAAGTTGAGGATTTGAAAACAAACATTTTGTTCTATCAAGAAAAAATCTATAAAATTGAACAAAATCCTCTTCTGAATTTCACGGCTTATTACAATAAGTCGAAGATTGATAGATCAGAACTTCTTCTTGGTTTGGGTTATGAGAATCCAGCACATTTAGAAAAAGTCCAAAAAGAAGAAATTGGTCCACTTTATGATGGAAAATGTCTTAGACTTGGCATGATTCAAGAGTTCATCAGACCATCTGAGGATGACTTTGAGTCAGATGATGTTGAAAGACAAAAACCAAACAGTTTTCAGATTGATTATGTTGCTATTAATGATACATACAAGAAAACTCATAAAAGATACATCTATGAGTTAGAAGAAATAGACAGCATTTCAATTCCTGAAAATGAGTCTCAAAAAGTTTGTTCAAAACCAAATTCAGAAAGATTTTACATTCCAACTACCATATTGGAAAAAGAAATTGAAGGTTTAAAACAAAAGATTGAGTCTCAACAACAAGTCATTGAACATCTGAAAACTCAAAATCATTCTTCCAAATTGAAGAGAAAGTTCAAGCTTTGAAAGCTAAACATCGTGCTTCTGTCAAGAAAATACTTTCTTTTGATACCCCTATGATCACCCCTGTTGACCAAAATAAAGTGAACTTAGAGCAAAAGATTGAGATCACTACTGATTTTAAGGCTGAAGCAAAAGCATTAATTGAAAAATTGACAAACAAAAATGTTTTCAAATCAGAAGTTCAAACCAAAGGATTACAATTTACTTATCCAGATTTTTCTGTTGAAGAATTTGATAAGTTTTTGAAAACTGATCATGTTTTTGCGCCAGAAGTTGAAAAAGAGCTTGAAAAACTCTCACCCAAAAAGCCTAAACCAAAGAAGGAATCTAAATCTAAGTTTGCTCCAACTTCATTTTATACACCCAAAGGTCAGCATGCTCCAGCTGTCAAAGGTAAGAAAACCATTTCTGCTTACTCAAAGCCTAAAGTTAATATTTCATCTGTTTCTAGAACCTCTGCTCCTAAGGCTATCTTTCAATCTAGTTCTTTACCTAAGATGTCTAACACTAGCCATCACTTGCTATTAAAAGATACATCTATGAGTTAGAAGAAATAGACAGCATTTCAATTCCTGAAAATGAGTCTCAAACAAATTGTTCAAAACCAAATTCAGAAAGATTTTACATTCCAACTACCATATTGGAAAAAGAAATTGAAGGTTTAAAACAAAAGATTGAGATTCCTACTGATTTTAAGGCTGAAGCAAAAGCATTAATTGAAAAATTGACAAACAAAAATGTTTTCAAATCAGAAGTTCAAACCAAAGGATTACAATTTACTTATCCAGATTTTTCTGTTGAAGAATTTGATAAGTTTTTGAAAACTGATCATGTTTTTGCTCCAGAAGTTGAAAAAGAGCTTGAAAAACTCTCACCCAAAAAGCCTAAACCAAAGAAGGAATCTAAATCTAAGTTTGCTCCAACTTCATTTTATACACCCAAAGGTCAGCATGCTCCAGCTGTCAAAGGTAAGAAAACCATTTCTGCTTACTCAAAGCCTAAAGTTAATATTTCATCTGTTTCTAGAACCTCTGCTCCTAAGGCTATCTTTCAATCTAGTTCTTTACCTAAGATGTCTAACACTAGCCATCACTTGCTATTAAAAGATACATCTATGAGTTAGAAGAAATAGACAGCATTTCAATTCCTGAAAATGAGTCTCAAACAAATTGTTCAAAACCAAATTCAGAAAGATTTTACATTCCAACTACCATATTGGAAAAAGAAATTGAAGGTTTAAAACAAAAGATTGAGTCTCAACAACAAGTCATTGAACATCTGAAAACTCAAAATCATTCTCCAAAGGTAAGTGAGACCAAACCAATTCAAATGATGCATGATCTAACTTCTGTTGATTGCTCCACTCCAGTCAAAGGGAGTGAGAATTTTAAAGATATGCAGGTTGATAGCATCTCTCCTGAAGAGATTCATGATATGTCCACTTCAATGCTATCATCATTCTTCCAAATTGAAGAGAAAGTTCAAGCTTTGAAAGCTAAACATCGTGCTTCTGTCAAGAAAATACTTTCTTTTGATACCCCTATGATCACCCCTGTTGACCAAAATAAAGTGAACTTAGAGCAAAAGATTGAGATCACTACTGATTTTAAGGCTGAAGCAAAAGCATTAATTGAAAAATTGACAAACAAAAATGTTTTCAAATCAGAAGTTCAAACCAAAGGATTACAATTTACTTATCCAGATTTTTCTGTTGAAGAATTTGATAAGTTTTTGAAAACTGATCATGTTTTTGCGCCAGAAGTTGAAAAAGAGCTTGAAAAACTCTCACCCAAAAAGCCTAAACCAAAGAAGGAATCTAAATCTAAGTTTGCTCCAACTTCATTTTATACACCCAAAGGTCAGCATGCTCCAGCTGTCAAAGGTAAGAAAACCATTTCTGCTTACTCAAAGCCTAAAGTTAATATTTCATCTGTTTCTAGAACCTCTGCTCCTAAGGCTATCTTTCAATCTAGTTCTTTACCTAAGATGTCTAACACTAGCCATCACTTGCTATTAAAAGATACATCTAATGGTATAACTAGTTATAAAGATCAATATGGTTGGTTCACTGTTACAAATCAAAAGAAATAGAATAACAAATCTTCCACCAAGAAAACCAAAAATAAGAATGTGTTTTTATCTCCTAGAACTAATCCCAAGAATTTATCTGATACAGGAGAGAAGACATCAGCTAGTACCCATAAGTGGATTTCTAAATCATCAGTTAGAAGAAATTGGATGGCTAATGATTACAAGAAGGAAGTTCCTGATAGGAAAATTAATTCAAAATTGAGTAATCTAGCTAAACCATGGTCAGTAAGAAATTCTAAACCTTCTACTGTGATTTCTAAACCTTTGATTGTTGATTCTAATGGGATTGTTGTGAATCTAAAGAATAAACCTCTTGTTCGAAAACCTCATTTATATACTTTGAATGATTCCACTAACCCCAAAGGACCCATTCAAAGGTGGGTACCTAGAACAACCTAATTTTGTTTTGCAGGTAATAAAGGTCTGTGTTTCGTATTTCAATCTCGAATACTGTTCAACACATGATCCTGAAATGAGTTTCTTTTCAAGAAACAGTCTCAAATAAGTGCTCGTTACCAATGCGCTTACTTGCCTCTGCATGTTCTGTACAAATCCTTCATCTCTTTCTCTTTCATTCATTATCTGTCAAACATTGATGCTATGTTTATGTGCAAAGTGTTTAAATATCATGCAATGTTTGAGGGGGAGAAAAAGGATAATTCATGAATAAAGGGGGAGTTTGTGTATTTGCACCATTTGAAGAGAACTCATTGTTTATTTTAGAAAAACCAAAAATATTTTTTAATCGATGTATCTTACTTAGTTTAAATAAAAGTTTTTTTTTGTTATTTTGTTTTGATGTTGGTATGATTAAACAAAACCTAAGCCCAATTTTTTTCTTTTACCATAAGCCCATTTTCTTAAAAGATCAAAGCCCATTTTTCTTAATCCATGTTCTTCAAGACGGGTCAAAACTCACCCGACCCAACTAATCGGGTTTCCTCTTCCTTAAGGAAGAGGGAAACTAATTAGTTTCTTTCTTTTCATTTCTTTATTTTTATTCCAGTTTCCCATACACTCTCTCAAATCATTTCAAAAACATTGTTGGCTGATCATTGAAAAAGGATAAGGGTTTTGTTGGTGATCTCTTTCTAAGCATTTTATTCCATAATCACTTTGTCTACAGATCACTTATTCAAGTAAGAAACTGCACTTAAATGTTGAATTTATTTTGTTCATTTCTTGAATTTTTGATTGACTGGTAATAAAACTGTGATGTTGGATTGATCTAGATGCATGTCTAGGCTATATGTGTATGTTTATTATATGTTTCTATGCGTAGTATTGAGATTTCGAAAATTTAAAAACCTGCAACTCATTGTGTTCTATGAAGAAGATGACCTAAGATGATCTTCGAGTTGTTTTTAGGTTATTTGTCTTGATTTTAGTGATTGGGTTGTGATTGTTTACTTCCTGTTATTCATATAAATGTTTTGTTATGCTTAAAATGAATCATATTTGTGTTAAGCAAAACCTGTTTGGAAATAAAATGATTTTGGCAAAGTCCTTGTATTTTCGAAGTCTTTTTGTCTCTAAGACGATCTTGCCCAAGACCGTCTTAAATTCCAGATCGACTTGGAAATAAAACGATCTTGCCAAGATCCTTTTAGTTTCAATTTCTCATTTCATTTGCCATGTAACCCTTGAGACCAAGACCAAGACGATCTTGTCAAGATCGTTCTAGGGTCTGAACGCTGTGTGGTTAATGATTTGTGTTGAAAACAATTGGATGGGTAACTGAACTCGTATGAGATCGGTTTGCTCAAAACTAATACTTTTAAATTTAAAGAGAAATCATTAAGATGATTTCACTTTATATTTTAAAGTGTTAGAAGTTTTCTTTAAAAGAAAATTGAAGTGAAGTCTTTTCAACACTTGATTTTAAAAACGATCTTGTATAAGATCGTTCCATTTTACTTCACTTCAAAATCTTTTGAAATAAAACCTTTAGACGATTTTGTACAAGATCGTCTCATTTTCCTTTACTTCAAATTTTTAACTAATTGAATGTTAAGACGATCTTGAACAAGATCGTCCCATGTTCATTCTTCCATACTTAACATTTTTTTTTCAATGCTAAAACGATCTTGAACCAGATCGTTTTATTTTCTTTCCTTAAATTTTTTTCCAAAAACATATGTTGAGACGATCTTCTTTAAGATCGTTTTGATATTTTTCAAAAACCTGAGTTTAACCTCAGGACGATCTTGTCAAGATCGTCCTAGGTTCCATACTTAGCAAAATTTTCAAAATTAAGAAAAATTTTCAAATTTTTTTAAATTCTTTTACTTTTTATTTTTTTGTGTGTCAAAGTGCTTTGTATTGTCATATAATCACAATTTATTTGAAATACAGGGAATCGAACGCCTTTGTGTACTTCCTTGCTATTTTAAATACCTTGTACTTATATGATTATACTTTATATTCTGCGTTTATCTTCTCATTTCAAATGATTTATTTAAATCATTTGAGTGAACCTTGTTATTTGCTATTCAAACATTATTTTTGTATGCATTAAATTTTCTTTTATCTTAAAACAGAAAAATCAAAAATGGATCATCAAGAAATTGTTGAAATTGATGAAGAGGTTGCTTTAAATGAATCAATTGAAGAAATTCTCATTGCCGGAAACACAAGAAATTGAGAAATAACAGAGCATTATACGATCCATTCATTGCTCCCGGCTTTCAAATAGTTCCGAGAATTCTTCATAATCATCCTCTTACATATGTACTTACTGTTGAACAAGACTTAGCTGAAGTCTACCTCTTTGATATGTGGAGATCAATTACCTTTGTTCAACCATATGATCCAACAAATCCAAAAGCAAAAGCTAAATCAAAATCTCCTGAACTTCGTCGTCAAGGCTACTTTCAGTATCAGTTGAATTCAGGAGAAACAACATATGAGTTTGAGTTTAATATTGATGACTTCAGAAGGATTTTAAGATTACCTGAAGCAGACTTCAATGGACATGTTAATTATGATGAATTTGAGTCCAATGAAGAAATGTTTGCTGCCTTGATTTCAATTGGCTATGAAGGTCCTTTATCTAGAACCAGAGATTTCAAGTTGAAAAATCTACCAAAAATCTGGTATTATGTGTACTCCATCCTAAGCAACTGCTTAACCCCTTACACAAGAGGGATGGACAATCTGACACAGCCTATGCTGCACATATTTTATGGTGTTGTTTTCAACAGACATTATGACATTGCTCAAATTCTGTGGGATCAGTTGATAGTATTAGTAAATGGCAAAATCTCTGCTCCCAAGAAGTATATTCCATTCATTAGATTTCTAACAGCAATTGTCTACAGTGCCGTCAGACAGGAAAGAAGCATTCCAAGGCTTCTAAACAGCAGCCAAGTGACAATACATTTTTACAAATATGTCAGAGATTCAGGAGCTGTTAATTATAATTTTCTGATTCCATCATTCCTGCTAGACATGGTTTCAGATTCTGATGAAGATAAGATTGCTTATCTGGACTGGATTAGAACAGCAATGAGACCGGAAAGCCTCCTGGTTTCCTTGCTATTTTAAATACCTTGTACTTATATGATTATACTTTATATTCTGCGTTTATCTTCTCATTTCAAATGATTTATTTAAATCATTTGAGTGAACCTTGTTATTTGCTATTCAAACATTATTTTTGTATGCATTAAATTTTCTTTTATCTTAAAACAGAAAAATCAAAAATGGATCATCAAGAAATTGTTGAAATTGATGAAGAGGTTGCTTTAAATGAATCAATTGAAGAAATTCTCATTGCCGGAAACACAAGAAATTGAGAAATAACAGAGCATTATACGATCCATTCATTGCTCCCGGCTTTCAAATAGTTCCGAGAATTCTTCATAATCATCCTCTTACATATGTACTTTTTTTTTTTTTTTTTTTTTTTTTTTTTTTTTTTTTTTTTTTTTTTTTTTTTTTTTTTTTTTTTTTTTTTTTTTTTTTTTTTTTTTTTTTTTTTTTTTTTTTTTTTTTTTTTTTTTTTTTTTTTTTTTTTTTTTTTTTTTTTTTTTTTTTTTTTTTTTTTTTTTTTTTTTTTTTTTTTTTTTTTTTTTTTTTTTTTTTTTTTTTTTTTTTTTTTTTTTTTTTTTTTTTTTTTTTTTTTTTTTTTTTTTTTTTTTTTTTTTTTTTTTTTTTTTTTTTTTTTTTTTTTTTTTTTTTTTTTTTTTTTTTTTTTTTTTTTTTTTTTTTTTTTTTTTTTTTTTTTTTTTTTTTTTTTTTTTTTTTTTTTTTTTTTTTTTTTTTTTTTTTTTTTTTTTTTTTTTTTTTTTTTTTTTTTTTTTTTTTTTTTTTTTTTTTTTTTTTTTTTTTTTTTTTTTTTTTTTTTTTTTTTTTTTTTTTTTTTTTTTTTTTTTTTTTTTTTTTTTTTTTTTTTTTTTTTTTTTTTTTTTTTTTTTTTTTTTTTTTTTTTTTTTTTTTTTTTTTTTTTTTTTTTTTTTTTTTTTTTTTTTTTTTTTTTTTTTTTTTTTTTTTTTTTTTTTTTTTTTTTTTTTTTTTTTTTTTTTTTTTTTTTTTTTTTTTTTTTTTTTTTTTGTTTTGTGTCAAAGTGCTTTGTATTGTCATATAATCACAATTTATTTGAAATACAGGGAATCGAACGCCTTTGTGTACTTCCTTGCTATTTTAAATACCTTGTACTTATATGATTATACTTTATATTCTGCGTTTATCTTCTCATTTCAAATGATTTATTTAAATCATTTGAGTGAACCTTGTTATTTGCTATTCAAACATTATTTTTGTATGCATTAAATTTTCTTTTACTTTTTATTTTTTTGTGTGTCAAAGTGCTTTGTATTGTCATATAATCACAATTTATTTGAAATACAGGGAATCGAACGCCTTTGTGTACTTCCTTGCTATTTTAAATACCTTGTACTTATATGATTATACTTTATATTCTGCGTTTATCTTCTCATTTCAAATGATTTATTTAAATCATTTGAGTGAACCTTGTTATTTGCTATTCAAACATTATTTTTTATGCATTAAATTTTCTTTTACTTTTTATTTTTTGTGTGTCAAAGTGCTTTGTATTGTCATATAATCACAATTTATTTGAAATACAGGGAATCGAACGCCTTTGTGTACTTCCTTGCTATTTTAAATACCTTGTACTTATATGATTATACTTTATATTCTGCGTTTATCTTCTCATTTCAAATGATTTATTTAAATCATTTGAGTGAACCTTGTTATTTGCTATTCAAACATTATTTTTTATGCATTAAATTTTCTTTTACTTTTTATTTTTTTGTGTCAAAGTGCTTTGTATTGTCATATAATCACAATTTATTTGAAATACAGGGAATCGAACGCCTTTGTGTACTTCCTTGCTATTTTAAATACCTTGTACTTATATGATTATACTTTATATTCTGCGTTTATCTTCTCATTTCAAATGATTTATTTAAATCATTTGAGTGAACCTTGTTATTTGCTATTCAAACATTATTTTTGTATGCATTAAATTTTCTTTTATCTTAAAACAGAAAAATCAAAAATGGATCATCAAGAAATTGTTGAAATTGATGAAGAGGTTGCTTTAAATGAATCAATTGAAGAAATTCTCATTGCCGGAAACACAAGAAATTGAGAAATAACAGAGCATTATACGATCCATTCATTGCTCCCGGCTTTCAAATAGTTCCGAGAATTCTTCATAATCATCCTCTTACATATGTACTTACTGTTGAACAAGACTTAGCTGAAGTCTACCTCTTTGATATGTGGAGATCAATTACCTTTGTTCAACCATATGATCCAACAAATCCAAAAGCAAAAGCTAAATCAAAATCTCCTGAACTTCGTCGTCAAGGCTACTTTCAGTATCAGTTGAATTCAGGAGAAACAACATATGAGTTTGAGTTTAATATTGATGACTTCAGAAGGATTTTAAGATTACCTGAAGCAGACTTCAATGGACATGTTAATTATGATGAATTTGAGTCCAATGAAGAAATGTTTGCTGCCTTGATTTCAATTGGCTATGAAGGTCCTTTATCTAGAACCAGAGATTTCAAGTTGAAAAATCTACCAAAAATCTGGTATTATGTGTACTCCATCCTAAGCAACTGCTTAACCCCTTACACAAGAGGGATGGACAATCTGACACAGCCTATGCTGCACATATTTTATGGTGTTGTTTTCAACAGACATTATGACATTGCTCAACTTCTGTGGGATCAGTTGATAGTATTAGTAAATGGCAAAATCTCTGCTCCCAAGAAGTATATTCCATTCATTAGATTTCTAACAGCAATTGTCTACAGTGCCGTCAGACAGGAAAGAAGCATTCCAAGGCTTCTAAACAGCAGCCAAGTGACAATACATTTTTACAAATATGTCAGAGATTCAGGAGCTGTTAATTATAATTTTCTGATTCCATCATTCCTGCTAGACATGGTTTCAGATTCTGATGAAGATAAGATTGCTTATCTGGACTGGATTAGAACAGCAATGAGACCGGAAAGCCTCCTGGTTTCTTCCCAAGCTGTACATAGGACACCTGGTGAGGGGTCAAGTGTTAAAAGAAAAGAGCGTGAGGGTGAATCCAGTTCCAGTAAGCCAAAGAGAAAGAAACAAAGAGGCGAAATGTTTGTGTTAAGGTTGAGTAAACAAGTGCACCAAAAGAAGAAGAAAAAGAGTTCTTCAAAGAAACTCAAAAGCAAAGCTCAAGCTGAACCTTCTTCTGAAGAGACAATATCTGCTTCTGGTTCTCCAAAACCAATCCGATCACCACCCCCCAGAACACAAACACCTCAAACACCATCATCTCCATCTTCACCAAAATTACCTCAATCACCAATTCATCAATCTTCACCACTTCCGGAAATTACAACACCTGAACCACCTATCATACCTCAATCTACCTCAACCATACCTTCATCATCTTTTGTCCGACATATACTCAAGGCCGAAAGAAATCAATTCCTGTGAATATTCGCAAAACTTTTAAAAGATCTCGCTTTGAGTATGACCGTTTTCAAAAACCCGAACCAGAAGAAATGATTTCTACTGATAGTGATGCATCCGATGATGATGCCAATCAGTTTGCTGATGATGTTATGGACATCCCGGAGGGACAAGGAAGGACTGAGGGAGGGGTTGAAAATACCAGAGAGGTTGAGAGGTCAGGGATAGGTGAAAGGCAAAAAGAAAAAGTTGGCCTCCAATTAGTCTTAAATCAATATCAACGTCGGGTTTACCCTAGAGTAGAAGTCGAGAACTACCCATTCTCGCTTGCACCAAACTATCCCAGCCATTCTGACTACTCACAACAGGAGTTAGTCTCAGAAATACACGGGGAACAGCCACGCTCACCACACTCTCCTCATTTGGAGGATGAGAGTGTTGAAAATAGAGAGGACCAGCCCCACCTCTCGCCTTCAATTCATGCACTAGAGTCTAGATCTATTAGGCACACGGAATCACAAGCCCAGTTGAGTACTGGTGCCGGAACAAGCGGAGAGGAACCCACTTTGTGTGACCCTCAAGGACAGCTTGGAAATCCTGCCTTAGCTAACATCACGCCAGCTTTAGCCGCAGGTAACAGTCCTCAGACAGAGACTGGGGAGCAGTATGAACGCCGTTGTGACACTGCTGTTCCTCAGGATCAACCTGAGACTGTATTAACGGGCATTCTCAGTGACCCCGGAATTGTTAGTGGTGTTGCCCAACAACAACCTGATTCTGGTTGCAAAGCCGAATCATCAACTGTTGTTCATACTTTTGAACCAACAGGAAATCCCGAGACAGTCATGATGTCTTCAGGTCAATCAGTAGAATCACTTGAGACTACTGATGTGCCAATTTCTGATATTTCATTATCACCTGAGGCTCAACGAATAATTGCTCAATTTGTTGAAGGGATTGAAGAGGGACAGAGAAGTGAGTTACTTATCTCAAGAAACATCATCACTGGTAAACTTCCTGCATCACCATCAACTTCTCAACCACCAAGATTGTATACTGGAGGTACTTTACGAATTCGTTCTCCAGAAGAAACTCCAACCCCAACACATACAACAACAACACCCCCATAAACAACAACAACAACAACAACCTTACCACCAACTCCACCATCACAATCATTTCCAGATCCAAATTCACCACATCATTCTTCAAGTTCATCTTCTGAATCATCTGATTCATCTGAATTCTTAAGTGATTGCTCACCAAAAAGAATTGCCACCAGTGGGTTATCTACCGATACTTTAATTGTTGCTCTCATGAATCGGTTGAGATCAGAAGAACCCCATCTTTCTTCACATAAACGATCAATTTTTCAATCACTTCTTGCATACTTGTCTTTCCAAAATATACAACAGGAACAACAGGCTCAAATTGAAGTTCTTCAAAAGCGAGTTACTGAACTTGATCAACAATGTCGACTGGCTAATATCTCAAGGCGTCGGGATGATCAAGACCCTGATGATCAACCCGAGGGGGAGAATATGAGAGATATTAGAGAGGGTCATGAGACACAAGCTCAAGATGATCAAGAAACTGTTCAAGAAGTTGTCACAGAGACTCAAGGAGGAACTCAAATCAAGAAGATTCAGATGATTTACCTCCACTCATCAGAAATATTTCTCATTATTATTCTTCCACATCAAGTTCTGATGAGTCAAGTGATCCTGATCCATTTCAACCAGAGAATGGTCATGATGATGAGTCTGATTCAGATAAACCTGATGATGCTCCAGCAAGTATTGCTCAAGAAGAATATGGAGAGGATATATTTGAAGAGATAGTCTATCAGCTCAGAAACCCAGAAAATCTTGAGACTCCAAATGAACTTGGACAAGGAGTTAGACATCCAAGAATCTCAAGAAATACGATATGGCAGATCAATGAAGGGTATTTTGCTGAGAACTATGAACAAATTTTGGATTTGAGAACTAGACCTGAAGAAATGGTGTGCAGAGCTAGATATCTTGAAGAAAGAGCCTTTCAAATTTATTGCTCACCAAGTGAAAGACTCAACATGACCTTGAACCGATTAAGAGCATTCTTTCTATTCAGACATCAAGGACAAAGAGATGCTTATATGGAGCTAATGAATGCTGAAAGTTCAGTGAGAGCTGAATGGTGGTACCAACAATTTCAAATTCCGATAACCAAAGTCCTTCAGTTGTTTACTCCTCTCAAAAACCACAATCTTCGACTTGTTCGATTCAGAGTTCGTCGAGCAGATGGCAATATTTATGTTGTTCAAGAAGAATCTTTTCAACAAATGACGATCTCAGACATCCTATTCCTCTACAATCAATATGCTTATCTGATAATCAAGAATCAAGATCAACTTCTAGCTTATGAAGTATTGAAAAACCATATTCAAGCCTTGATTAGATTCTATGAATTCAATGACTTCCAGATTGGTTTGGAAAGAAGAACTAGCAGGATTAACCTTACAAGACCAAATCAAAGAGCCGAAGGTTATGAGCTAGATTCATTTCAGATTGGAGATCCAATTGAAAGTCTGGATGGATTTGTCTTCATCAATAGACTCAAGAGAAAGATCTTCATTCGTGCCTCTGATTTTGACAAATATTCAGATGGTACCTTGAAATATTGTCAATCAATTCTGAATGCAATAGATGAAGATTCTGACAATGAAGAAGATGAACAAATCAAGTCTCAGAGAGAAGACCATTTAAGACGTATCAAAAATACTCTTGATATGCGTCAGAAGATTAGAGATCTTATTGTCACAAGAACTCCCAAATATCAAGAAGGAGTCATACATACCAAGACAGGTTCATGGGTTCATTGGAATCCTAGTCATGAACGTGGTCCCCATAATATTCCTCCTGTCAACTTCCAAGATAACATCAGATTGCCAGATGAACGTCCTGTTGGTGATAACTGGCACTTTATCCCTAAGAAGTTTTGGAATGACTCATGGAACAGTTATAAGAAGAGAGCATTCTGGAGTGCAAAGATTGACAAGCCATCAACATCAAATGCTGCACGACGATATAAGAAAAGGAAGAACAAGCAGAGACGTGCAAACAAGAGGAGGAGACAACATAGAAAGTGATGATGGACAACCAAGCACTAAGGGGGAGAATGTTAGAAATTCAAAATAGTGCTTAGTTGTATTTGAATACATTGTATATTGTGTAAATATTGATAGGTTGAGGGGGAGTTTTTGTAATATACTTAGAGTATAAATACCCCTCAAACCTTTATTCCTTTTGACATTTAATCAATCAATGTTTAAATAATGACATTGGTTCCCAACTTTGTCATTATGAGGGGGAGAAAATATTATGATTGATTGAGTGATTGAGGAAGAAATAAGAATGATTGATAAGGAAAACAAGGAAAAAAGTTTGTGTTTGGTTGTTTCAAACGGTTTTTAGGCTTATCAAAGTTTGTGTTTGATTGTTTCAAAAGTTTAAGGTTTAGGGGGAGAAAATTCTTCATGATGTCAAAGATTTTCACTATATTTCAGTCTATTGAGCTCAGATTTTCACTATATTTCAGTCTATTGAGCTCAGATTTTCACTAGATCTTAGTTGATTGAGATCTTGGCTTAAAAAAAGGGAAATCTGAATTGACTTCAAAGATAAGAATGAGACCGAAGATGAAAGGATTTTCACTCAAGATGTTACAAAAGTTCAAAGATGCTCCAAAAATGTTTATACTCATGGATTGAGGGGGAGCATGATTACTTCACAAGAAATCCATCTAAACTTCATTCAAATGCTTACTCTCCAAAGTGTTCAAGTTGATGTGACAAAGATCAAAGCTTCAAAAAGGTTGAAAGATTGGTTAGAAGATTCAAGTCAAAGAAGTAAAGCTTCAAAAGAGTCTTCATCAAACACACTTCATTCACGATCTTCAATTCATACAACAACACTTTATCAAGAAACTCCAATGCATACATCAAGGGGGAGAGTACATATTCATGAAACTTTATTTCAAGAAGTTGAATTTCACTAAAGAATCGAAGATTGAAGAATCAAAACCAAGATTCATACCTTCCGCATTTCAAAAGACAACTCTGATTCATGATTCAACAATTCTCGAAGATTCAAGACACACACGCACTCATTATTCTCTGTTCAAAAAGAACATTGAGAATCAGCACATGATTTAACTTCAAGAAGTCCAAGACCAAGACTGAATCAAGTTCTCCAAAGACAAAAGAGAAAGCTTTGAAGACTTGTTTCAACACACCAATTGTCTTCACCACCGGGCTCATCAAATTCATTCCTACAAGACAAGATAACACGTACTTCATTCATTACAATATATCACTAAGGGGGAGAATGTTAGAAATCCAAAAATAGTGATAAATTGTAATTTAGATTAGAGGACTTTCTTGTTTTTAAGTCATAGGTAAATGATCACTAAGGGGGAGAATGTTAGAAATCCAAAAATAGTGATAAATTGTAATTTAGATTAGAGGACTTTCTTGTTTTTAAGTCATAGGTAAATGATCACTAAGGTTGAGGGGCTAATTGTGATAATTAGCATAATTGTATAGGTAGCCTATAAATACCCCTCTCATACCTTTGGGATTATAATTCTTGTATAACCTTACACCCTCAATTAATACCAATCAGCAACTTTTATACACACACACTTTCTCTCTCAAAACACACACACAAACACCAAGAACACACACTCACCAAAACCGCCATTGATGACGTGAATTCGGTGATAGAAATCGTGTTATAACACATTCCAACAATGGGCCCTTCACAAACTCATCCAATGTAACCTCTGGAGAAAAAGAAATATATCAGAAAAAGTAAAAAACTGATAAAGATAAGGAGAGCATCAAACAAGACGAATATTCTCACCCTTCCCTCCAAAGAATCCTGGAATCAACACCTTTAGGCCACTGCTTCAAAATACCGGCTTGATATAATACAACATCGGGATAGCGATCCAACTTGACAGGATTCTCAATAATCTGACGATATAGGGGTAACTCAAGTACATGGGCAGGCACCGGAGTAAGCCTCAGGAATCACGGAACTTCCAATAAAAACAAACTCATTTTTCCACCCCTGACGTCAGTGCTACCCGATAAAAAGCAATCGATCTTGGGTTTCTTTTGAATGGTTACCCACTCACCAGCATCGCATAAATCAAACAAAGCAGAAAACAATTCAACAAAGGCCTCACCATCATATGCGCGACAGAGGATTTCAAAATCGACAATACGAGCAACATCATTGGGATGCATAAAGGAGAAGGGACAGTTATAATGATTCATCACGTCAAGAAAAAATGAGGAAAAGGGAAATCTCAAGTTGCCACGGGTAACATGGGCGATATACAGACCCACAAAACCCTGAGGAGGGTTGGCAACGGTTTCCTCAAAGGACGGAAAGTGAACCGCCTTATCTAAAGAAGAGAGGTAGGTAGAGCAAAACCATCCTAACCCCTCAGATGTGACCACCGAGGAAAGATCACTACCACCTACTTTAGCCATATCTAAAACAAATGAAGGAAGAAATCGAAGAAAGATAACTGACCTGAAGAAAGGAAAATTAAGGCACAATAAAAAAAAGATTGGGGAAATGATCGGAACGGTCTGGTAAGTAATGAAAGGTATTTTAATTTTTGAGATCTATTTACCTTTTTAACCCTCAAGAATTTTAAGTCTAACAAGACAGCCCTTGAATGCCTATCTTATTAGACTGGGAGGCTTGATGATATACCGTGTACGGAGCTTTACCTCCAATATCAGAGGACCTCCGTATTCATAATAATATTTGCTTAACAGGTACGGAGCAACAAAAAAAAAAAAAAAAAAAAAAAAAAAAAAAAAAAAAAATAATATTTGCTTAACAGGTACGGAGCAACAACCTTCACAGGAAAAGACCTCCGTAACCAGAATCATCCCAAAGCTCCGGATATGCCCGGAACCTTCCATATCTATCTAAATCTCCTATAAATGGAAGATATATCAAATACTCGAATACCTCAGACACAAGATCATCTCAAATCTTCTTAAAAGATAGGAGATATCCCGAGAAGAGGAAAAGATTTACCCTAACTCCTTTTCCTCCTCTCCAAGTTTCCTAACCCATATATATAGGGACGGCTCTGCATCCAAGAGGATTCATTCACCTCTTGAAGAAAAACCTAACATACTAAGGCGTAAAGCGGCCTCAACGCCCTCTGACCAGTCGGTAATCACCTACAAAACACCCCCAATACACCTAAAACCCCAGGTCGAAGCCATTGAACGATTCTAGGATCAAACAATAGACAATCATCAGAATTAAATTAATATATTCGGATATAGAACCGATAATAATATGAAAACATGGATCTATGATAAACATTAAAACACACTCCAACAGATCTAACAAATAAAGTAAAATAGATAAACGTCTACATGATCACATCGATCCAAACAAGTATTCAGCCTATTAGCCTACCATTATTAAAGGAATAACAAAGTCTGAAAAGATGAAAGACATTGTTTACCAACTGAAAGTAAAATAAAAGAGTAGATCTAGGTTGAAGATGAAGATCGGAAGGTGTTAGAATGTAAGTCCTCCGGGTCTTATTCTCTTATCGAACCGAGATTGACTTAAGGATATGTCGAGGTGCGGAATTCCTCGAGATAACCCACGGTTTTTATATCTACCTTTTATGATATATATATATATATATATATCACTATATATATATATCTTTTTGCGTGAATATAAACACCCGTATTTGGTTAATATAGTGAGGCGGCTCTCCGGACAAACCTTACCAACCAACGTGGTAATCTAAGTCTACAAGCCAACCAAACCGGGTGTGTGTTTGCGGTTCGTGCGTGAGTCGAGTACTACCCACAAGATAAGTCTTTGAGGAATTTCCACCTTCTGATTGCCTTTATCTTTATCTGACTCCAATATTTCATCATCTTCCGAAAGAATACTTGTGTCAAGGATTTTCTCTTTGCATTGTTCTGTCTCTGTATGATAATCTTGCTCTTGTCGAATAAGAACGTTTGAGTCTTCAGATAAAAGAGTAAATTCAATGGCACTCATATCTTCCTCATTTTCTTCTTGATGATAATCTTGCTCTTGTCGAATAAGAACGTTTGAGTCTTCAGATAAAAGAGTAAATTCAATGGCACTCATATCTTCCTCATTTTCTTCTTGATGATAATTATCATTATCAACTGTCATGGTGTAATCTTCCTCAGGGAGTTCATCATCTTCATTCATCACTGAATAGTCAATATTGTCTACATATTCATCATCTTCCGAAAGAATACTTGTGTCAAGGATTTTCTCTTTGCATTGTTCTGTCTCTGTATGATAATCTTGCTCTTGTCGAATAAGAACGTTTGAGTCTTCAGATAAAAGAGTAAATTCAATGGCACTCATATCTTCCTCATTTTCTTCTTGATGATAATTATCATTATCAACTGTCATGGTGTAATCTTCCTCAGGGAGTTCATCATCTTCATTCATCACTGAATAGTCAATATTGTCTACATATTCATCATCTTGAAAGGAATCATCGAAATCCTCGGTAATAGCAGTGTCCGAGTAAATTTCTGCAAGATATGCATCGTCTTCTTCATTGACTTTGGAACTCCAGTCATATGATCCGTCTTGTTGTTGAATCACCAAAGCTCTTGAATCACTTTGATTAACTGGTCTTTGGCTTCCACTAGACCCATCTTTATATGACTTTGTCTCGAGGTGTTTGAAGATGGAGGTACTATTCCACCTTGATTGAAGTCCTAACGAGTCACAATAGACCGATCATCCTTCTTAGGTCTCTGGCATTCCTTAGCAAAGTGTCCAAAACCCTCGCAGTAATAACACTTTACTTTTGACTTATCAAAGCCAAGCTTGGAACCCATAACCTTTCGCCCTGTTCTTGCTAAGAATCTTTTAGTCCGAAGAGTCAACATGGCCATTTGCCGTTGTAAATCAATCTCTTCTAGGTCTAAAGGATCAATCTGCTCATAGTCTTCATCTATAAGACTCAGATCTTGAACCTTTCCTTGGATAAACTGTTCATATGATGTCACAAATGACGCAAGAACGGATAAGTGACTTTTCGCACATTTGACACTTATAGGCACGGTGGAACTAGCACTGGAGGTAGGATATCCACGATTGCCTACATTGTCGCTCTGACTTGAAACAACACATATGTTCCCTTAAGAGTCAAAAGAGATCTTTTGTAAGTCAACATCTTCACTCAGGAATGCCCTTGTGCTTCCTTCAGGGGAACCTTGTTAGGACCAGTTCACCTGGAACTGGCCAGTCACCAGTTCACACTGACCAGTCACCAGTTGCATCTGCCAGTCACCAGTTCACACTGACCAGTCACCAGTTGCACCTGGAACTGGCCAGTCACCAGTTCACACTGACCAGTCACCAGTTGCATCTGGTGACCCAGTGAAACTGGTGACCAAAGATGATTTGTCGAGAAATATATTGAAGTCCAGTTGCACCGTACAGTTAACGCAACTGAAGACTTCCTCCAGTTGAGAACTAACCAAGTTGAAGAAGCATTCCAGTTGAAGTCGAAGACAACAAATGGAAGATAGAGAATGGCAATGGCAGCGAAGCCCAGTTGGCATTCTAGTCAGTTACAAACTGGAGACCATCAGTGGAAAGCCCTTACAAAGCTTTACACTGATTACGAGGAATTGACTTGTATGCTTTATGTACCTTTACCCGGATAATAAGCCTTATCTTATTATTTAAGTATTAAAAGGTACATAAAGGTGGTTATGAAAAGTCACTTTAACATGCGACTTTACACTGCTTTTTAAGGAATTAAATGCTATTCCTTAAATGCTCCCAACCACATTTGTACGGCTAAAGTTAACATCCCAATGGTAACTTTGCCTATAAATACAAGTCATTGCACAACCAAGAATTTAAGTATTAAAAGGTACATAAAGGTGGTTATGAAAAGTCACTTTAACATGCGACTTTACACTGCTTTTTAAGGAATTAAATGCTATTCCTTAAATGCTCCCAACCACATTTGTACGGCTAAAGTTAACATCCCAATGGTAACTTTGCCTATAAATACAAGTCATTGCACAACCAAGAATTTAAGTATTCGAACTCACAAGATAAATACTTCACACTTTGCAAACCTGCAATATTCTTGGTGAACT
This sequence comes from Erigeron breviscapus, assembly GCA_034093135.1. NCBI lineage: Eukaryota > Viridiplantae > Streptophyta > Magnoliopsida > Asterales > Asteraceae > Erigeron > Erigeron breviscapus. Next base: position 41,440,399 of record CM067175.1, on the reverse strand, counting down.
TGTGCAATATTCTCTCAATCGGTAAAAGGAACATTTCACTACTTTAAGTGTTTCGATTGTTGAAGAGAAATTCCGAGTATAGATCAATTGTATTTCATAGGTTGTTAGGATATTTACATTCGTGTATTATCTTGGTTCCGCATCAACCTTGTAATTTGTTTAATATCAATAAATAAATTACACATTGAAAACTACATATTGTCTCATCAAGATTGTTTACAAGTTATTTGTATTATTGAATTGTTCTTTACTTATTGTCTTTTATATAAGTAATCTATCTAGAACTTGATATATACCTCTGCAACTGGTCGTCTCCAGTTCAGCAAGTATATTGCAAAGTAACTCCACCATCGACATAGAGGTGTCTTCAGTAGTACCATCTAACAAGTTGGGACTTACAAGTGGTATCAGAGCAGAAGGCTAATATACTTGCCTAGGTCTGCTAAGATGAACACTACTGAAGGTGGAGATGGTTCTGGTTCAGGTGAAAACCCATCGAACACTAATGCACAACCTTTTCAAAATGTTAACACCAACCCTCCTCCTCCTACTGCCCCAAACCATGTCCATGTACATTACTCTAACACTCCTGTTCCAAATTTTGATGGAAACAGTGAGACATTCGGTACATGGAAGGCTAGAATGCTTTTGCATTTTGGTGGGATTGAAAGGTATATGTTGAAAATCCTTAAGGATGGACCATATATACCCATGTCCCTTGGGGTTAGTCCACTTCTTGATCCAACTGGAAGAAGAGGTTCAAGGGAAAAGCCTGAAGACCATTGGTCTGATGAGGATCGCAGACTGGTGGACATGGACACCAGACTGAAAAACATGATCCTTGGGGCTGTCCCTGAAGACCAAATTCCAACACTTGTGTTGTTTCCCAGTGCCAAGTCTATGTGGGATGAATTAGTGATTCAATTTGAAGGAGGTGATGACACAATAGTCACCAGAAAAGTTGCTTTGAACAAGAAGTATGAATCTTTCTTTGCCTTGCCCAATGAAAGTCTAACTGGTACATACACCAGATTTTCTAGCCTCATCAATCAGTTGAGAGGTTTGGGATATTCTTCCTTCCAAATGGGAAAACATGGTTCTTGTCCTGAGACAAGGTAAAACCTTGCACACTCATACTCTTGCATCGCTCTATGGAGCCTTCAGATTCACTGAAGATAATAATGCTGCAAGACTTGTGGCTGAGCAAGATGCCATGAACCATGCCCAGAGTTCCAAGGTTGCTAATGCAATTGAGCGACCTTGTGCTGCTTTAATATCTGCTGAGAGTGTCCAGGTACACTCGATGAAGGAGATGTTGAACAGTTTCTTAAACTCTGGACTGACCATTGAAAACAGTGATGGCTGTAATGAAACTGACGATGATGATCTGGTCGCCATGATTGCTAAAACCTTTAATAGGTTTAAGCATAAATCCAAAAGATTTAATGGCCCCAACAATGCTTCCAGCTCCAGCTCTCTGGATAAGACCAATCTTACATGCTATAAGTGTGGCAAGAAAGGTCATTTTATGAAGGAATGCAGATCTAGTCAGTTGAACAACCAAACTGGCCCCTCTGTCCCTAATTTCACTCGGCCTGATGATAGCTACAAAGCCAAATACAAAAAGCTTAAGGCCCAGATTGCCCTCCTGTCCATGGAAAAGAAAAAGGATCAGTGCTTAATGGCACAAACTGAGGGAAAATGGGAGTACTCTGATGACTCATCTGACGATGAAGAAGAGGAAAGGGACATGTGTTTCATGGCCTTAGAAGATCAACAACAGCAGCATGTAGTGAAAGAAGATGTCATCTCTGGAAGATGGGTGGACATCATACTGAAAAAGGTATGTGACTATGATAACCAGGTTGACCCTGAACTAAAACTGGACCTGGCTGAATCATTAAGTGGTGATTTGGCATTTGTGGAAACTGTTAGAGCTGATAGTGAAAGATATCTTGACACTATCTTAATTGAACTGAACAATGTTAAACCACAACTAAATGATTTGCAAAGTGTCCAGTTGGCTCTCAAGGAGTCAGTTTTAAAGATTGAGGCTTTAGAACTTGATAATCAAAAACTATCTTATGATTTTGAAAAGGCTCAAAAGATTATCAAGTCATGGGTAAAAGCATCTGGCAAAAACTACGATGCATTTTCAAGAACTATCGATGCCCAGAAAAATGCATGGAAATCTGAAGATCTGGACATGGCAGCTCTTATACCAGATCTTCATGCATTGCCTCCAGCTCTCCAGGTTGAAACACCTTATGATCAACCTGAAGCTGTTGAAACTGAAACCAATGAGACCACCCCCATTGAGGTTAAAACTGGAGCCAAACAGGCTAAAGCTCCAGTCAAAAGGGACACTGGTAACAAGCCTTTACCTCATAAGTCTAAGGAGCCCAAGACCCGACAGACTAAATCTCCAGTTGAACCAATGTCCAAGGTTCAACTGCCTGAACAAAATAATATTTTGGTTAATCTGGAAAGGCAACTCCAACTTTTGTCTCGGCAGGTTCAGAGTTGTACTGCCCGAATTAACAATCTGGAAGGAGGTTCACCACCTCCAGTTTTAAAACAAAATGTTAAACCCTCCCTTTCTAAACCTAAACAAAAGAATGTTCCATCTGGAACAAAATCTGGTAAACATAAAGGGAGTAAGTATCAAATACCAATCGTTTTAACTCCTGCACCTGGAGCTGGTGATAAAGCTCCAGATGCAACCTCCAGTTCAACACAACAACAAACTGGCCCCTCTGTCCCTAATTTCAATCGGCCTGATGATAGCTACAAAGCCAAATACAAAAAGCTTAAGGCCCAGATTGCCCTCCTGTCCATGGAAAAGAAAAAGGATCAGTGCTTAATGGCACAAACTGAGGGAAAATGGGAGTACTCTGATGACTCATCTGACGATGAAGAAGAGGAAAGGGACATGTGTTTCATGGCCTTAGAAGATCAACAACAGCAGCATGTAGTGAAAGAAGATGTCATCTCTGGAAGATGGGTGGACATCATACTGAAAAAGGTATGTGACTATGATAACCAGGTTGACCCTGAACTAAAACTGGACCTGGCTGAATCATTAAGTGGTGATTTGGCATTTGTGGAAACTGTTAGAGCTGATAGTGAAAGATATCTTGACACTATCTTAATTGAACTGAACAATGTTAAACCACAACTAAATGATTTGCAAAGTGTCCAGTTGGCTCTCAAGGAGTCAGTTTTAAAGATTGAGGCTTTAGAACTTGATAATCAAAAACTATCTTATGATTTTGAAAAGGCTCAAAAGATTATCAAGTCATGGGTAAAAGCATCTGGCAAAAACTACGATGCATTTTCAAGAACTATCGATGCCCAGAAAAATGCATGGAAATCTGAAGATCTGGACATGGCAGCTCTTATACCAGATCTTCATGCATTGCCTCCAGCTCTCCAGGTTGAAACACCTTATGATCAACCTGAAGCTGTTGAAACTGAAACCAATGAGACCACCCCCATTGAGGTTAAAACTGGAGCCAAACAGGCTAAAGCTCCAGTCAAAAGGGACACTGGTAACAAGCCTTTACCTCATAAGTCTAAGGAGCCCAAGACCCGACAGACTAAAGCTCCAGATGCAACCTCCAGTTCAACACAACAACAATCAACTGTAACTTCTGTAGAGAAGTCCAGTGGACCCATCAAGAAAAGATGGGTTCACAAAAAGAACTAATGGTTTTTGTGTGTGTAGGGCGATCGAAAGAAGAATATCTGGTATCTGGACAGCGCTGCTGGCCGGACTATGACCGGATGTAAGCCCCTACTGGAAGAGTTCACTGTCCAAGATGGACCGACAGTGACGTTTGGTAACGATCAATCTGGAAAGACTGAAGGATATGGTGTGCTCAATAATGGACAAGTCGAATTCAAAAGAGTTGCATTTGTGAATGGTTTGAAATATAACTTGATTAGTGTAAGCCAACTTTGCGATGATAGCTTCAGAGTATTGTTCGATATTGCACAAGGCACCATATTTAACAAGGATTGGAAAGTGGTGATGATTGCACCAAGAAAAGGAAATGTGTACATCATGGATATGGAACCAGCTCCAAAAGAGCAATGTTTCTATACCAAAGCTGATGAGGACACCAACTGGTTATGGCATAAAAGGTTATCCCACCTTAATTTCAAGAACATTAACAAGTTGTCTCGCAAACAACTGGTTGATGGGATACCCCAGATTTCCTTCTATAAGGAAAAGCCATGTCCAGGTTGTGAGATGGGTAAGCAGAAAAGAGCCAGTTTTAAAACTAGGCAAAATTTTAGCATCACTGAACCTCTTCACATGGTACATATGGATCTTTTTGGTCCAGTGAATGTTCAAACTAGAGCTGGAAAGAAGTACACTCTAGTTGTGGTTGATGAATTCACCAGATAATGCTGGGTGGTATTCATCAGATCCAAAAGTAATGCACCTGCTGAAATCATCTCTCTTATCAAACGAATTGAGCTCAAGTACACTCGAAAAGTTTGTCAGTTGCGAAGTGATAATGGTACTGAATTCCAAAATAAGGTACTTGAAACATTTTGCACTGACACTGGCATCTCTCAAAACTTCTCATCAGTTCACTCTCCAGAGCAAAATGGAGTTGTGGAAAGAAAGAATCGTACACTGATAGAAGCGGCCAGAAGCATGCTATCTGAATCTGGTCTTCCCACCAGTTTTGGGCTGAGGCAGTTGCAACTGCTTGTCACACCCAAAACCGGTCAGTCTACATCAAGAGACATAAGAAGACTGCCTACGAAGTACTCAGGAATCGAAAACCAAATATTGGATATTTCCATGTATTTGGTTGTCCAGTTTATATACTGAACGATTCCAGTCAGCTTGGAAAGTTTGATGCAAAAGCTGATGAAGGGGTATTTTTAGGCTATTCAGATATTCGAAAGGCCTTTAGATTTTATAATTATAGACTCCAAAAGGTGCATGAGACAATTCATGTCACATTCGATGAATCAACTAAAGCAATCAACAAGAGACCAAGCCTTGATATTTCTCCAGTCATTCCAATCAACTTTGGTGAAACTGACCAAGTTCATCGGTCAGTTGTTTCACCAGAAGATGCTTCCAGTTACAACAAACTGGAACCAGTCAAGAAGAAGAAAAGCACTAGTGACACATCATTTTATCCCTCCATCAATTTTAACTTACCACAAGAATTGGTGATTGGATCAGATGTACGTGCCACTCCAATATCAGCACCAGTTCAAGCACCTACTTCTCCAGTTACTCATGAAATACCTTCAACTGAGGAATTTCATGATGCTAATCGAGACCTCATTGACTCTGATGAGGATGTAGAAGTTGTTTGGACTGATCCTTCTCCAGATGCTGCTGCAACTAAAGAAGATCTCCAGGTAACTTGCACTGATATTGTAGTTCACCAGCCTAGTCAATACACTAGATGGACTAAAGCCCACCCAATTGAACAAATTGTGGGTGATCCAACTAGTGGGGTTCAGACTAGAAGAGCCACCAGTGAGCAATGCTTAAACGTCACCTTCTTATCCTTAATTGAACCAAAGAAGATTGACGAGGCTATGGCAGACCCAAGCTGGGTGGAAGCTATGCAAGAAGAGCTCCTCCAGTTTGAAAGGAACAATGTTTGGGAGCTTGTTCCTTGTCCACCAGGGTTAAAGAAAGAACCTATTGGTACCAGATGGGTCTACCGAAACAAAATGGATGAAGATGGCCATGTTGTAAGAAACAAGGCCAGACTAGTTGCCCAGGGTTATTGTCAAGCAGAGGGCGTTGACTTTGATGAAACTTTTGCTCCAGTTGCAAGACTTGAAGCCATTAGAATATTCTTGGCTTATGCAGCCCATCTGCAGTTCAAGGTCTTCCAGATGGATGTCAAAAGTGCGTTCCTTAATGGAACATTGGAAGAAGAAGTTTATGTTAAGCAGACTCCAGGTTTCATCGATGAGAAGCATCCTCATTGGGTTTATAGACTGAACAAAGCATTGTATGGTCTAAGACTAGCCCCAGAGCCTGGTATGATACTTTAACTAAACGTCTTCTTAAAAATGGCTTTCAAAGAGGTGCAATAGATAATACCTTGTTTATCTTGAAAGAAAGAGGTAATATCTTATTGGTACAAATTTATGTTGATGACATTATTTTTGGTTCAACTGATGATGCAATGTGTAAAAAGTTTTCTAAAATCATGTCATCTGAGTATGAGATGAGTTTAATGGGTGAATTAACATTTTTCTTAGGTCTTCAGATTAAGCAAACTGAAAATGGAATTTTCATAAACCAAGGAAAATATGTCAGAGATTTGTTAAGAAAATACAAATATGATTCAATCCCATCGAAAAACACACCTATTGCAGCACCATTGAATTTAGACTCTGACCCAACTGGCAAACCAGTTAACATAACTGACTATAGAGGTATGGTTGGTTCACTGATGTACTTAACTGCCAGTCGACCAGATATAATGTTTGCAACATGTTTATGTGCCAGGTTTCAGGCTAACCCTAAAGAATCACATTTGCACGCTGTAAAGCGTATCTTTAGATACCTGAAAGGGTGTCCTAATCTTGGTCTTTGGTACCCCAAAGGCTCAGGATTAGATCTAATGGGTTATTCAGATTCTGATCATGCAGGTTGTAAGATAGATAGAAAATCAACAACTGGTGGTTGTCATTTCCTAGGAGGAAAACTGGTAAGTTGGACCAGCAAGAAGCAGACTTCAGTCTCCATGTCCACTGCTGAGGCAGGGTACATTTCTGCGGCCAGTTGTTGTGCCCAGATTCTCTGGATCAAGAACCAGTTACTAGATTATGGTCAAAAGTTTACTAAGACCCCAATCTTTTGTGACAACACCAGTGCAATTGCTATCTCTCACAACCCAGTGATGCACTTCAAAACAAAGCATATTGACATCAGGTATCATTTTATTCGTGATCATGTTATGAAAGGAGATATTGAAATTCATTTCATCCCCACTGACAAACAGTTAGCTGATGTTTTTACTAAACCTCTCGATGAGAAAACTTTTAAACATCTCATCAGCGAACTGGGAATGTTAAACCCTTAACTGGAGCTTTCTTTGTTATTGAACGCGTCAGTGACACTGATGAAGTTCTCCAGTTGAGGAGGTCCAGATAATCTTTGCTCGCCAGGCTATCGAACGCCTTTGTGATACTATCTTGGCACTAATTGATTACTGGATCATCATTTTAGGGGGAAAGACTCAAAATAATTTTCTGACTAAAATTCGTTTTTGTTTGAAAATGCAACTGGAGAACTCTTCAGTTGGAAACTGGTACTGGACTGATCCTCCAGTTACCAGGTTCAGTCTTTGTCTAAATTTTTATAACGTTACAAATACTTGGTAAATATGTGTGACACGTGATGATACTCGAGTGTTTTAAACCACTTGATATCGTGATCTGACGTGTTTGAAACCATTTTAGTACTTGACAACTGTTTGTATTGGGAAAACAAAAAGTGAGTGGGGTCATGGGTAAAGTAAGCCGTCGTAGCATTTAATGCTGACATGGTAACATTTAATGCTTACATGGAAAACTATATTTTTATTTCAAGCTTCAAACTCATTTTGTCAAAATATCTTCAAAATTGATTTGGCTTAATAAAATATAATTTTTGGTTTTACATTGGGATCTTGAATCCCCTTATAAATACCCTTATTTACTCCGAAACTCATTTATTTTCCTTCTCTTACATTCCTTCATTTACTTCCAATCATCAACATTGCTTCATTCTTCTCTTTGTTTCACAAATCAAAAACCCTAAATCCTAAATTTCTTTTTCATTCTATGGCTCCTAGATCATCCCGTTCAAGAGATGTAAATCTCTTGACTGTTCCATATAATCCCTCACCAGATGTCACACAGGCACCTGGTGCTCCGAGTAGTGCCGCCATAAAACTAAATCCAAATAATCCTATGGCCAGTCTACGAGGATCTCAAGGGTCCGCTACCCTTATTGGTAGAATTCAAAAGTTTTTAAAGAATTCTCCAATAGGACCCTCATTCTCTCTAAACCCACGTAAGTTGTTTCACAACTACTTATGTGAGTTTTGGTACACTGCCGTTCTTTCTTCCGATTGTTCCTCCATCAGTTTCACTTTAAAGGATGGAACAATCCAGTGTACCTTGTCAGCTGATACATTGAGGGATGCCTTACGCCTCAATTACTGGAGAGAGGGTGAATCTCCAGTCGTCTTGCCCCCAAATATAAACTTTCGCCAAGTACTCCTGGAAATGGGACACAAGGAGTGTTTGGAGAATGGGGTGTTGAAGACAAAAGGTGCGACGACCATGAAGGGCCTTACACCTTCATGGAGGTACTTTTTCATCCACCTGGTGGAGAGCATGGGTGGGAGTTCTGGTGGACTTGACCAGATCAACTCCTCACAAGCAGAGATGGCTTATTGCTTGTGGAACGGTTTGAGAGTGGACTTTGCAGATATTCTGTATAAAAGCCTGGTTCAAAAGCTGAAGGGCACAAGGGGTGTTTGTATTCCCTTTTCAAGGTTTCTCTCTCTTTGTTTTCAACAAATTCTGGGCCATGAAGAGTATAAAAGTACAGATTCACCGTACACAAGGCCAGATATGTTGAGGAATCTAGACTCTCTGGTATCTGAAGCTGGAGAGGTCGAAATTCCAGAGCGAATGCAACTGGCATTTGCTAAAACTGATGCACCTTTGGAAAGTGAATCAGAAAGACAATTGGGCGGGCCTCAAAATAATGAGGGACCCTCCAGTTCGTCTCAAGTTGTGGTTGAGGATAGAGCAACCATAACTGAAGCAACTCCAATCACGTCTATCCCTGGTGAAGATACTTCGGTATCTGATCCTCCAACAGATGTACCCATCCAGGAAACTGGGGAAGGTCATCTGGAGACTGTCCAGGTAACTGAACAGCCCTCTGTCACATTCATGGATCTGGACATGAGTGTTAATGATAAGGAAATCCTTATAGAATCTTCGGATTCTGAAGGTACTGAATCAGACCAGGAGATTCTTGATGCTTCTGTACAACCTCAAGACCCTTCATCTGCAGTCTTACCTCCAGACGCATCAATTTCATTTTCACCCCCTCAAGAAAATACTCCTACTGATACATCCTTACCAATATATTCCGCTCCCTTACCAACTGGGCAATTCTCACTTGCTCGAGAAATGCCCCCACCACCGTCGCCGTTGTTCACACCTGAGCTTTCTCAGCATGAACAACACATTGAATTTCCAGTCCTTTCTTCTTCCACCACTCCTTCTATATATTCAACTGCTGGCCTGACAACTGGGGAGACTTCCATTAGTTTGCCTCCTCCAGTTGTTCCAGTAGTAACTGCAAGTGGTCCAGTGACACCTTCTCCTTTGTCACTGGACAGCCAAGTTGTCTCACTACAAGCCGATCTCCAAAACCTTCTTACCAGGGTGGAGGAGATTCAGAAGACACTTGACAAGAATACCAAGTCTTTCTCCAGATACCACAAGGACTCTTTGACAAATATTAAGGTGGTCGATCTGGGGATAAATAAGTTTTCTTCAAATGAAGACTTGGTGTTCAAGAAGCTTAATGAGTTGGTCACTGGCTGCAACAATCTGGCTGGTACTCTAAAAGAAGCCTTTGACCTAACTCACTCCAAGGTCACCAGTTCAATCTCCAACCTGCTTGGAAATACTGTCAGAACTTCAGAGGTTGACTTGAGAGAGATTGAAAGGCAGGTTAAAGAACTTATTGAAAGACCTGGCCTAGATGTAACTGGCCTTGGAGAGCAGTTGATGTCTTCAGTTGGTCAGAAGATAGAAGATACGTTGGGTGCTAGAGAAGAACGTTTGATTGAAAGGGTGATGTCTGAGATCACCAAGCTGGCCACTCCTCAGGTTGATCTGGCCCCACTTACCAGTGAGATTAACCAGTTGAGGGACAGCATTGAGAATTTGAACACCCAAGTATCTCTACATGCTGAATCATTGAATAAACTGACCACTGAAGTAGAGAATATGAAGAAGAGTGATGAGGATGTGAAGGAAAGGGTTGTCTCTGGGTTGGATGAAGACTCCAAAATTTTGAATGAATTAAAAACTGGTCAAGACCAAGTTCTTGCAAATGTCTTGACCCAGTCCAAGGAGACGAACCATTTATGGAGGTCCTTCAGGATGATGTGTGGCATCTTCAAAGAGTGTAAGGACTTGCAATCATGGCAGCCTCTTGACCGGTTGCCATCTCACCCCTCTGAATGGGAATCAATTAGGGCAGGTCTAGATGCTGCCAAGGGGGAAAGAAGTTCAGTCCTTACACGACCAGTTGCACCTGGAAGGACTCCATCTGGATCTGGAAGAGAATTGATTGTAGCTACCAGTACTGAAGCTGGTGAGCAAAGGGTAGGTGGATCTGGTGGTAATGGAGATAGTGGGAATGTTGGTTTGGATAAAGGTAAAGGATTGGCTGTTGAAGCATCTGCCCAGCCGACCACTGATGAAATGTTGGAAACTGGAAATACTGTCAGAACTTCAGAGGTTGACTTGAGAGAGATTGAAAGGCAGGTTAAAGAACTTATTGAAAGACCTGGCCTAGATGTAACTGGCCTTGGAGAGCAGTTGATGTCTTCAGTTGGTCAGAAGATAGAAGATACGTTGGGTGCTAGAGAAGAACGTTTGATTGAAAGGGTGATGTCTGAGATCACCAAGCTGGCCACTCCTCAGGTTGATCTGGCCCCACTTACCAGTGAGATTAACCAGTTGAGGGACAGCATTGAGAATTTGAACACCCAAGTATCTCTACATGCTGAATCATTGAATAAACTGACCACTGAAGTAGAGAATATGAAGAAGAGTGATGAGGATGTGAAGGAAAGGGTTGTCTCTGGGTTGGATGAAGACTCCAAAATTTTGAATGAATTAAAAACTGGTCAAGACCAAGTTCTTGCAAATGTCTTGACCCAGTCCAAGGAGACGAACCATTTATGGAGGTCCTTCAGGATGATGTGTGGCATCTTCAAAGAGTGTAAGGACTTGCAATCATGGCAGCCTCTTGACCGGTTGCCATCTCACCCCTCTGAATGGGAATCAATTAGGGCAGGTCTAGATGCTGCCAAGGGGGAAAGAAGTTCAGTCCTTACACGACCAGTTGCACCTGGAAGGACTCCATCTGGATCTGGAAGAGAATTGATTGTAGCTACCAGTACTGAAGCTGGTGAGCAAAGGGTAGGTGGATCTGGTGGTAATGGAGATAGTGGGAATGTTGGTTTGGATAAAGGTAAAGGATTGGCTGTTGAAGCATCTGCCCAGCCGACCACTGATGAAATGTTGGAAACTGGAAATACTGACATACTTCCTCCAGTTTCAGATAGTGATAGCAGAAGACTGGCCAGACTTGGAAATGACATTAAAGAAAACAAGAAAATGAAACAAAGAAACCAAGTGGAAGCCAGGGCACATCTTGCTCAAATCAAGTTGCCGGATATGAGTGATGCCAATCTTCTGGGTATCACTAAGGATGAGTATGTTAGGGTTAAAAATGATCCCAGGATAGTTGACCAGTTGAATGAAATGCTAGATATAGAACTGGATAGACACTATGTTGAGGATGAGGCAGAATTTGATGCCAGAAGTCTAAACATTTCAGTGGAGAAGGCAAAAGAAATGAGGGTCAGTGGGATTCTGAAGAGAATTGCAAATGTCAAAAAGGTTGTGAAGGATGTTTTGAATCCACCAAGGAGAAGGATTCCACAACCAAGAAGACCACTGACAAAAGATGCAAGGGATGCTGACCTTGGCACATTCGTTGAACCAACTGGTGAAGTTTCAAATGAAGACATTAAGTCCGCTGTACTGGCTGCTGGTGCTGGGAGTATAAAAATCACAAATGAATCTGAAGCAAGAAACTACTACTCCCAGATCATGTCAACCAGAAGACATAGTGGTACTATTAATAGTGTCAATGTTACAATCAAGCCAGGCACCAAGGTCTTTCAAATTGAAGTTAAGTATGCTGGTGGGCCACTTGTTAAAACTGACAATCCTGGTGCGATGCAATATGGGTTCAGCGAATGGGTGGAGATGGTGAATGTTTTGGATGCCAAGGCACAAAAGAATAGGTTCGAGAAAGCATGGGTAAACTTTCTAAGGGGGAAGATTCAACATAAAGAAAATCTTGAGCAAAAGTTGAATATTGACCCTGAAGATACTCAGCCTATCTCTTCAGTTGCCAAGAGAAGAAGAACTGGCGAAGGGCCATCTCATTAAGTTCTTTCTTCAGTTTATCTACTTGTAATTTGTATTGCATTCTGTAACTTGTATAGATTTCATTCCCTTGTATAAATGAAGTTACCAGTTTGTAACCACAAGGTAGATAAAAGATTAAAATCTAAAAAACCTAAAAGAAAAACCTAAGGCATTTATTGATCTATAAAAATGCCTTAGATAACTTAAATAGATTTAAATCGAACAAGTCTCTCCAGTTCACACTTGTACAGATACAAGAACTAGAAAAGACTTAGACTATATTTCTAGACAAATAGGGGGAATTTGTTAGGACCAGTTCACCTGGAACTGGCCAGTCACCAGTTCACACTGACCAGTCACCAGTTGCATCTGGTGACCCAGTGAAACTGGTGACCAAAGATGATTTGTCGAGAAATATATTGAAGTCCAGTTGCACCGTACAGTTAACGCAACTGAAGACTTCCTCCAGTTGAGAACTGACCAAGTTGAAGAAGCATTCCAGTTGAAGTCGAAGACAACAAATGGAAGATAGAGAATGGCAATGGCAGCGAAGCCCAGTTGGCATTCTAGTCAGTTACAAACTGGAGACCATCAGTGGAAAGCCCTTACAAAGCTTTACACTGATTACGAGGAATTGACTTGTATGCTTTATGTACCTTTACCCGGATAATAAGCCTTATCTTATTATTTAAGTATTAAAAGGTACATAAAGGTGGTTATGAAAAGTCACTTTAACATGCGACTTTACACTGCTTTTTAAGGAATTAAATGCCATTCCTTAAATGCTCCCAACCACATTTGTACGGCTAAAGTTAACATCCCAATGTTAACTTTGCCTATAAATACAAGTCATTGCACAACCAAGAATTTAAGTATTCGAACTCACAAGATAAATACTTCACACTTTGCAAACCTGCAATATTCTTGGTGAACTTGTGCAATATTCTCTCAATCGCTAAAAGGAACATTTCACTACTTTAAGTGTTTCGATTGTTGAAGAGAAATTCCGAGTATAGATCAATTGTATTTCATAGGTTGTTAGGATATTTACATTCGTGTATTATCTTGGTTCCGCATCAACCTTGTAATTTGTTTAATATCAATAAATAAATTACACATTGAAAACTACATATTGTCTCATCAAGATTGTTTACAAGTTATTTGTATTATGCATTGTTCTTTACTTATTGTCTTTTATATAAGTAATCTATCTAGAACTTGGTATATACCTCTGCAACTGGTCGTCTCCAGTTCAGCAAGTATATTGCAAAGTAACTCCACCATCGACATAGAGGTGTCTTCAGTAGTACCATCTAACAAGTTGGGACTTACAAACCTGGACTTACATTGATCGTAAGCCTACCGTAATAAAGCTCGAGAATCTGAGCATTATTATATCCTGCTTCCCTCCTTTTTAGTTTCATTTCTTGTCCCCTAAACTTAGCAACTATCTGAGTCAAAGACATATCAGAGAAATCTGCTTTTTCCTGCAAAGTGGTAATGTAATTACTCCACTTTTCCGGCAAGGAACTTAAAAATTTCTCGACTTTTTCTTCCGCAGAGTAGGTAACTTCAAATGCTTGCAATTATGCTAACAAATGATAATACCTTGTAATTAGTTGATCTAAGTTTTCACTCCTTAACCCATTGAATACATTATACTGATGCTTTAGAAGGTCTCTTCGATTCTTTTTAAGTGTTTCATCCCCTTCACAATGATTTTTTAATGCTAACCAAAGTTCTTTTGATGTATTGAATCCATTAAATAAATGTAATATTTCTTGTGGCAATGACATTTTTAAACATGAAAGTGCCTTTTTCTCTGCCTCATACAATTTTTTATTAGATTCAGTCATATCTTGGTAAGCATATACTTTGTTAACACCACTGTCCTCATATGTTGGGGCACTATATCCTTCAGTCATACAAGTCCACATCCTAATGTCCGTGAATTGCATAAAGGATTCGAATCGACCTTTCCAAGAAAAGTATTGGTCAATGATCATTAGCTTGGGTGGTGAATTACCCTTACCAGTCTCATGGTCTATAAGTATTAATTGGTTAAGATAGTTTGCGGCCATTGTGTATTATGTCCAATAAAAGAACACGCAAATCACAAGAACACGCAAATGGGTACACGCAAATGAAACGAGCAAAAGTGTAGGAACATGTAAAACACTAGAACACGCAAGTCCTCAAGAACTCTCAAAACCTCTCAAATAGAACAAGCAAACCACAGAAACACGCAAACTGCCTTGGTTGTATCGAAAACACGCAAATGGTACTGTACATGCAAAGTACGTACCAATGAACACGCAAAACACAAAATTCTCACAATTTCTTAGATCCCGAACCCGATATTCTTCCTTGATCAATGAAAACTTGAGAAAATGATCTTAGGAATGAGATATGTCTTATTTTGGCATCAAGTTTGAACCTTTATTCCAAAACGCGCCCGAAAACACTTCTCCACCTAAGAACACGCAAATGGGTACACGCAAATGAAACGAGCAAAAGTGTAGGAACATGTAAAACACTAGAACACGCAAGTCCTCAAGAACTCTCAAAACCTCTCAAATAGAACAAGCAAACCACAGAAACACGCAAACTGCCTTGGTTGTATCGAAAACACGCAAATGGTACTGTACATGCAAAGTACGTACCAATGAACACGCAAAACACAAAATTCTCACAATTTCTTAGATCCCGAACCCGATATTCTTCCTTGATCAATGAAAACTTGAGAAAATGATCTTAGGAATGAGATATGTCTTATTTTGGCATCAAGTTTGAACCTTTATTCCAAAACGCGCCCGAAAACACTTCTCCACCTAAGAACACGCAAAAATGGGATACCCAAACCGTGATCAATCTCGAACCAAGGTTGTTGATAACCTATGGCTCTGATACCAGTTGTAAGTCCCCCGGGTCTTACCGAACCGAGATTGACTTAAGGATATGTCAAGGTGCGGAATTCCTCGAGATAACCCACGGTTTCTATATCTACCTTTTATGATATATATATATCACTATATATATATATATATATATATCTTTTTGCGTGAATATAAACACCCGTATTTGGTTACTATAGTGAAACGGCTCTCCGGACAAACTTTACCAACCAACGTGGTAATCTAAGTCTACGAGCCATCCAAACCGGGTGTGTGATTGCGGTTCGTGCGTGAGTCGAGTACCACAAGATCAAACCGTGCGTGTTCTTGGTTTTCTCTCTCTAGGTTTTGCTCGTTTCTATCTCTACACTCTTGTTGTGAACCACACAAAAACACACCTCTATTTATAGGCCAATGACAAGAACTCTCAAATCCAATGGGTTTGAGTGTTCTCATGTCAGGCCCATAAGGGTTTTGGCCTGGTTTGAGATTTCTTGCGTACAAGCATACTTTTGCTTGTTTCCACAGAAACTCTCAAATGACCATTTGAGTGTTCTTTCCACAAGCAAACTTTTGCTCGTTCCCAAGAACCGTCAAATGACCTTTTGAGTGTTCTCTCCACAAGCAACTAATTGCAAGTTCCCGAGAACACTCAAATAACACTTAGGAATATTTGAGTTAATGTTTCAACTGCTGTCAAGACGCAGAACCAACATTAACTCAGCCAATGTTTAAACTGCTGTAAATATACGCAGAACCAACATTAGCTATGACAATGTTTCTACTACTGTAGATACGCAGAAACAACATTGTCTATATTACCTATTGGAAGTATTCACTAAGTTAATGTTTCTCCTGCTGTTAATACGCAGAAACACAGTTAACTTAACTTCCCTTTGGAAGTACATTAAGTTAATATTTCAACTGCTGTCAAGACGCAGAACCAACATTAACTCAGCCAATGTTTAAACTGCTGTAAATATACGCAGAACCAACATTAACTAACGACAATGTTTCAACTGCTGTAAATATACGCAGAACCAACATTAACTCAGCCAATGTTTAAACTGCTGTAAATATACGCAGAACCAACATTAACTCAGCCAATGTTTAAACTGCTGTAAATATACGCAGAACCAACATTAACTCAGCCAATGTTTAAACTGCTGTAAATATACGCAGAACCAACATTAACTCAGCTAATGTTTCAACTGCTGTCAAGACGCAGAACCAACATTAACTCAGCCAATGTTTAAACTGCTGTAAATATACGCAGAACCAACATTAGCTATGACAATGTTTCTACTACTGTAGATACGCAGAAACAACATTGTCTATATTACCTATTGGAAGTATTCACTAAGTTAATATTTCAACTGCTGTTAAACGCAGAAACAATATTAACTTAATGACACTTTACATGTTATGTCTAGAACCTGCAAAATACAAATAATAAACAAACATATAAACATAAATGGATCCCAATATGATCAACAATATATGCCAAGGTAATATTATTGACAAACGGTAATTACAAGATAAATTACAAGACTTGAATATATGTAAATATACGTCACACATCTAGAATGCTTTTGTCACCGAGAAACATGCACCAACACCAATCTTGATTCCCAAAAGTCGAATTACTTTTGGAGGTGACTGGTCATCCTCTGCATTAACCAGTGATACCACAGCTGGTTTGATGACAGGCAGACTGACATGAACTTGAGGAGTTGATGGTGCTGCTGAACTCGATGAAGTTGCCCCCATCAATCCTTTACCTCTATCCACATAACGGAGAGGTCCTTCAGTCATTTCTTCTGCCAAGTCCTGCACAGGCTCTTGAATACTCGGTTCTGGCTCGTCCATATCTTGTCTTGTCTATTCCACCTCAGAAAAATATGTCTCCGCAATGAGCCCCAGAGACTCATTTGCATTAGACACCCCTTCGTCCTGACGTTGTCTCTTTCTACTGAGACTTTACCCCGACTCAGAGGGATCTTCTTCTTCTACAACTGGCCGGGAATCAGCTTCGGCCATGGGGAGATCCACTGCTGCAGAATTACTACCAACACCTTGACCTATGGGTACTCTGCCAGCAGCATTATCTTGACCATCATCCCCGTCATCATCTCCATCATCATCCCCGTTTCCTCCTTCTCCTTGGTTGACATCTCCTTCTATGTCATCAGCACCATCTTCTTGGTTATCAATAACCATATCGTCGATGTGCTCTGCACCCAAACCCCTATCGTCAGCATCCATGTTGACTACTTGGTTCTGTGCAAGATTTTGTTCAGCAACGATCTCAGGATTTGCTTGAGCAGCCTCTTCCTGGATCAACAACACTTGAGGAGCCTCTGCTGCAGCTGGAGGTGGTTGTTCTGGTTGTTGTTGTTGTTGCTGTTGTTGTTGTTGTGGTTGTATCACTGGTGCTACTGGAGGTTGTGGAGGGACTGGCTGTGGAGCAGTAGCAACATCGCCTTCAACATCAGAATCCTCATGCGCAAATCCATCATGTTCAGGTGCAACATAATTCGGATTAACAAGCGCTCCAAAGAGGTTTCTGTCCCTCGGTCTAGCCTGTGGTGGAAGATTTCCACGATATCTAAAACTATCGTTAAAGATACGGTTAGGCATAATCGTCACCAAATCAGTGGGACCCTCCGGAACAAGATTGGGTAATCGAGCATTAATGATCAGCATCACGAACCTCAGATACATCAAAAACCTCAGATATCTAAAACTATCGTTAAAGATACGGTTAGGCATAATCGTCACCAAATCAGTGGGACCCTCCGGAACAAGATTGGGTAATCGAGCATTAATGATCAGCATCACGAACCTCAGATACATCAAAAACCTCAGATATCTAAAACTATCGTTAAAGATACGGTTAGGCATAATCGTCACCAAATCAGTGGGACCCTCCGGAACAAGATTGGGTAATCGAGCATTAATGATCAGCATCACGAACCTCAGATACATCAAAAACCTCAGATATCTAAAACTATCACTTATGATTGGGTTTCGACATTCAATGAGTCGTAACCCGACTTCTTATTGCTCAAAGAAACAAGAATCACATGTGAAAAGAATTTCCACCTGCCCATCAAACAATTCTTCTGGAATGTGTTCCGATTTGCAGAACCAACATACCCCATTCTTCTGAATGCTCCCAATCTAAGTGCTTGGGGATATGTGGTTGGACCATTCACTCCTCCCTCTTGGTCCTCAGTTCCCAAGTCTAGAATACCAATCAAGTCAGAGGAAGTGAACTGGAAGGTCTGATTGTTCACCCTCGCTTCAAAGCTTGGGACAACACCGGGTAACAATCGAGCAGATTCCCAGAATTGACTTAAGAAAGTCAGATAGATAACTGGGTCAGCAGTGAGAACATGTCTGATCCTTGATTGCTGCAGAAACTCAAGAATCCTGACAAATCTCCTAGCATTGCCTTGATTTACATCCAGATCAATTAAGTAATTATGATTCTTATGAAAGTGTCTCTCGGCGATCTGCAAAATGATACAAACAACAACCAAACAAAGAGATTAGCAACAACAATTAAAGTCGAACTTTAAAGCTCTTAACATTTTCTAAACCCCTGAAACTCTTAGTTTCATTGGTTCTGAGAATGTTATCAACTTTAACCATCGACACATAAGTTGAACGATAAAAATCTTAGTGTTTTCCAAGATATTGAAACCCTTTGTTTCATAATCTTCCAAAACAATACCAATTTTATCGAATCAACACGTCGAAATTAAAACTTTTAATGTTTTCCAAGGTCGCAAAACTGTTTGTTTCATAACCTTCCAAAACATTTTTAGTTTTAATACACGACACATTAAACTTTATCAAATTTAACCAAAACCATTTTTTTTCTTAAATTTTAAATTTCAATTTTATAAGGCAATTCACACTTTCTAATTTGACTTATTTGATAATTTTCCCACTTTGAAAATTTTCCGAAGTCCTAGAACAAACAAATTCCTTATACACACACATATGGTGACAATACACACATATGGTGTCTGGTTTGACTGGATAATACGTGTTTTGTTTCATATTTTACTTATTTAAAATTTTTCCAATTTAAAAATTTTACAAGTCATGAAACACGCATATGAAGTAACAACACGCAAATGATGACTAAACACGCAAATGGTGTATTTTACTTAAAAACACGCATATCAGTCAAATGCGTGTTTGTTTTTGATGACGTCATCAAAACACGCAAAATCTGGGAAGGCTTGAAGATCTGGGTTCATAAGAACACGCAAATGGCTCAAGAACACGCATATGCAGTGTCACCCAATCAAAACCTAACCCAGTTGATTTGAACACCAAAAACTCCTAAATAGGTACAAATAGCTTCGTATATGTTCGGTTTATCAATTTTTAGGTTCCATTTCTCCATCCAAAACGTGTTTATAGTCCCATTTAGTGATTTTATAACAGAAAATAAAACCCTAAATATTTGGCCATTTAAACACAAAATATGGATCTAGAAATCTTGTTAATCAATTACCTTTGTTCTATAAGTGTTGATGATAGTGTCTTTTGTGTTTAAAACACGTATAGAGCAAGTGTTATGAATCGATAGATGAACAGTGAACGGATATAGGAACACGCAAATGTGGAGGGCTTTTGACAAGAACACGCAAATGATTTTGAAATGAAATTAAATGCGAGTTGTCATCCTTTTATATCCACACAAACACGCACCTAATGTGTCACTAGAACACGCATATTCGACCCACTTTGCCAGAACACGCAAATTAGGCCCAAAGTGAAACACGCATACCCACCCCATTTGACAACACACATTTTTAACCCACTTGGCAAAACACGCATATTAAGTCCATTTGGCATATATGCATATTACACTTAGCCTAATATTCGATTCATGTGAACCTTGACTTTCCAAAAAGTCAATCTTCGTGAACTTGATTAACACTTTGAAAATTCACCAAGAATTTTCTCGAACCCGATATGATCAACAAAAAGAATTCTTTAGAGAACACGATAAGACAGACACCAAATTTTAATTCTATGTCAGAATTCTTATTATTTTTCTCGATAAAGAAATTCTTGATAATTGTCACCACTTGAACAAACTTACGATGTAAAATCATTAAATTAAGACCCAATATGTCATTAATTAGTTAATGAATTACAAAGTACCATTGTTAAGTATTTGACAATAATAGCCATTGGACACAACAATGTTGTTAATCAAATTCAAATACAACAAAAATAAAGACATAAGATTGAATAACTCGATAAACAATCTCTCCATCTATATCTTCGTCTCTGTTTGAATTTTGTTGAGTTGCTGATGTGTAAGTGTACTGTGCTTCCATTTTAAGCTTGAGCTTTCTCCATTCTGGACTGGATAGACTCAATTTTCATACACTTTGGAGATCCTTTATCTTAGCGGTTGACACACATCCAGTTAAGATAAATAATTCTGCAACCACATCAGCGAACCCATGAGATCCATGCAACACATGCATTCATCTCAATGGTAAATAATTGAACTTGAAAACACTTAAACCGATATATAACAGATAATTAATGGCTGATTCTCCCAATTAAGATTAGAATCAAAGCCTTTATCATGTTAGCTCACACAATAAGTATGTTCGATTCAATTATTCAAAGTAAATTGCAAATCAAAATATCTGTCAAATACATCAACTCAGTGACTCCGTTTGACTTATTTTGACCGAAACCTTAAGTATTTCACTTAATCTTTCGAGCAATTTACATGTAAGACCTAATTCAAGGTGTACCAAACACACTCAAATTAGAGCCTTCACATACACTACACCCTTATTACGATACACGCTTTTTCAGTGTTCACAAAGAACATAGCTAAGTCCCTCTGGAAACCAGATACCCTAATTAGCATTAACTCTCATGCAATAGAACCCTTTTATTATTAGCAAGAACCTTACGAGCATAAAGTTACAAAATCGATCACAGTAATTTTAGAATCAAAATTACTCTAACAAATCTTGTAATAGTCATGCTTAATACTGTCCTTGCAATATACCTTACGGAGCATAAAGTTACAAAATCGATCACAGTAATTTTAGAATCAAAATTACTCTAACAAATCTTATAATAGTCATGCTTAATACGACATATTTGAGTTGATGTTAGGTCGAAAATCGACCAAGTATAATTTGTTCAGAAATAGCTGAAGCTCAGTGAAGAATACTTGTACAGAATTCTAAAGTCGTTCAGAATTAGTTCACTGAAGCTTCACTTCAGTTCAGATCAACGTATCAGAATACCATTCAGCTGAAGTCAAAGACTGAAGTCTGAAGAAAGAGAATCAGCTCAGATGTGGAGCTCAGAAGTTGATTCTACCTGATCGAATACTGAAGCATCTCAGTGTAAAGTACTTACAACACTTTACACTGATTACGAGTAAGCCTTTTTACTTTACTAACCTTTACCCAGTTAATAGCTTTAACTATTAACAAGTACAAGGTTATGTAAAAGGTTAGGAATAAAGTGTGAATTGTCACATCAACAACTTTCACACTTAAACCTTAAAAGTACGCATGTTAAGGAATTGACTTTAATTCCTTAAATGCTCCTAACCATATGTGTACGGCCTGGTCCACATCAGCATGAACCTTGCCTATAAATATAAAGGCTTCTCACAACTTGCAAAAAGCTTGAAACTTTAGCATTGCAACTTGTGAGATATACTCTAAGCAATCCTTACGAGTATTTCCAAGTTATTAGATCACTTGTATTTCTAGGTTGTTTAGATATTTACACTTGGGTGTTTATCTTTGTTCCGCAACAACCTTTGTATTTGTTTATATCAATAAATCAAATACATTGAAAAGTACATCATGTCTCAATGCTACATACTTGAAATATACATATTATTTATATAGTTTCAGCACTTATTGTTTCTTGCATTTACTTTCAGTACCTTTATCTTATTGTTTATCCATATCTGGATCGTATTCTGTACTGGTCAACTTCCAGTTAGAACTACTTGCCAGTTGGGTATTAACCATCTTTATTTGGGACTCACAATTGGTATCAGAGAAGCAAGGTTGATTTATATTAATTCATTAACCTTTGATCTGCAAAGATGGTTGACCAATTATTCAATGAAGGCTCTAACCCTAATGCTATGCTAATACTCCACCTACTTCACCCCCTATCATCAACAACAATATACCATCGCATAATGTACACGAACACTTTCCAAATAATCCTGTTCCCAAGTTTGATGGGAACAGTGAAAATTTCCAAACATGGAAAGCATGCATGCTCAAATATATTGCTGGTATTGAAAGACATTTGACCGATATTCTTAAAGAAGGACCCTTTGTCCCCATGAATGCCTCCACTGCTGTCAGAAATGCCGATGGGACTCCTAGGGTATCACCTAAGGAGAAGGATCATTGGTCTGAATAAGATCATAGGGTGGCAGACCTTGATACCAAGCTACAAAATATGATCTTGTACGCTGTTCCTGAAACTCTTATGCCCACCCTTGTTTTACTTGAAAATTCAAAATTAATGTGGGAGGAACTTATGACATAGTTTGAAGGAACCTCTGAGACTATAGTCACAAGAAAAGTTGCTTTAAATAAAAGATATGAGTCTTTTTTTGCTATCCATGGTGAAACTTTAACTCAAACATACATCAGATTTACTAATCTGGTAAATCAATTGAAAGCCCTGGGTGTAACTAAAGACAAAGAAATTTTGTTAGAAAAGTTTTGTGACATCTTACCTTCTAAATGGGAAAACTTGATCTTGGTTTTAAGACAAGGAAAAACCTTGCACAATCACACTCTTGCTTCCCTATATGGAGCCTTCAGATACACTGAAGAGAACAAAGCTGAGAGAGCTGTGGCTGAGCAAGATGCCAAAAATCATGCTTCTACCAGTTCAGTCAAGGTTCAGTACTCTGAGCCACATGGGACTGCTCTACTATCTTCTGAGAGTGATCATTCTGACTTGATGAAGAAGATGGTCTCTGAAATATTAAAAACTGGTATTTCTGGTAACGTAACTCATAATTGTGAGGAGGATGACAATGATGATCTGGTTGCCATGCTGGCTAAAACGTTCAATCGTTTTAAGGCCAAATCAAATCGATCTGGCAAACCATTTGCTTCCAGCGCTTCTATTGACAAGTCTAATCTTGAATGCTTTAAGTGTGGCAAGAAAGGACATTTCATGAAGGAATGCAGATCTAATCAGCCTTCATCATCACAATCTGCTCCTAATCATTCTATTTTTTAGAAATCTGATGATAGCTATAAGGCTAAGTACAAAAAGCTGAAAGCCCAAATAGCTCTCATGGCTCAAAACAACTCAACCAATAATAGTTGTATGATTGCCAAGACTGAAAAATGGGAAGAATCTGACGAATCATCTGATAATGAGGAAGAAGTTAGGGATATGTGTTTTATGACACGTGAAGATCAAGGTCATTTGGTCAAGTCTGATGTTGAATCTGGTCGATGGGTGGATATAGTCATGAAAAAGGTTAGTGACTTTGGTTTTGAAAGTAATGTGGAACAAAAACTGGACCTTTTGGTTCTTTTAGAGGCTGACATTTCATTTGTCGAAACTGTGCGTTTAGAAAGCCTAAAAATGTTTGAAAGTAATACTTCTGAACTGAACGCCAGTCAGGCCAGACTAAAAGAACTGAAAGATGTTCATTTGGCTTTAAAGAGTTATCAGTCTATGGTTGCCACTTTAGAGTTGGAAAAAGAAGAATTAAAAACCATCCTTGAAAAGGAACAAAAAATAATTAAATCTTGGATGAAAGCACCAATACCATATGCTGCAATTAAAAATACTTTTGCAAATCAAAGAACAGCATATGAGTCGGGTGATCTTCACATGGCATCTATAATCACTGATTTAGATGCACTTCCAAAGGAAATGAAACCAGAAATTATTTTTCCTAAAGTTGGAAAACAGAAAACTGTGACTGATAAGGCCCAGGAACAATCTGAGGGTAAATCTGAAACAGCTCAGACAACTATTTCAGAAAAGAAGGCTAAAACCAAAAAGCCATCCCCTCAGACTTCATCTAAGGTTCCAAAAGGCCAAAAGAAGAAGAAAAATATCTCCCCCACTGAGCCTTCTACCTCAGATTCAGGTAAGGCTCAGGTGTCTAATGAAGAATCAATTTTGTTAAGGTTAGGGAGTCAATTTCAGTTATTGGCTAGATAAGTGCAGAGTTGTAATGCACGTTTAAAAAATGTTGAAACCACTCCTCTTCAACCTAAGCAAAATGCAAAACCTTTTTCCAAACAAATCAAGCAAAAATCTGAGAAGAAAAAGGTTGAAACCCCCATCAAACCAACTGTTTTTGTGTCATCTGAGATTATGACTGAGATCCCCTTCGATCCTTCAGTTCCTTATGAACCAAAGAAATCTGAGACTGCTAAGGGAGAGTCTAGCGAACCCATCAAGAGATGGGTTCCCAAAAAGAACTAATCTTTGTGTTTGTGCAGGGAGACCGAAAGAAGAATATATGGTTTCTTGACAGCGCTGCTGGCAGAACCATGACAGGTTATCAAACCCTGCTGGAGGAATATAGGGTGCAAGAGGGGCCCTCAATAACATTTGGAAATGATGAAAATGGATAAACTGAGGGATATGGTGTTGTGAATAATGGACAAGTCAAATTCACACGTGTTGCATATGTGAATGGTTTGAAATATAATCTGATCAGTGTCAGTCAACTGTGTGATGATGGCTTCAAGGTATTATTTGATATTTCACAAGGCACCATATTTAACAGAGATGGAAAGGTAGTATTGATTGCACCAAGAAAAGGAAACATTTATATCATTGATATGAATAGTTCACCCACTGAACAATGTTTCTACACAAAGGCAGATGAAGACACAAACTGGTTGTGGCACAAGAGATTATCCCATCTAAACTTCAAGAATATTAATAAGTTGTCAAGAAAACAACTTGTTGATGGGATACCCTCAATGTCTTTCAATAAAGACAAGCCATGTCCAGGTTGTGAAATGGGTAAGCAGAAAAGAGCTTCATTCAAGACAAAGCAAAGTTTTAGTATAATTGAACCTCTTCACATGCTTCACATGGACCTATTTGGACCAGTGAATGTTCAGACAAGAGCGGGAAAGAAGTATACCCTTGTTGTTGTTGAAGAATATTAAAGATATTGCTGGGTAATTTTCCTCAGATCTAAGAGTGAAGCTGCTGCTGAAATCATTGCTCTCATCAAATAAATTGAACTCAAGCATAAGCGAAAAGTTTGTCAGCTCAGAAGTGACAATGGCACTGAATTCAGAAATGCCACTCTGGAGTCCTTCTGCACTGATACTGGCATATCTCAGAACTTCTCCTCAGCCCACACACCAGAGCAGAATGGTGTAGTAGAAAGAAAGAATCGTACGCTGATTGAAGCTGCTAGAAGTATGCTAAATGAATCTGGTCTTCCCAAGAATTTCTGGGCTGAAGCTATTGCAACTGCTTGCTACACTCAGAACAGATCTGTCTATGTCAAAAGACACAAGAAGACAGCCTATGAAGTACTCAGAAATAGAAAGCCTAATATTGGATACTTCCATGTATTTGGATGTCCAGTATATATTCTGAATGACTCCAGTCGGCTTGGAAAATTCGATGCAAAGGCTGATGAAGGTTACTTCCTAGGATATTCAACAATTTGCAAGGCCTTTAGAGTCTATAACAAGAGACTTGATAAGGTTGATGAGTCAATTCATGTTACCTTTGATAAATCTAATTCTGCAATCTTTAAGAATTCAACTCTTGTACCACCCTCAGAAAGTCCAATAAGTTTTGGTGATTCTGATCCCATTGTCCAATCTGATCAGTCACCTGAACCTGCTTCTGAACATCTCAGTTCAGAACCAATAATAAACAAGTCAAGCAACATTCCATTCTATCCTTCAGTCAGTTTTAAACTACCTTCTGAACTGACTATTGGATCAGATGTACATGTTGCTTCACCTCAGATATCAGGTTCCTCTGAACAGTTTCATGATGCAAATCATGATCTGCAGGAGGAAGATGATGAGACTGAAGTAGTCTTTTCTGAAGCACCTCCTGAAGTAAATCAGAGGAGCTCTTGCACTGATATCATTGTTCATCCTGGTCATTACTCTAAGTGGACATGAGCACATCCAATCGATCAAATCATTGGAGATTCTACTAGTGGGGTTCAGACCAGAAGAGCCACAAATGATCAATGCTTAAATGTCAGCTTCTTATCTCTGATAGAACCGAAGAAGATTGACGAAGCTATGAAAGACCCTAGCTGGATTGAAGCCATGCAAGATGAGCTTAATCAGTTTAAGAGGAACAATGTTTGGGAACTTGTTCCCTGTCCCAGTGATCTTAACAACGAACCAATTGGGACAAGATGGGTCTTCAGAAACAAGATGGATGAAGATGGTCATGTGATTTGAAACATGGCAAGACTTGTTGCAAAGGGTTACTCACAAGAAGAAGGAGTAGACTTTGATGAAACTTTTGCACTAGTTGCTAGACTAGAAGCTATCAGAATTTTCTTAGCTTTTGCAGCTCATCATGAGTTCAAAGTCTATCAGATGGATGTTAAAAGTGCATTTTTGAATGGTGAATTGGAAGAAGTTGTGTATGTGTATCAGCCACCAGGGTTCATAAATGAAGAAAGACCTCATTGGGTGTACAGACTAAACAAAGCATTATATGGTCTGAGACAAGCACCTAGAGCCTGGTATGATACTTTTACTAAACATCTTCTAAAAAATGGTTTTAAAAGGGTGCAATAGATAACACTATATTCATATTGCATGATAAAAGTGATATCTTACTTGTACAAATTTATGTTGATGATATTGTGTTTGGGTCTACAAATAACAAAATGTGTGAACAGTTTTCTGAAATAATGTCATCTGAGTATGAAATGAGTATGATGGGTGAACTGACATATTTTCTAGGTCTTCAAGTGAAACAAACCAGTGATGGTATTTTTATAAATCAAGAAAAATATGTCAGAGATTTATTAAAGAAATATCAATTTGATTCTGTCTCATCAAAAGATACTCCTATTTATGCACCATTAACTTTGGACTCAGATCCTAATGGAAAACAAGTGGATCCCACAAAATATCGTGGTATGGTGGGATCCCTCATGTACTTAACCGCTAGTAGACCTGACATAATGTTTGCAACATGCCTTTGTGCAAGATTTCAGTCTGATCCCAGAGAAGCACATGCAAATGCTGTGAAAAGGATTTTCAGATACCTTAAAGGTGTCCCCAGACTTGGTCTTTGGTATCCCAAAGGCTCAAGTCTAGATCTAATGGGTTATTCAGATTCTGATCATGCAGGTTTTAAAATAGATAGGAAAAGTACCACAGGTGGTTGTCATTTTCTAGGTGGCAAATTGGTTAGTTGGATAAGTAAGAAGCAGACTGCAGTATCACTCTCCACAGCTGAAGCTGAATACATTTCTGCAGCCAGTTGCTGCGCTCAGATTTTGTGGATGAAGAACCAACTAACTGATTATGGTGTTAAGTATACAAAGACTCCTATATTTTGTGATAACACCAGTGCCATTGCCATCTCTCACAATCCTGTCATGCACTCCAAAACCAAGCATATCGACCTCAGGTATCATTTTATTAGAGATTACATTATTAAATGTGACATTGAACTTCACTTCATTCCCACTGATAAACAACTCGCTGATGTTTTTTACAAAACCCTTGGATGTCAAAACGTTTAAACATCTCATCAGTGAGTTAGGTATGCTAAATCCTGTATAGCATCGCCTCAGGGGGAAGTGTCAAATATTTTTATGTTTAAAAGAATTTTTTCTCTAAGGGGAAACTTTGCTTTAAATAAAATAAAATATTTTGACTGAAATGCTTCAGAATTTCTGAAATGATTTTAGAATAAGTGTGAAAACTGAGATGGTTCAGATTCCTCAAAATCTGATCATGCTCAGATTTAAATAAGTTATTTCTGAAATGAGTTAGTCCTTTATAATGTCTTTTGGATACTTGGTCGTTGTGTGAACAAGTGACAGTTACTATTTAACGTTTGAATAATGATGCTTTAAGCTGACGTGTCATACATGTTGTGCCGTAAATGAAAAGTAATGATCACTTTTTCTTTAAAGTGTTGAAAAGTTTTGTGAAAATGTGGAGTCATAACCGTCGTTGCATTAAATGCGGACGTATACCCAAAATTATTTTCGGACTTCAAACCCGATCAAAATTGATTTCATTAAAATAATATTTTTCTTTGTGGGTTTGAATTTCAAAATCAATTTTTCTTTTATTTATTTTGGAAAAACACTTTGTATTCCATCATAAATATAAATACCTTTTCCAAAACAATTCCTTCATTTACTTCTCTTTACATTTACTCCCAATCATCATTCTCTCTCATTTTCTCATTTCTTCATATCTTCAAAACCCTAAATTCATCTTTCATATTCAGTTTTCCCTTGTAGAAATAATGGCTAAATCTGCTTCTCACGCCAAATCACTAATAGCTTTCGAATACAAACCATCCAAAGTAGTCAAGGCCAGTGCTCAATGGCCAAAAGGGTTCGATCCATTGACCTTTAGATTCAATATGAATAATTTCATGGCCGCACTGAACGCCAAAGACAAAACCTTAATGGGGAGGATTAATAAATTTCTTGAACAATCCCCTCTCCATTATGCCTTGACTGCAGATCCTCAAGTAATGTATCATAGATACTTACTTGATTTCTGGTATACTGCTACTCTAAGCAAGGATGAAAAGTCCATTGCTTTTTCTTTATAAGAAGGCACTAAGCAGTATATCCTTTCAATTGATGGGTTTCGGGAGGCCCTTCACTTGAACTACCTTCCCTCTTCTTTAGCCTATGCAAAAAGGCTAAAAGGAGTTAATTTCAGGGAAGTACTGCACCCCATGGGTCATGATGACATGGTCGATGTTGAGCACAATTTGAGAACATCTGGACATATTTTTCTGTCTGGATTTAAAAATTGTTGGCGTTATTTCTGGACTCAGATTATGGAGTGCCTAGGTGGAAACTGGGGTGGATTGGACCAGATTTCATTAACACAAGTAGAAATCGGGTACTACTTGTGGCATGGGATTGAGGTGGACTTTGCTGAGATACTTTTCTCTCAGCTGGTAACAAAATTAAAAGGGAAAAGAAGTCCACATATCTCATTTCCCAGATTTCTAAGCATTTGCTTCATGAACATGCTTGGAGATGGGTATCACATGAAGGGGCTTGAATCTTCAGCGACGGAGTTCTGCAAGGATCTATCAAAGCTATCTACTTCATATCCAGAACCAGAACTCTCCACCGCAATGCTTCAGGTAATTAATAAAACTAAAACAACACGACCGGCTGGCTCAGAAAGGTCACCGAGCGGGTCGCAAAAGAATGCGAGACCCATTGGTGCACCTGGTGGTCAAATGTTGAAGTTGTTTAAAACACAACAACTTCATCTACCCAACAACCAATTCCTTCCATCACTCTCCAACCTGAGGATCTCCCAAAAGATCCCTCAGGATCTCCAAAGGGCTTATTAAAACGTCGTAAATATAAGCAGTCCTCACAGCCCAAGGACATTAGTACTGAAGCAAACCCCTCTGGATCTTCCCAACAAGAACCAGAGGAATCGAGTCCAAAGGGAAACCCACAAGCAGCCATCTCCAAAACTTCTTTAGGAGGAGATGGTGAAGAAAATATAAGTGTGTCCGCCCAGCACACAATAGAGTCCGTGTCTGCACGAGCACCCCCAGAAACTTCACAAATCTTACACTCTACTACAGCACAAATTGATGAAGTCTTCGGTGTGACACCACCTGAGACTGAGAATCCAAACTCTACGGCCAATGAAGTGACTCTTGATGATGGTACGAGGGTCATTAAGGCAACCCATGTGTCTACTATCTCTGGCGATGAAGCTATGGCTGAGCCAACCCATAAATCTGGTGACGATGCATCTGCAGCAGCAGTTGTTGAACCAGAAGCTGGTTCAGGTACCAGTGATCTGAACCAGGGCATATCTGATCAGACTGCAGTTTTAACTGACCTCTGGGATGAAGATGAGCCACATCAAGAGAATCTTGATTCCTTTGCTGATTTTGAGTTTGATGAGGGCTTACTGGAGGAGAATCAGTCTTCTGATTTTGAGCCAACCTTCAGCCTCACAAACGTCCCACCTCCCCCAGAAATCCAAAATTTACTTGTTGAACAACCATATCGCCAACCTGAACCTTCTCATGCACATCCATACTTTCCACCTGGCTCTACACCTGCCTATGTCACTTCACCTCGTTTTCAACCACAACTCCAACACTTACACCCACAAATTCACCAAGTACCAAGGCCCATAAATTATGATGATCAAACTGAGAAAGAGTTGGACTCTGCTACTGAATCTGAGAGTCCAACTGAAATGCAATTGGAGAAGGCATTAGACGGGCTTGGTAGAATTCCCTTTGTGGCTTCTGTTTCTACACAACCACCTCCTCCTTTGAGTGTAGAAGCACAGTTAGAGAAGCAAAACACCGAAGTCCAACGCCTCCTTCTCAAGGTGGAGGACTTAACAAAATCTCTAACTGCCAATACTAGTTCCATTGCTGAAATGAAGGGTGCTCAGATGTTCCTTGGCACTGAGTTTACCAAGGTTGCTGGAAATGAGGGACTAGTAAGTGGGAAGATAAATGAGCTTGTGCATTCATGTAACAAAATAAGTACGGCTATCAGGGAAGCCTTCAGACTAGCCAAAAGAGATGTGCAAGCTTCAGTTGTTGCAAACTTGACATCTGGTATTGAACTGCTCAAACAAGAAGTTATGGCAGTCGGGAAGGAGGTGAATGAGTTGGTTGAAAGGCCAAGTGTTAATGAGAAAGAACTTGGGTCTTCTATTAGTAGTGATGTGATTGAGAAGCTGAAGTCTGAGATATCTCAGAATCTTGTTGCTCAGATTTCAGCCTTTGTGGCTGAACAGGTTGAAGAAGGGGTCAGAAGGATGGTCTTAGAACTCACTTAAGACACTTCCAAGAAGGTAGATAAAGCTGTTGAAGAAGTTCAGAAATCTGTATGTACTCTTAATGAAGTAGTCAAAGGCCAGTCCAAGCAGTTAGATGAAATTCTGACCTTGCTCAAGAAAGAAAATGTTGTTGCTACTCCTCCTCCTCCTTCATTCTCTGAAGAAGATAGGAAAATGCTGAAAGATCTTTCTCTACAATGGCTCTGAACCTTAACTCATCATTCAGGTTAAGGGCTCAGTTCTCTACAATGGCAAAGGGCATTTCTGATTGCCTTCTGCAGCAGAGTTGGGAACCTCTGAAGGCCATGCAGACTGCTATTGATTTATATGCCAAGATGCCTTCTGAGGTCCCCAAAGGGGGAAATGTGCCTATTGGTCTGCTTTCAAGTACTCAAGAACTGATAGAAGTAACCAAGAAGCAAGCTGCGGTGCAATCTGGTAGTGCCTCAGTTCAGGGGGAACAAGTTCAGAAATCTGAAGTCCATGTTACTGAACCAGTTATGAAAGATAAGGTCAAGGCCTCAGTGGTGGATGAACCTACAAAGAAAAATTCTAAGGGTTCTGGGATTGTTGTTGGTGAAAATATAGATGAGCATGGTTATCCCCTTCATGACCTTAATGCTGATAGCAAGAAATTAGAGGCATTGCAGAAGCAAGTTTCTAATCAATTCATTATGTGGAGGGAAAACAAGGAAAGAGAAAGGGAACAACATCTGAAGATGGGGACCCTTGATCATGTTGATGCTGCAGCTCTTGGTCTCTCTCTGGAAAGATATCTGAAGATCAAAAATGATCCAAGAGTGCAGAAAGCAGTAGTTGATATGCTTGAATATGAATGTGGGATGAAGTATTCACCTCTGGAACAACAGCTGGAAAGTCTCACCTTCAAGTTATCTATTGAAGACTTGAAGAAAAATAGAATGAAGGAGATGGATTTGAAAAAGAAAGAGATTCTAGCTGAAGTTGCCAAGGTTGAAAGGAAATTGTTAAGGCCACCCACGAAACCCAAAGTGATTGGACCAAGATCTTCAAGAAAGAACATTCGTGATGCTGATCTTTCTACCTTCAAGCCAATGTCTGATGATGCTACTGAGATCGAAAAAAAACATGAAAAGGATCAGTATGAGCATTATATGAAGCATCGATCCCATCCAGCTAAAATAACTGGCATAGAAGTAACAAATGCTGATGGATTGAAGCTCTTTGATTTGGTTGTTAAAAGAGAAGGAAGGGCAGCTGAAGAATACAATCAGGTTTCAGTGCACGAATTTGGGATTTCTGAGCATAGAGAGATGATCCAGATTCTGAGGGGGAAGCCAAAATCTGCTCTGATTGGTGCATGGTTATCAAGAATACAACAAAAGATGCAAGCCAAGGTAGAGATTGAAGGCAGATTATTTGGAAAGAAGGATCATTCTCCACTGAAGAGAAAAGCTACTGAAGCACCTTCTGGTTCGAGGCCTGCGAAGAAGTAGTTTTCTTTTCAGTTTATCATTTATTTGTATAAGTATTTGCAAATGTAACAAACACTTCAGTTTGTATATATATGTTACATTTTGTAGCTAACAAGTAGATGATAGGTTTAAGTTAGAAAAATCACAAGTAAAACTCTGAGACATCAATGATCTATAAGATGTACTTAGAAATTTTTTTACAACTTAAGCAAAAACTTGCATTTCAGACTTACAAACATGTATAGATAGAAGTCTGAGATGCATGCACAATTTCAAAACAAATAGGTGGAATTTGTTAGGTCGAAAATCGACCAAGTATAATTTGTTCAGAAATAGATGAAGCTCAGTGAAGAATACTTGTACAGAATTCTGAAGTCGTTCAGAATTAGTTCACTGAAGCTTCACTTCAGTTCAGATCAACGTATCAGAATACCATTCAGCTGAAGTCTGAAAAAAGAGAATCAGCTCAGATGTGGAGCTCAGAAGTTAATTCTACCTGATCGAATACTGAAGCATCTCAGTGTAAAGTACTTACAACACTTTACACTGATTACGAGGAAGCCTTTTTACTTTACTAACCTTCACCCAGTTAATAACTTTAACTATTAACAAGTACAAGGTTATGTAAAAGGTTGGGAATAAAGTGTGAATTGTCATATCAACAACTTTCACACTTAAACCTTAAAAGTACGCATGTTAAGGAATTGACTTTAATTCCTTAAATGCTCCCAACCATATTTGTACAGCCTGGTCCACATCAGCATGAACCTTGCCTATAAATATAAAGGCTTCTCACAACTTGCAAAAAGCTTGAAACTTTAGCATTGCAACTTGTGAGATATACTCTAAGCAATCCTTACGAGTATTTCCAAGTTATTAGATCACTTGTATTTCTAGGTTGTTTAGATATTTACACTTGGGTGTTTATCTTTGTTCCGCAACAACCTTTGTATTTGTTTATATCAATAAATCAAATACATTGAAAAGTACATCGTGTCTCAATGCTACATACTTGAAATATACATATTATTTATATAGTTTCAGCACTTATTGTTTCTTGCATTTACTTTCAGTACCTTTATCTTATTGTTTATCCATATCTGTATCGTATTCTGAACTGGTCAACTTCCAGTTAGAACTACTTGCCAGTCGGGTATTAACCATCTATATTTGGGACTCACAGTTGATTTTAGAAGGACTAATTACTACAGAAGAGATCAGATATAGCAAATGAGTAAACTTAAATGCCATATGTTTTCTTCATTTCTCTTGCAGTAACGACTCCCCCTTAAATCATTTTGGTACACTGAGTAGGTTTTAGAAGAACTAATTACTTACAAAAGAGATCGGATATAGCAAATGAGTAAACTTAAATGCCACATGTTTTCTTCATTTCTCTTGCAGTAACGACTCCCCCTTAAACCTTTATTATATTTTTGTGTTGCATTTTCTGAATATATGATGGTTCTTGAGAGATGGTGACTAAGGGTTTCTCATTCCAGCCAACTGGACTAGCAACTCGAAACGTGATCGATCAAAGTCCTTAGTGTAACCATCATAAATAAATCAACTTTGCATATTCATCATAGGATAACAACCATTAGATAAATAATCATGCTATCGCAAATGATTTATTAACAAGCATAAAATAAAGTAGCACTTTATATATACTCGTTTTCCCCAAATATGTTCTTTTATAAACGAATTATAAATAACATACATAGGACTTGCACAATGATTTATAATGAAGAAAGTACAATGAAAGTTCGGTAACCCAATATGTTATCTAATGAAAATGTGCCTAGGACTAAGTCACCGATCACCGAAAATACATGGTCCTCCTTGACGGTGTCCTTCGCACATATGAAGGGAATTAGTTTTCTTCGTCAAGAATCCAGACCTTCTTTGTCCGGATTCTTCCCGAATCATCCCGATATGCAAATTCTTCCCAGCCTCCTTTTCCCAAAATCTTGTTCAATTGATTTGAATTATCTTGATGCTGCTTCTTACGAAAGGCATTAGATGATTCACCAACATTGTAGCTCTGAGATGTTGATCTGAAATCACTTCCACTTCTTCCAGCAAATCGATCATAATAAGTACTATGATACTCTGTAGGCTTGGCGGATGATCTCACTTCATATGAATATGAAGGATACCTACTGCCAGAGTTCTCTGATCTCTTTCTTGATGAAGAGTAATTTGAAGAAGTCACATGATTAGACACTTGTCTAAAATGACATTCTCCACCCGATCTCTTCTCTGAATCTCTTGATCTTTGAGTAGATAAGTCATGCATGGGAAGTCTTTGAGAAGAACCAACAAGGTTTCGAACTGATTCCCTGTATTGTTCTTTCATCATATCTTTTCCCTTCACTTTCTGAGAACTATTTCTCAGAATTCTCTCATTAATCCTGGATAGATTGTCTGAAGAATGACCATCACTGCTTGAGCATATCCTAGTATCTGAAGGTTTTAACTTTGAATGAGTCAAATCTCTATTCATTTCTTTACTTGGACACCTACTAGCAACATGACCTTTCGTACGACATATGAAGCAGGAAATCCTCTTGATATTTTTCTTCGTTTTGAATCTTCTGAGATTTTCTTCTGTAATAGGAATTCCATACTCAGTCATCTCTTCAATGCACGAAAGTCTTTCCAAAGCTTCTTCCATTGTTTTCACCGGTTTTAATGGAGTTGAATTTGAGTGTCTCAAATGTAATGTCTCGTTTTCTTCCAGAATTACTCCTCTGCTTGTTGATGAGTCATCAACCCTAGAAGCTTCAGGAACCAAACGAGGAACATTTTTATGATCCTTGTCCCACTCATGACATACATCATTCATTTGACTGACACTCAAAGGATTTTGACTAAGAAGTTCAATATGATACACCTTGTCAAGATAAAGATTAGGGACGCTCACTTTACCAAAACCTCCCTGGAATCTGCAAAGTCGACCTAGGGTTTGATGTGGGCGGCTAGGGCTGCTGAATCGGCTCTCTCTTTGGGTTTTGAGGGCTACTTCGGCTTAAAAAGGGTGATAAGTGATGGTGGTTTTCTTTTTAGTGTTTAAATTTTAAAAAATGTTGCAGAAGTTATTATCTCAAAAATACACACACCTTAACGGACAGGGGACCTGATCAGATGTAGTATAGTTTAGTGATAAGAACAGGATCGTTTGCAGGGACGCGCTGCTTTACCTAATCTAGTAATACGTGTAATTCTAGCGGTTGTGGGGTTGTCATTTCCTATTAAACTAATTAAAATACTGAAAAATAAATAGAAGCCGCAACCGCTTATTCAGCGAAGAGGCTTAGTCTGAAAATAGTTTGAAAAAGCAAATAACAGTAATTAAATTAAATACTTGTTTGGCATCTTAGATCTCATGACACGACCAAATATTATTCTACCTACTTGCTAGACTGTTGGAAACTTAATCACGGCTCAGATTCTCGTTAGATTCACTTTTCCTAAGTAACTAGTCCTGTCGCTAGACTAACACTACCCTATAAACAAATTCTCGTTAGATTCATTGTTTAAGCATTAATGACCTAAAGTTTGTGTTACTAGTTCATCTTTAAATTACCCGGCTCTTAAGCCATGGCCAGATAGTAATTCTCTCCGGTGACCACAGTGCTCATTTCCAAGTCACTGGATCGTGTCTGACATTGTTAAGCATCATGTTCTATTCATCCTAATTACTATGGTTCTGGATCCCTCGGTTACAAGTGAATCACCTTTTACAACTAGTTAAAGACCGACTAGTGTTTTCCATCCTTATGTATTAATCCTAGTGTATGATTATAGACCGATCATCAAAATTAAATCAATACATGCAGATATAGAACCAATAACAATAGGAAGAACTAGTAAAACATGGATCTACGATAAACAGTAAAACACACTCCAACAGATTCTAACAAATAAAGTAAAATAGATGAACGTCTACATGATCACATCGATCGAAACAAGTATTCAGCCTACTAGCCTGACATTATTAAAGGAATAACAAAGTCTGAAAAGATGAAAGACATTGTTTACCAACTGAAAGTAAAGTAAAAGAGTAGATCTAGGTTGAGGATGAAGATCAGAAGGTGTTAGAAGCTCCAAAACCTCCTTGGAATCTGCAAAGTCGACCTAGGGTTGAATATGGGCGGCTAGGGCTGCTGAATCGGCTCTCTCTTAGGGTTTTGAGGGTTACTTAGACTTAAATAGTGTTCAAAGTCGGTTGCTGATCTGGGCCACCCATTGGTGCTGGATGGGCTCCCAGCGGTGCTGGGTATGGGCCAGCGGCACTGGCAGCTGGTGCTGCTTCTCGCACTTCTTCGTTCGGCTCCCAAATCACCTCCTTGTGTCTTGTAACTTCATAGGCTTCCATCTCGAGTCACTTGATGCCATTTACCCTCACTCGCATCTTCCGTGAACCTGTGTAATCATAGAATTCATTAAGTACCCATAGTTTCGGAATATTAACTCATTTAGATATAGAAATGAAGCCTTTCGATTGGGGTTTTTATCACAAAATGGATGCTCATCATATACCCCCACACTTAAGCCTTTGCTTGTCCTCAAGCAAATAGTCCAAGAAAATAAAACAATGATGAGCGGACATCTTAAGTGTTAAAGTTATTCTACTTTATTAAAAACATTTGAAAGATTAGTCATGCAAAATGATTTGAGAAAGCTTTAGACAAAACCAGTAAGCTATAGCTAGAGGCAAGATAATTGGTCAATCAAAACTAAAAGCTAACTTTTTATTCGTGTTAATACCTCTAAAACAGTTCTATACTTCCACATGTCTTATAGCTCAATCTTACTACCTTCTGCTGACTAGTTATGCACTTAATTAAAGTTTGTATAGCAATTAGAACTACTAGCTACTAGCAAGGCACTTTTATTCATTCGTTTGTGTACTCGTGAGTAACTACTTAGACATACTCTCACACTACAGTCATGCTCACTAGCTAAACACTAAACCAGTTATATGATATTATCATCTTTAATAGTTGAGATAGTGGTGACAGGCCGGTGGTTCCTTACTCGCAGAGCGACATAACTCAACTAATGGTTAGAGTTTATACCTTACATCAAGACAGCGGTGACAGGTCGGTGGTTCCCCACACGCAAAGCGACATAACTTGATGAGTATAGATTTTACTCGCTATTAGTTCTTTGAACTCTTTTATTTAATCTACTGATTGCCTTTTCTTAAGATTACTACATTATTCATGCAATAGACATTATCAGAGACCCCAGATGACTCATATACTTACTCCGCATGCAACTAGTTCACATTAAATAGTGTAAGAATTAAGGCGAACCATACGTCTAAACTAGTTCCTACACAAGCACGTATAATTAAGTCCAATTAATACACCTATACTAATGACTAGAAAGCTCTAATTGCTAGGCATATTAAAGTCTAATGTCCTATGGCAAACATAATCGCATTCAGTTTCAGTCTAAGCTCTAATCCAGTTGGAAGAATGAACAGCCACAAATCTATAGTTAAGCTAACAGTACTAACTAACCATTCATCTACCAAAGCTAATATTGCTTAGTTATCGTCATCTTTTGTCTACTTGCAAAGCTTGTATTCTCAAAATGATTTTCAGACACAAGAAAATTTGAATTTT
The DNA here is from genome assembly GCA_034093135.1 of Erigeron breviscapus. Taxonomy (NCBI): domain Eukaryota; kingdom Viridiplantae; phylum Streptophyta; class Magnoliopsida; order Asterales; family Asteraceae; genus Erigeron; species Erigeron breviscapus. The sequence continues at coordinate 41,402,102 of CM067175.1, read as the reverse complement.
TGCATGAAATAAGTAGTAGAAAACTTATGATAAATCAAGCAATTAAACCACGGGTTTTTCCTATTCCATCCCCCCACACTTAAATTGTATAACGTCCTCGTTGTACTGAACATAACATAACAAAAGGGAAATAGGAAAAACACGAAAAGATAAAGGATTAACGAAACTTCCAGGGCTTATGTTGCATGAATGTTATTGAAGATGGCATATGGAGCGACTTGAATGATAGGATCTTCAAAAAACTTGAGTCATCTCCATTTGATGGTGATCCATTGATGCGTCTCCACCTTCTTTTCTTTTTTGGATTTTCTGATTTTTTTATTTTTTTGGATTTTTCGGTTTTTCTGATTTTTTTTTATTTTTCGCGATCTGGTGTGCAGACTGGAGCTCTAAGCAGCGCTGGAAAGCTGGTGAGCGGCGCTGGACACACACGAGCGGCGCTGGATCTGCACAAGTGCATGTCCAGCGAAGCTGGGAAGCCCAGGTGGCTTTCCCAGCGGCGCAGGAGGTCTCCTAGCGGCGCTTTTGACTCCTGTACGTGTTTCGACGTCTGATTTTCTTCAACGATTTGATGCTTGAACTCCCTCACACTTAGCTTTTGGCCAAGTGCCTGGTTTCTTCAGACTACAAGACAAAATACTCCTGCACACTTCAATCAAAATATAAAAATGGAAATAACAACCTAAAACATAAAAATAAAAATAAAATAAAAACCAAATACGATTGCAATAAGTTACTTGTTTCTTGATCCGTTGAAAGCTTGCATCTGTGACTCTAAAGACATACTCATAAAATAGATCACAAATGATAAAATTCAAAACAATCACTCAATTGCAATTAGTCACATATTCCTAAAAATAAAAATAAAAATAAAAATAAAAATAAAATGAAAATACGGCTTGGGTTGCCTCCCAAGAAGCGCTAAGTTTAACGAGTCTTCAGCCAGACTCGGCCTAGGAACTAGGTTGAGGAAGAATACGGGGTAGGCCGGAGGCCGGTTCCCGTTGGGTTATATCGAATAAAAATGTCAGACCTATCCTCCAAATATGACTCGATATTCATTCTTTCTCCTTGTCCATGGCAAAGCTTAGTCTTACAGTCAAAACCATAGGGATTATTTTCACTTATATCCTTCTTATTAAATTTCAATATATTAATCCCTGACTGTAACATCAATTCTCCTAACTCGACATTTATGTCAACACATGCGATCTTTAAAAATGGTTGACCTAAAATCACATTATTCCTAGTGATCGCGTTTTCTTTTACCATAAAGAATTATGTCGAGAATTTCAGTCCGTCAATATGAATCACTACATCCTTAACAAATCCTCGGACTCTAATCTTTACATTTCTAAAAAGATGGACCATTTTATCTTCCCATTCTACTTTCCCTAGCTCCCTACTAGCATATCTTGTCTGATAATCTAAGGGAAGTATGTTTATTGTTGCCCTTGCATCTATAAAAGCTTCACATCCTAAATTTCCTCGGATTCCACTTCGAACTTTAAAAATTGTAGGGTCTCCTAGGGCAGACGTTGACAGATAAGGGTTATACCTATTTAAGGCTTGGTCCTTAATATCATTCCATCCTAAGTTATCTAGGAATTTATTTACCCTAACCAGTATCCTGTCACCTTTTTCTACACTTCTCTCAGTCTTTTCTAGGATCTTTCTAACTCATCAATTTTAGTTTTCCTATGTAATTCACTCAAACCTTTCCCATACCTAGTACTCAAATCTAAGCCTTCACCATACCAAAAATGACTTAAAATTCTAAGGCAATAATAGGCATCTAAAGGTTCCTCATCACACTCACTCTCAATATTAAAGCACATGTTATCATAGTCGACATCCCTAGAGTCCATAACAGGCAATTTGACTCTAGCTGGACCATTTGACAAAGATATTTCACGTTTAAGAACATGGATGATGGCATCCGCGGCATGCAAAAATGGTCGACCTAAAATTAAGGGTGTCACTACTTCACTTACCGAATCAAGCACAACAAACTCGGTCCAAAATTCTAAATCCTTAACCCTGACATGGACTCGTTCGACAATCCCCTTGGGTTGTCGGTAAGTCTGATCGGCTAACCGAATACTCATGTTAACGGGTTTTGTCAAACAAAGGGTAAGTTTCTCATAGATCACAGTAGGCATAACATTAATACTTGACCCTAAATCAGCTAATGCACTCGAAAAATATTCATTATTAATAGTGCAAGGAATAAGAAAACTTCCTGGATCTTCAAATGTTTGCGGTAGCTGTGTCCCGTCATCTGGTGCTTCGGGATCTTGAACTTCATCCCTTCTGTCCGAGTCGTCCCCATCTTGGATTTTGCATTTTGAAGCGTATTGGGTCTCGACGTCTCCTTGAAAAACAGCTGAAAACGAAGTTTCGCGTGAATCTTGGCTGACGGAGCCTCCAGCGGCGCTGGCAAGTCCTGAGCGGCGCTGGGGCTCACCTGGGTGGATGCCAGCGGCGCTGGGATGTGCCTGGAAGGTTGCCAGCGGCGCTGGGCTGTGCTCCCAGCGGCGCTGGTGATGTCTGGGCAGATTCCAGATTTTCGTTTTTGCTCGTTTCTTTTTCAATTTGCTCCCGTATGACCTGTACCTGATTTGACACTTCACAAAAATCATTAGAATGCTCAGTAGAGTCATTACCTTCGGTGAACACGACATTCACATTCTCGTTTCGTCCGATTGGTGGTTGGTACTTTTGACTCGTGCTAGGGTTTCCTTGAGGGTTCGACTTTGGATTAGCTTGTGCATTGCTTGCAAGAACTCTATTTTCCTTCTTAGCACTCTGCTCCATCGATTTCTCCATCTTTCTTTCCAAACCCTTTATGGCGGATTATTGATCTCTCACCACGGCATCCACTTTATGGTCAAGGTTAGCAATCTTTTCATTCAAGAACCTCGTGTACTTATCCAAGGAGTCGTGTCTCTTGTCATTCATTTCAATGTACTTCTCCATCATGTTGGTGAGCTTGACAATCGGATCCTCCTTGACTTCATTCTCCACTTAAGGTTGCTCGGGTTGACCATTACTCCTTTGCCACCTATTTTGAAAAGAACCAAAATTATTTCTAGCATAACTAGAATTAAAGTTAGAATTACCGGGGTTTCTTTGGAATAGTCCTCGTTGATAGCCTCCTCGGTATTGGTTCTGGACAAAATTGACTTGCTCGGTAGCCTCCTCTTCACAATCCTCGATATAGTGCATTCCTCCGCAATTGTTGCACCCGTGTGCAATCACCTTGAGGTCTTTGTCCATAATGTCCAACCTATCTTCAAAAGTAGAAAAACGGTTAGATAAAGCTTTAAGTTCATGAATTACCTCATTGTCGCAGCTGATCTCGATGCTAGCCGTGGTTCTTCTCGTCCTTCTATCTCGATCTCTATCATCCATATCTCGAGCTAAGCTAGCTTGCACCATATCCTCCATCATCTTGTACGCGTCATTGGTAGACTTGTACAAAAAGTTACCACCGCCGGCTAGGTCTAAATCCTTTTGGGAACTCTCATCAACGCTCATCAAGTATACAGAAGGATGGGTTATGTGGTGAGCCTAACCGAAACACCTTTACGAAGAACTGTCTTCATGGGAAGTGGAAGTGCTTCAGCCACGTGATTTTGGTTGCTCTTAGCAACAGGAAGTCGGGGTTCGACAAGCTGAATGTCGAGACCCAGTCTCATGTTGTCTCCCTTGTGCTGAACAAGCCGTATAGCTTTTCTCATTTCTTCTTCAACGAGATTAGAAGGCAAATTGGTGCAGCTGCCGACGAGCATTTCTTGATGTATCCTCGATTCATCATGACGATCATCAACGCTCGCCTGCCCAATCTACCACAGGTGGGTCCTGTCTGGCGAGTAACTACCATGCTGAATTGCCTATTTAGCGATAGTTACCACTACAGAGGTTCACTCCCACCTCCAGCTCGACCGACAGACAGATAATTATTCAGTGCAGTGATAAATCCGGCATATGTAGTACGAGACAATGATGGGTTAGCACACGATGGATCTGATGTTGAGGGAGAGGTTGCTGCAGCTCCACATCATGTCCCTCAACCACCACCTGCAGCATACCAAGTTCAACAACAACAACAACAACAACAACAACAACCACCAGTGCAACAACCCCCATTTCACGCTGAAGCCGTTGAAGATTTATTCTTCCAAGTGGATCACTAACTGTTGGAGCCTGATGATGTCATCAACTAGGTTCAACAGTATGACGCTCGTCGTAATCTAGAGGCAGAGATCAACGAGATGTTCGAGGATCACGAGGCCGATGATGAGACAAGTAGTGACACTCATGCCACTGAGAGTGATCAAGAGGATGACTCCAGTGATGATGATGATGGTCATGAGGACCCTCAGGAGAGAGCACGTCGGCTTCTTCAAGCAAAATGTGCTGCTCGTTCTGAAAGGGAACTGAAGGCTGATGCAGACTTCCAGCCTGAAGAGGAGGAAGATGAAGAAGATAGTCCGCCTCGACAGCTCAAAAGGAGAAGAAGAGCTGGCGAAGGTACCTCTGGCACCCATGAGTCATCTGGACTCAGTGCAACGATGAATGCGGCAGTTGTAGAGGGACAAGGGCATGAGTGTGAGCATCTACAGAAAGTGGTTGAGTATGTAGCTGAGAGACCTAGGGGAGTATGTAAAGGATTGATGAGAGCACCGGTCGAGCCATCAAGAACAAGGATCAGACTATCGGCAACAGGGTCTGCATTCGCATCATTTACCAGTGTTGCTTCAACATCAAATCCTCAAAGTACAGTTACACTTCCGGTTGTTGGAACTTCTACAACCCAACAACTACGTGCATCCACAATCAGATCGTCAAAGTCAAGACCGACTGTTCCACCGACTATCCCTCCTAGACCATCAGTGATTTCTTCCCAACCTAGCAGCTCAAGATCCAACAATGATACTGTATCAGATTTGGAAAAGCAGATTGCAGATTTGAGAGCTTTGGTTGCTGGAATAACCGAGAATCTATCAAAGCATGAAGAATCACATCGTTAGGAGCTTGAAGAGCTAAAAGCTAACAATGCTCAGCTACAGACAAGGCAAGAAGCTCTACAAAAGATCCAATATGAGACATCTGAGCACCTTAAGCAGATTACCAAGAGATTGGAGAACCATAAAGATGTGATAGAGAGCCAGACTTCGGGTCTGACAAGCTTCGATGTTGACTATGACAAGCTGAATGAGATAATTGAAAATCTTAAATCTCAGGGGGCGATACAGCCAACCTGCAAGGATGATGCCCTTAGGAAGGAAAGAAGAGATGAGATTTGAAAAAGAGAAGAGATTCCAAGATTTTCAACTGGCATCAGGATTGCCACATCTCAGGGGGAGCAAAGCCAGGCTGGTGCTGCTGGTAAAGGAAAAGGGAAAGCTCATACCGATGTTGGTCCCTCACCAACTGGAGATGTAGTTGTTGGTGTCTAGGAACGACCATGTAGTAGAAGGGGTTGGTCATCAGGAGGAATCGGTAGCTGGTGAAGATACTGACTGTCTACACTCTGAAAATGATTCTATTCTATCATCTGACTCTTCTGACACTTTGATTATGAAGAACGAGATCCTTGCAAAGTTCGGACAAGATGATGTGGCATATCAGAATGCAATAGCCGACATGATTAAACTTAAGGATCCAAGATCTTGTGTTGATCAAGAGAGATCTCGTAGAATTGCTGCAGGCAGAGGCATAGAGCATAAAGAATCAATGACTGAATCTGATTCAGACTTTGAGAAGGAGATTCATGTCAAAAGGAAGAAGAAGAGTAGGAGAAAGTAGACAACTCCTGAAGTTCCTGAAGAGGATTTTTGGCCAGCACTTAGGAAGACAGACAAAGACTTGAAGACTACATCTAGATGCTAGTGTCAAGGGGGAGAGTGTTGGTGCACGTTTCTTGGTGACAAAATCATTCTAGATGTGATATGTATTTTGTATTTAAGTCTTGTAATTTATATTATAAATTACCGTCTGTCAATAAAATTACCTTTACATATATTGTGATCATATTGGGGTCTTTATATATATGTTTATATGTCGGTTTATTATTTGTGTTTTGCAGGTATCTAACATGGATGAAAACAATACATATAAAGGGTAATTAAGTTAATGTTGGTTCTGCGTTTACAGCAGTAGGAACATTAACTTAAATATTCCTAAAGGTAATTAAGTTAATGTTGGTTCTGCGTTTACAGCAGTAGGAACATTAACTTAAATATTCCTAAAGGTAATTAAGTTAATGTTGGTTCTGCGTTTACAGCAGTAGGAACATTAACTTAAATATTCCTAAAGGTAATTAAGTTAATGTTGGTTCTGCGTTTACAGCAGTAGGAACATTAACTTAAATATTCCTAAAGGTAATTAAGTTAATGTTGGTTCTGCGTTTACAGCAGTAGGAACATTAACTTAAATATTCCTAAAGGTAATTAAGTTAATGTTGGTTCTGCGTTTACAACAGTAGGAACATTAACTTAAATATTCCTAAAGGTAATTAAGTTAATGTTGGTTCTGCGTTTACAGCAGTAGGAACATTAACTTAAATATTCCTAAAGGTAATTAAGTTAATGTTGGTTCTGCGTTTACAACAGTAGGAACATTAACTCAAATATTCCTAAGTGTCATTTGAGAGTTCTTGGGAACAAGCAAAAGTTTGCTTGTTTAGAAGAACACTCAAATGGTTTGAGAGTTCTTGGGAACAAGCAAAAGTGCTTGGTCAGAAGAACACTCAAATGGTTTGAGAGTTCTTGAGGAACAAGCAAAAGTTTGCTTGTTTAGAAGAACACTCAAATGGTTTGAGAGTTCTTGGGAACAAGCAAAATGTGCTTGGTCAGAAGAACACTCAAATGGTTTGAGAGTTCTTGGGAACAAGCAAAATGTGCTTGGTCAGAAGAACACTCAAATGGTTTGAGAGTTCTTGGGAACAAGCAAAATGTGCTTGGTCAGAAGAACACTCAAATGGTTTGAGAGTTCTTGGGAACAAGCAAAAGTTTGCTTGTTTAGAAGAACACTCAAATGGTTTGAGAGTTCTTGGGAACAAGCAAAAGTTTGCTTGTTTAGAAGAACACTCAAACAATTTTCGTGTTCCGGGAAACACGTAAACAGGCCAAACCCTTATGGGCTTAATGGGCTGACATGGAAACACGCAAACCCATAGGATTTTGCGTGTTCCTGGCCCTTGCCTATAAATACAGTGTGTGTTTGCGTGACATGAGAGACGAGTGGTGAGAGAGAAACGAGCAAAATCTTGAGAGAGAAACTACTAGAGCTAAGAACACACAAATCTAGTAGATCTTGTGGTGTCACTCGTCTCACGGAAAAGAATCGCAAAACACGCAATCGTGTTGGTAGGCTTAGGATTTGGAATACCAACTGGGTATTGTTGTCCGGAGAGCCCCTCACTATATTAGCCAAATACGAGTGTTTATGTTCACGCATAGGTATATATATATATATATATATATATATCTTACAAAAAGGTGATATAGAAACCGTGGGTTATCTCGAGGGATTCCGCACCTCGACATATCCTTAGTCAATCTCGTTTCGACGGTCCGACAAACGAGGGCGACCTGAACTTACATAAGATTGAGGATCTAGTTAAGTATATCACAAAACCAACTGCTCTGATACCAACTGATAGGTCTCGTAGGTAAATCATGACTTGTTTTTACATGTCAGCTCAGAGTTGTAGAGGGGGGTGAATAATGTTGGTGCATGTTTCTCGGTGACAAAAGCATTCTAGATGTGATGTGTGTTTTATATTCAAGTCTTGTAATTTATATTGTAAATTACCGTTTGTCAATGAAATTACCTTGACATATATTGTGATCATATTGGGGTCTTTATATATATGTTTATATGTTTGTTTATTATTTATGTTTTGCAGGTACTTGACATGAATGTAGACATTACATGTAAAGGGTAATTAAGTTAATGTTGGTTCTGCGTTTAACAGCAGTAGAAACATTAACTTAATATACTTCTAGCGGTAATATAATCAATGTTGGTTTTGCTTTTACAGCAGTAGGAACATCGGCTGAGTCAATGTTGGTTCTGCTTTTACAGCAGTAGGAACATTGGCTGAGTTAATGTTGGTTCTGCGTTTTACAGCAGTAGGAACATTAACTCAAATATTCCTAAGTGTCATTTGAGAGTTTCTTGGGAACAAGCAAAAGTTTGCTTGTTCAGAAGAACTCTCAAACAGTTTGTGTGTTAAGGGAAACACACAAACCGGCCAAACCCTAATGGGCTTTATGGGCCTGACATGGAAACACTCAAACCCATATGGTTTTGAGGTTCCTGGCCCTTGCCTTTAAATATGCATGTTCACAACAAGAGTGTAGAGAGAGAAACAAGCAAATCTAGAGAGAGAAACTAGAACACACAAATCTAGTAGATCTTGGAGGTGCTACTCGTCTCACGCACGAACCGCAAAACACACAAATCTAGAGAGAGAAACACGCAAATCTAGAGAGAGAAACACGCAAATCTAGAGAGAGAAACACGCAAATCTAGAGAGAGAAACACGCAAATCTAGAGAGAGAAACACGCAAATCTAGAGAGAGAAACACGCAAATCTAGAGAGAGAAACACGCAAATCTAGAGAGAGAAACACGCAAATCTAGAGAGAGAAACACGCAAATCTAGAGAGAGAAACACGCAAATCTAGAGAGAGAAACATGTTCACAGTGTAGAGAGAGAAACAAGCAAATCTAGAGAGAGAAACTAGAACACACAAATCTAGTAGATCTTGGAGGTGCTACTCGTCTCACGCACGAACCGCAAAACACACACCCGGTTTGGTTGGCTTGTAGACTTAGATTACCACGTTGGTTGGTAAGGTTCGTCCGGAAAGCCGCCTCACTATATTAACCAAATACGGGTGTTTATGTTCACGCAAAGATATATATATATACATATATATATAGTGATATACATATCATAAAAGGTAGTTATAAAACCGTGGGTTATCTCGAGGGATTTCGCACCTCGACATATCCTTAGTCAATCTCGGTTCGATAGAAGAAGTAGACCCGAGGGACTTACAACTGGTATCAGAGTCAAAGGTTTTAATACCTTGGTTCGAGATTGATTACGGTTTGGGTATCCTGTTTTTGCCTGTTCTTAGGTAAAGATTGTTTTCGGGTGCGTTTGAAAGAAAGGTTCAAACTTGACACCAAAATAAGACACATCTTAATCCTAAAAACTGTTATTTCAAACTTTCCGAGGTCAAGGAACAATATCAGGTTCGGGATCTAAGAATGATTGGAAAAACAGCCGTTTTGCGTTTTCTTGTATAGTACTTTGCTTGTTCTTAGTACTGTACTTTGCGTGTTTTCGATACATCCCAGATCTGCGTGTTTTTCAAACTAGTTTGCGTGTTTCAGTGGTTTGTGTGATCTAGTTTGAGTGTTCTTCAGTTTTAAGTGTTCCTCTATTTTGCGTGTTTCTAACACTTTTGCTCGTTTCATTTGAGTGTTCCCAGTTTGCGTGTTCTTGTGTACCTGCGTGTTTATAAGTTGAACCACCTACACAATGGCAGCAAATTATCTTAACCAATTGATACTAATGGATCATGAGACCGGTAAGGGTAATTCACCACCCAAGCTGATGATCATTGACCAATACTTTTCTTGGAAAGGTCGATTCGAATCCTTTATGCAATTCACGGACATTAGAATGTGGACTTGTATGACAGAAGGATATAGTGCCCCAACATATGAGGATAGGGGTGTTAAGAAAGTATATGCTTACCAAGACATGACTGAATCTAATAAAAAATTGTATGAGGCAGAGAAAAAGGCACTATCATGTTTAAAAATGTCATTGCCACAAGAAATATTACATTTATTTAATGGATTCAATACATCTAAAGAATTTTGGTTAGCATTAAAGAATCATTGTGAAGGGGATGAAACACTTAAAAAGAATCGTAAAGACCTTTTAAAGCATCAGTATAATGTATTTAATGGGTTAAGAAGTGAAAAATCAGATCAACTAGTTACAAGGTATTATCATTTGCTAGCAGAATTGCAAGCATTTGAGGTTACCTACTCTGAGGAGGAAAAAGTCGAGAAATTTTTGAGCTCCTTGCCGGAAAAGTGGAGTAAGTATATTACTACTTTGCAGGAGAAAGCAGATTTCTCTGACATGTCCTTGACTCAGATAGTTGCTAAGTTTAGGGGACAAGAAATGAAACTAAAGAGGAGGGAAGCAGGATATAATAATGCTCAAATTCCCGAGCTTTATTACGGTAGGCCTTCGATCAATGTGGGTCCAGGTTCCTCTGATGGAAGCACAAGTGCCTTCCTGAGTGAAGATGTTGACTTACAGAAGATCTCGTTTGACTCTGAGGGGAACATATGTCTTGTTTTAAGTCATAGCAACAATAAAGGCAACCGTTAGTATCCTACCTCCAGTGCTAGTTCCACAGTGCCTATAAGTGTCAAATGTGCAGAAAGTCACTTATCCGTTCTCGCGTCATTCGTGACTTCATATGAAAAGTTTATCCAAGGAAAGGTTCAAGATCCTAGTCTTATCGATGAAGGCTGCGAGCAAATTGATCCTTTGGACTTAGAAGAGATGGATTTGCAATGGGAAATGGCTATGCTGACTCTTCGGACTAAACGGTTCTTATCAAGAATAGAGCGAAAGGTTGTGGGTTCCAAGCTTGGCTTTGATAAGTTAAAAGTAAAGTGTTACAATTGCGAGGGATTTGGACACTTTGCCAGGGAATGCAAGAGACCTAGAAATGTTGATAAGGCTAGAGTTCAAGAATAGGATGATGGAGTTCTATTGTCTCAGCAAGGGCATTGAGCAGCAGTTTAGTGCTCCATATCAATCTCAGCAAAATGGTGTTGCTGAAAGGAAGAATAGAACATTAATTGAAGCTACACGAACAATGTTGGCTGACTCTAAACTCCCCAACATATTCTGGGGTGAAGCTATAAACATTGCTTTCTATGTACTCAACAGGGTTCTCACGGTGAAACGGTTTAACAAAATATGTTATGAGCTGTTACACAACAGAAAACCAAATTTGAGTCATTTACAGCCTTTTGGTGTACCATGTACCTTCCTAAAGGTTCAGCCAAACTTAGCAAAGTTTGATAAAAAAGTTTATGAAGGATACTTTCTTGGATATGTTCCAGGAACACCAAATCGTCGTGTTTATAACAAAGTAACAGGTAAGGTCGATATTGCATACAATGTTGAGATTACCAGTTGCTCACCCGGCATTCATTCAGGTCCTGAGAAAATGTTCAATTATGAAGACATTTTCAGTTCTTTTAATCCCTCTTTGATAGAGCTGCGTAATTCAGATGATATTGTGGTGGTCCGTGATGACGATGTTTTTGCATCACCATCCTACGGAGGACCTATATCTAATGCAGTCTCTTAGGATAGAAGAGGACAACAGGATTCTGAACAAGAAGTTGTCTCGAGGAGATCTGATGAACCAATGGGTCAAGATTCTTCATTAGAGAAGACTTCTGGAAATGTTGTGACAGAGGAGCATCCCTCAGTTCAGATTGAGGAAGAGATCTCTACCAACTTGGGAGGAAATCTGGATGTTGATCGTGTCACACAAAAACACATTACGAAGGCTCATCCTGTAGAAAATATCTTGGGAGATCCTAACATTGGTGTTAGAACTAGGAGCAGTCTTCAGGAGAGCACAAGTCTTTTTGCTAGCATCAAAGATACAGGCATACTGGAAACATGTATGTACAGTTGCTTTATCTCTCAAGTGGAACCCAAAAATGTGCAAATGGAACTTAAGGAACCGTCTTGGGTGGATGCCATGCAAGAAGAGTTAGACCAATTCAGAAAATTAAAGGTTTGGGAATTGGTAGATGTGCCTGCTGATATCAACCCTTTTGGAACAAGATGGGTGTTCAGATGTAAAAGGGATGATAAAGGGATTGTTACTAGGAACAAGGCTCGGCTAGTTGTTCAAGGATTTGCACAACAAGATGGATTGGATTACACCGAAGTATTTGCACCAGTAGCTAGAATTGAGACAATTAGGATTTTTCTAGCCTTTGCATCCTTTAAGGGTTTTAAAGTGTACCAATTGGATGTAAAGAGTGCATTTCAATAAGGTAAAGTACAGGAGTTGGTTTATGTGTCTCAACCTCCTGGGTTTACTGATCCTGACTATCCTGATAGAGCATATAAATTGGATAAGGCTCTATATGGTCTTCATCAAGCACCCAGAGCCTGGTACGATACATTATCCACACATTTAGTGTAAAATGGGTTCGTAAGAGGTCAGATTGATAGCACATTGTTCACAAAATGGAAAGGTGATGACTTCTTACTGGTACAAGTTTACGTAGATGACATTATATTTGGTGCATCGGACGAGAACATGTGCAAAGAGTTTGAAGAAATCATGAAAAGCAAATTCGAAATGAGCACAATGGGAGAAATGAATTTCTTTCTTGGTCTGCAAGTTGAGCAGAGAAAGGAAGGAATTTTTATTCATCAAACCAAATATGTCCATGACATACTTAAAAAATTTGGTATGGATGATGCTTCACCCATAGGCACTCCAATACAAGTAAATCACTTGTTGGGAGCTGTCAATAGCTTGGATGAAGATGTTGATCCAACATTATATCGGTCAATGATAGGATCACTAATGTATCTTACTTCATCTAGACCAGATATCATGTTTGCTGTTTGCTTATGTGCTCGATTTCAATCCTGTCCGAAAGAGTCACACTTGAAAGGAGTAAAAAGGATTCTTCGATATCTCAAAGGACAACCATCATTAGGTTTGTGGTATCCTAGAGGAGGAGAATTTGATCTGTATGCTTATACAGAACTCTGATTATGGTGGATGTAATTTTGATAGAAAATCAACTTCGGGAGGATGTCAATTTTAGGAGACAGACTGGTGTCATGGCAGTGCAAAAAGCAAACATCCGTTGCCAATTCTACCTGTGAAGCAGAATATATGGCCGCTGGCAGCTGCTGTTCACAAGTATTATGGATTCAGCAACAAATGCGTGATTACGGTTTGAATTTCTCTAACACTCCTATCAAAATTGATAATAAATCTGCTATTTCCATTACCAATAATCCTGTTAAGCACAGTAAGATGAGCATATTGATATTAGATATCATTTTATTCGTGACTGTGCTGAAAAGAAATTGATCCATCTTGAAAAAGTGTTGTCCGATGATAACTTAGCTGACTTTTACACTAAGGCCTTTGACCGATCGCGTTTCGAGCTGCTAGTCCAATTGACTGGAATGAGAAACCCTTAGCTACTGTCTCTCAAGAACTATCTTAAAATCAGAAAATGCAACACAAAAATATAATAATGGTTTAAGGGGGAGTCGTTACTGCAAGAGACATGACGAAAACATGTGGCATTTAAGTTTACTCATTTGCTACATCCGATCTCTTCTGTAGTAATTAGTCCTTCTAAAACCTATTCAATATACAGTATTAAGCATGACTATTATAAGATTTGTTAGAGTAATTTTGACTTTAAAATTACTGTGATCGATTTTATAACTTTATGCTCCGTAAGGTATATTGCAAGGACAGTATTAAGCATGACTATTATAAGATTTGTTAGAGTAATTTTGATCTTAAAATTACTGTGATTGATTTTATAACTTTATGCTCTGTAAGGTTCTTTGCTAATAATAAAGGATTCTATTGCCTGAGAGATAATGCTAAATAGGGTATCTGGTTTCCAGGGGGACTCAACTGCGTTCTTATTGAACACCGAGAAAACGTGTGTCATGATAAGGATGTAGTGTAAGTCAAGACTCTAATTTAAGTGTGTTTGGTACACCTTGAATTAGGTCTTGCATGTAAATTTCTCGAAAGATTAAGTTTAAATACTTAAGGTTTCGGTCAAAATTGGTCAAACGGAGTCACTCAGTTGATATATTTGACAAATAATTTTGATTTGCAATTTACTTTGAATAATTGAATAGAAAATGCTTATTGTATGAGCTAACATGATAATTGCTTAGATTCTAATCTTAATTGGGAGAATCTATTGTTTGTTATCAGTTATATCTGTTTAAGTGTTTTCGGGTTCAATTATTTACCATTGAGATGAATACATGTATTGTATGGATCTCATGAGTTTGGTTGCGTGTGCAGAATTATTTATCTTAACTAGATGTGTGTCAACCGTTAAGATAAAGGGTCTCCTAAGGGTATGAAAATTGAGTCTATCCAGTCCGGAATGGAGAAAGCTCAAGCTTGTTGGTCAAGTAGAGTACACCTACACACCAACAACTCACCAAAATTCAAACGGAGACGAAAATGAAGATTAAAAGTTTGATTATTGTGTTACTCAATCTTATCTCTCATTTTTGTTGTATTTGAATTTATTAAAACAGCATTGTTGTGTCCAATGTCTGTTATGGTCAATTATTTAACAATGGTGCTTTGTAATTCATTAAACAGTGACATATCAGGTCTTGATTTAATGATTTTACGTTGTAAGATTGTTTAAGTGTTGACAATTATCAAGAATTACTTTATTGAGAAAAATAATGATAATAGTGATATAGAATGAAATTCGGTATCTGTCTTATCGTGTTCTTTAAAGAATTCTTATGTGTTAATCATACCGGGTTCTAGAAAATTCTTGGTGAATTTTCAAAGTGTTAATCAAGTTCGTGAAGGTTGACTTTTTGGAAAGTCAAGGTTCACTTGAATCGAAATTTAAGCTAAGTGTTATATGCGTGTTTAGCAAAATGGGCTGGATATGCGTGATTCACTTTGGGCTTAAAGTTGCGTGTTCTGGCATAATGGGCCAGATATGCGTGTTCCTTAACAGTGCTAGGGTTTGCGTGTTTGTGTGAGTATATAACGAAGACAAAACACACATTTAATGATATTTTTAAATCATTTGCGTGTTCTTCCAAAATACCCTCCACATTTGCGTATTCTCATTTGCGTGTTCTTACACAACACCTTCGATTCACTAGAACTTGATCCATTCGTGTTTAAAGACACAAGAAACACGTATATTAACACTTATTGAACAAAGGTATATGATTAACAAGGTTTCTAAGTCCAGTTTTCATGGGTTATTTTCAAGATTTAGGGTTTTTATTTTCGGTTATAAAATCACTAAATGGGACTATAAACATGTTACGGATGGATAAATGGAACCTAAAAACTGATAAATCGGATTAATACGGATCTATTCGTACTAGATTTAGGAGTTTTGGGGTTCAAAATCAACTGCCTAAGATTTGTGGGGACATTTCTGGTTTTGCGTTTTCATCAAAACTTTGCGTGTTCTTATGAACTTAGAAATTTAAACCTTTAATCTTCCAGTTTTGCGTGTTATGATGATGTCATCATGAAGAACACGCATATGATCGGTTTGCGTGTTCTTATGTCAAATACACTTTTGCGTGTTGTGACATATGCGTGTTTCATGACTTAAAAATTTTTAAATTGAAAAGTTTTAGAAAGTAAAATATGAAGCTAAAACATGTATTGACCAGTCAAACCGGACACCATATGTGTGTATGACACCATATGTGTGTATTGTCACCATATGTGTGTGTATAAGGAAGTTGCTGGTTCCAGGACTTATGAAAATTTTCAAAACAGGAAAATTTTAAAAATAAGCCAAATTAGAAAGTGCACTTGCCTTATAAAATTGGACTTTAAAATTTTTGAAAACAAATGGTTTTGATTAAATTTGGTAAAGTTCAATTTGTCGATTATTAAAACTAAATGTTTTGGAGGATTATGAAACAAATGGTTTTGATTAAATTTGGTAAAGTTCAATTTGTCGATTATTAAAACTAAATGTTTTGGAGGATTATGAAACAAACGGTTTCACTATCTTAGATTAAGAGTTTTAATTTCGACGTGTTGATTCGATAAAATTGATGATGTTTTGAAAGATTATGAAAACAAATGGTTTTGATTAAATTTGGTAAAGTTCAATTTGTCGATTATTAAAACTAAATGTTTTGGAGGATTATGAAACAAACGGTTTCACTATCTTAGATTAAGAGTTTTAATTTCGACGTGTTGATTCGATAAAATTGATGATGTTTTGAAAGATTATGAAACAAATGGTTTCACTATCTTAGATTAAGAGTTTTAATTTCGACGTGTTGATTCGATAAAATTGATGATGTTTTGAAAGATTATGAAACAAATGGTTTTGATTAAATTTGGTAAAGTTCAATTTGTCGATTATTAAAACTAAATGTTTTGGAGGATTATGAAACAAACGGTTTCACTATCTTAGATTAAGAGTTTTAATTTCGACGTGTTGATTCGATAAAATTGATGATGTTTTGAAAGATTATGAAACAAATGGTTTCACTATCTTGGAAAATATTAAGAATTTTAATTTCGACGTGTTGATTCGATAAAATTGATGATGTTTTGAAAGATTATGAAACAAATGGTTTTGATTAATTTGGATGTCCACCAGGAGAATGCAGCAGAGTTTGTTCCGATTCTGGAGTTCTTCCAACGATCCTGAATTCAAAGGGTTCTCACTGCCAACCTGATGATACAATTGACATATCTTCGTCAATTCTGGGCCTTTGCTAGATATATTGCTGGAAATAATCAGAGGATTGAAGCTCGGGTGAATAAGCAGGTCATCCAGTTCACTCCTCGGGATTTGGTCCAGATACTTGGCTTGGGTACTGAAGCCTAAGAGGGAGGAGCCAATGGTCCCATCACATACCCACTAGCACTAAGATATGGAGTTTACAGAAGAATGGGTTATGTCGGTGATCCAAACCAAAACACCTTCACGAAGAACTGTGTTCATGGGAAATGGAAGTTCTTCAGCCATGTGATTTTGGTTGCTCTTAGCAACAGGAAATCGGGGTACGGCAAGTTGAATGTCGAAACCCAGTCTCAGGTTGAACAAGCCGTATAGCTTTTCTCATTTCTTATTCAACGAGATTAGGAGGCAAATTGGTGCAGCTGCCAACGAGCGTTTCTTGATGCATCCTCGGTTTATCATGATGATCATCTACGCTCGTCTGCCCAATCTACCACAGGTGGGTCATGTCGAGCATGTAACTACCATGCCGAATCGCATATTTCGCAATAGTTACAAGTATAGAGGTCCACTCCCACCTCCAGCTCGACCGACAGACAGACAATTGTTTGGTGCAGTTATAAATCCGGCATATGTGGCATCGGACAATGATGGATTTGCACACGATGGGTCTGATGTTGTATAAAATCTTGCTACAGCTCCACAGCAAGTTCCTCAACCACCACCTACAGCACACCAAGTATAACAACAAAATCAACAACAACCTCCCGTGCAACAACCCCTGGTACGTGCTGAAGCCGTTGACGATCTATTCTTCCAAGTGGAACAGGGTCAAGGCAATGCTGAAGATGCTGCGGAGGTTGCACAACAACGGCTAGAGCCTGACGATGACATCAATCACGTTCAACAGTATGATGCTCATGCTGATCTGGAGGCAGAGATCAACGAGCTATTTGAGGATCACGAGGCTGATGAAGAGGCACGTAGTGATCCTCATGCCACTGAGAGAGATCAAGAGGAGAGCTCCAGTGATGATGATGATGGTCATGAGGACCTCAGGAGAGAGCACGTAGGGTTTTACAAGCAAAACGTGCTGCTTGTTCTGAACAGGAACTGAAGGCTGATGCAGACTTCCAGCCTGAGGAGGAGGAAGAAGAAGATAGTTCGCATCAACCGCTCAAGAGGAGGAAGAAGAAGATAGTTCGCCTCAACCGCTCAAGAGGAGGAAGAGAGCTGGCGAAGGCACATCGGGCACCCATGAGTCACCAAGACTTAGTGCAATGATGAGTGTGACAGTTGAAGAGGGACTGGGGCGTATGTCTGAGCATGTGTAGCAAGACACTGAGGAGGTAACTGTTAGGCCTAGGGGTGCAGGCAAAGGGTTGATGATGAGAGCGCCGGTTGAGCCATCAGGAACAAGAATCAGATTATCGGCAACAGGGTCTGCATTCACATCATTTACCAGTGCAGCTACAACATCAATTCCTCAAAGTTCAGTTATACTTCCGGTTGTTGGACCTTCTGCAACCCAACAACCACATGCATCTACAGTCAGACCGTCAGAGTCAAGACCGATTGTACCACCTACTATCCCTCCTCGACCATCGGTGATTTCTTCCCAACCTAGCAGCTCTAGATCCGACGATGATACTATATTAGAGTTAGAAAAGAAAATGGCTGACATGAGAGCTCTGGTTGCTGTCTTAACAGATAATCTGTCTAAGCACGAAGAATCACATCGTCAGGAGCTTGAAGAGCTGAAGGCTAAGAATGCTCAGCTTCGGACAAGGCATGAGGCTCTACAGACGATCCAATCTGAGATATCTGAGCACCTAAAACAGATCGTCAAAAGATTGGAAAATCATAATGAAGTTATAAAGAGCCAGACTACGGGTCTGAAAAGCTTTGATGATGACTATGACTAGCTGAATGAGATTATTGAAAATCTTAGATCTCAGGGGAGATACAGCCTACCTGCAAGGATGATGCCCTTAGGAAGGAGAGAAGAGAGGACGAGGGAGATGATCCTAGCAGACAAAGAGAGATTCCAAGATTTTCATCTGGCATAAGGATTGCCACATCTCAGGGGAAACAAAGCCAGCCTGGTGCTGCTGGTATCTCTCGAGCCCCCACAACTGAAGAAAAGGGAAAAGGGAAAGCTTCTGCCGATGCTTGTCCCTCACCAACTGGAGATGTAGGTGTTGGTGTCCAGGAACGACCAGCTGGAGGAGAAGGGGTTGGTCATCAGGAGGAATCAGCATCTGATGAAGATACTGATAGTCTACATTCTGGAGATGATATTTTATCATCTGACTCTTCTGACACTTTGATTCTGAAGAACGAGATCTTTACAAAGTTCGGACATGATGACGTGGCATATCAAAATGCAATGGCCGACATGATCAAGCCGAAGGATCCAGGATCTCGTGGTGGTCAAGAAAGAGCTCATAGATTTGCTGCAGGTAGACGCAGAGAACAAAAAGAATCCTTGACCGAATCTGATTCCGACTTTGAGAAGGAGATTCATGTCAAGAGGAAGAAGAAGAGAAAGGGAAAGTAGACAACTTCTGAAATTCCTGAAGAGGATTTTGGCTAACACTTAGGAAGACAAACGAAGACTTGAAGGCCACACCTAGATGCTGGTGTCAAGGGGGAGACTGTTGGTGCATGTTTCTCGGTGATAAAATCATTCTAGATGTGATGTGTGTTTTATATTCAAGTCTTGTAATTTATCTTGTAAATTACCGCTTGTCAATGAAATTACCTTGGCATATATTGTTGATCATATTGGGATCCTTTTATATATGTTTATATGTTTGTTTATATTTATGTTTTGCAGGTACTTGACATGAATGTAGACATTACATGTAAAGGGTAATTAAGTTAATGTTGGTTCTACGTTTAACAGCAGTAGAAACATTAACTTAATATACTTCCAGCGGTAATATAGTCGATGTTGGTTCTGCTTTTACAGCAGTAGGAACATCGGCTGAGTCAATGTTGGTTCTGCTTTTACAGCAGTAGGAACATTGGCTGAGTTAATGTTGGTTCTGCATTTTACAGCAGTAGGAACATTAACTTAAATATTCCTAAGTGTCATTTGAGAGTTGTTGGGAACAAGCAAAAAGTTTGCTTTTTCAGAAGAACACTAAAATGGTTTGAGAGTTTCTTGGGAACAAGAAAAAGTTTGCTTGTTCAGAAGAACTCTCAAACAGTTTGTGTGTTCAGGGAAACACACAAACAGGCCAAACCCTAATGGGCTTTATGGGCCTGACATGGAAACACTCAAACCCATATGGTTTTGAGTGTTCCTGGCCCTTGCCTATAAATATGGGTGTGTGTTCTTGCGTGTTCACAACAAGAGTGTAGAGAGAGAAACAAGCAAAAAGTTTGCTTTTCAGAAGAACACTAAAATGGTTTGAGAGTTTCTTGGGAACAAGCAAAAGTTTGCTTGTTCAGAAGAACACTCAAATGGTTTGAGAGTTTCTTGGGAACAAGAAAAAGTTTGCTTGTTCAGAAGAACTCTCAAACAGTTTGTGTGTTCAGGGAAACACACAAACAGGCCAAACCCTAATGGGCTTTATGGGCCTGACATGGAAACACTCAAACCCATATGGTTTTGAGTGTTCCTGGCCCTTGCCTATAAATATGGGTGTGTGTTCTTGCGTGTTCACAACAAGAGTGTAGAGAGAGAAACAAGAAAATCTAGAAGAGAAACTAGAACACACAAATCTAGTAGATCTTGGAGGTGCTACTCGTCTCACGCACGAACCACAAAACACACACCCGGTTTGGTTGGCTTGTAGACTTAGATTACCACGTTGGTTGGTAAGGTTCGTCCGGAAAGCCGCCTCACTATATTAACCAAATACGGGTGTTTATGTTCACGCAAAGATATATATATATATATATAAAAGTAGATATAAATATATATATATATAAATAGCTAGATATAAAAACCGTGGGTTATCTATAATATATATATATATATATAATATATATATATAATATATATATATATAATATATATATATAATATATATATATATAATATATATATAACCAATATACGAATATTATAGATATATATATATATATATATATATATATATCATAAAAGGTAGATATAAAAACCGTGGGTTATCTCGAGGGATTCCGCACCTCGACATATCCTTATCAATCTCGGTTCGATAGAAGAAGTTGAACCGAGAGACTTACAAATACAACTATTTCACTCTTTTTAAAATTTTAAAGAAGTAGTGTTAAATTTAAGAAGTAATGGTCAATTTGAAAACAAGATTTAACAAACTTGAACAGAATATATGAAACAATGAAATAAAGTGACATCCAATAACACAAGTTATATTTTTCAATTAATTCTTTTATTGATAAATAAAATGAATTACAAGTAGTTGTGGAACATAAACGCCTAAGGAATCTAATTGCTTGGTTGATACAAGTTACAACTCTGTTTATCTAATTTTAATAGCCTAAGGTGAGTATAAGAACACAACACGAATCCAAGCTGATAGCTCTAATCATTGTGAGTGTTTGATGATTAGGATGCACACCTTTTATGATATACTAAGGCGGGTTTATATAGGCATAACTCATGCCTTAGATGCCGCCCATTTCTTCCACGCGTATTGATCTGATGGTTCTGCACAAAGGTCCTGACATGAAAGTGACATTGTCCTTTCTATCCCCATATTCTTCTATTTGTATCGTGCAACCAATGAAACGGTAGAAACCTCATAGAATTTCAACAACCACTGACAATGTCCATAAATGTACCTCATACCCTCTAAGCATCTCCGATGTTGGTGATAGTTATCTAGTGTTGTTGACGAAGCATCAAAACACTTGTAATATTTTGATCTTCCAGATTTTCTTCTCAAGCTGACTTTAAGAACCAACCTGACTTTCACCCATCAGCTTGGCTTTATATCCTTAGTCTTCACTCTTCGACTTCAGACCAAGTGCTTTACTTTAGTGTTGATGCAGCTTGAAAAGAACCACCTTCTTTAACTTATTTAACACAGAGAAGGTGTTGGAGTTGACTCGGCTTGGTTGATCCCAAGCTGACTAAGCTTAAGAACCAAAGACTTAAGTATAGTGTGTAAGGTTCTTACACATGTGGAAAGCATTATTATTTAAAATCAATTGCACTGGTTTAGATGTGTAAGTAATTAAAAGAAGCCACTATTTACGAAAATGTCAAAGTGTCAGTTACACATGTTGTTGAGTCCCAATGTTTGTTGTAAATTTAATGATGACAAATCTGACCTATAAACACTTAGTAATCTTTTGGTTCTTGTAATCTGATCTGGGTCAGACTAAGCTTACACAGCTTGCGATATGTAACTGACCCAGATCACGCTTCATGTTCATAATTGTAATACTATATGGAAGCAAGTGTTATTCAAGCTGCATCAACAACATTAAAGCATTCAATCCAAGTCGAAGAGGAGGATTGAAGATAGAGGACCAAACTGTTAGTGGAAGACAGATTGGAACTAGAAGTCAGCTTGGAAACACTTAGGCAGATTGGTGCCGTGACAAACCGCCCAATCTGTGTCAACAATCAAAGTGAAGATAACAACCTGGATTGAAGATAAGGACTATGAATTGACTAGGAATATTCCTAGTATCCAGGTTGGTGGTTGTTTACATATGCGTGTTCACACTCTTATTGGACGATGAAGAATGTGCAGCTGTACGTGGGGGACCACAAGTACGATGAAGGCACGATTGTTTATTCTTCTGATCGTCCAATACAAGAAGACTACGTGGTTGATTTGGACACCAAGTGAAGAGGAGCTTTCGCCTATAAAAGCAACACTCCTTGTATGCATATGTGTGGCATTTTCCTGAGAATCATTCTTCACACAAAGTTTCTCTGCTCTTATACACAGCTTAGTCTGTACGAGATCAACTTGGGCTGACTCACTTGAGCTGAAACTTATTGATTGTTGTTTGTCATTTCATAGGGTTGTTTAGATATTTGTAGGCTATCTTTATTCCGCAACAACCCTGTAATTCTTTGTATAGATTAATTCTTAATAAAGAGTTACATTTGAAAACCGCAATCTGTGTTCAAGAATGCTTTTATTTTCTACTGCTTTACTGTTTTAATGATTCTTGTTCTTTACATGCATTAAGTATTTTGAGTCTTAAAACGTTGCTAAAAAGTTTGTAAAGTTCGAGAAAAGTTGTATTCACCCCCCTCTACAACTATCCTGTGTACAATATACTTTGGTATATTGATACACCGTGGGACGTATCAATTGGTATCAGAGAGGTGGTTGAGAATTAACTTGACTTGATCCTTGCATATTTTCATTATAGTAAAGCATTATGTCATCCTTTATTGATAATGGTTCTTCAACCAGACCACCCATGTTTGACAAAGATGATTTCAGTGGGTGGAAAGGTCGAATGTCTTTGTTCCTTGAATCCATCGATAACAATATGCCTGACATCCTTCAGGATGGTCCTTATGTACCTACACAGACTGTAGTGGTTGAAGCTGTGGTTAGGGAAGGTCATCCAACCATTCCTGCCACAGTTAAATCCATAGTAAAGGATAAGGCAGATTGGGGGGATGAGGATAGGAGATTGGCTAACTTGGACGTGAAGGCCAGAAATTTCATTGTCCAGGCTGTACCCAAAGACCTTTATCATTCAATAAAAATGTGTTCTACAGCAAAGAAAATGTGGGGTACATTGACTGTCATGTTTGAGGGTTGTTCTACTTCCATGGAGTCCACCATAACTACCTTAACAAGGAAGTATGAGAGATTCTTCTCTTTGAGAAATGAATCCTTAACTGACACTCATACCCGCTTTAACGCTTTGGTTAATGATTTAGCTGCTGTTGGAATTTATAAGAATAATAGTGTTTTAAAGAGCAAATTTCTTGATTCTTTACCTCCTAAATGGAACAATTATATTTCATTTGTTAAATTAAGTGTTGTTTACAATGATCTTGATCTCCCTGGACTCTTTGGTTTGCTTCATAACCAAGAGTGTTCAGAGGCCGAAAAATTAATAGCTATGGGTGATTCTTATAGTCAGCCTGCTGCTGCATTTGTTGCTTCCATGACTGAACACCTTAATTCTGTTAGCAATGAGATCATTCCATATGTAAATGATGATATTCCTGTGATGTCTAACCATAATTCTGTTTGTGCTGAATCTGAATATGAGAAATCTGATGGTGATGAACTGGCTAATGAGGTAGCTATGTTGGCTGAAAGGATCAGAAGGAGATCCTTTAACAAGTTTAAAGGAAAGGGAAGAAGTGGCCAAGCTGATAGGGCCAAGAAGCCTTTTGATATGTCCAAAGTCACTTGTTACAAGTGTGGCAAAACTGGACATATGGCTGGTGATTGTAGATCCAAAGAAACTGCTTAAGCTGTGCCAGCCAAAGGTGGAAGAGGTGAAAAATACTCAAAACTCAAGACTAAGTACAAAGCCTTGAAAGCACAAATAGCTGAGCTGACTGAGAAGGTGAACAAAAATAAGAAAAGTCTGGTAGCCAAAGACTGGGCTGAAAGTGCTACATCATCCGATGATGAGTTGTACAAAGATGCCAAATGTTACATGGCTAAAGAAGCTACTCGATGATTTGCTGAAGATCTGGCCAGTATGCAACAGCAGTCAGAGTCAGCTTACCAGGCATCCACCAGTCAGACTGCTCCACCTGAGGTAACTTCTTTCTCTAATATGTCTGATTATGATAAACTGTCCAGACTGAACAAACTTGGTGATGAGGTCCTTTTGCAAAAACACTTTAATCAAGAACTTAAGAGGGAAATTCATATGTTGAAACTTGATGTCAGTGCCAAAAATCACACCATTGAAAAACTTAAGTCTGAAGTCAAAGCACAAAAGCAATTGAACTCTATTCTAGTAAAAGAAGCTAAGACTGCAGAAGAAAAGTTTTTGAAAATTAAACAAATTACTGAATCATGGTGTATTGGTTCAAAAAGAGTTGCAAAGTGTGTCAATGTCCAAATACCTCATCAGATCCAAGCTATTTTTGATGGTGATTATGACAGGGCCATAGCCATAGCTGAAGTATGTGCTATGGAGCCTTGTTATCAACCCCCTTCACCACCCAAAGTCCAAACCAAAGGTACGAACTCTAAGCCAATTAAGTTGGTTCAGAAATCTGGTATTGGGTTTAGTGATCCTGAAATTGTTGGCCAAAGCATTGCTGAAGCTGTGTCTGAGACTGATAAGGTTGTTGAGTTAAAACCTGAAGAAAGTATTGACTTGTCAAAACTGACCATTACCCAGTCTGTGTCAGATTCCAATATTAAAACAAACAAGAACTCTAGGAGAATGAAAAGAAAGTTAGAGACCACAGTGTTCCAAAACAAAAGGCTAAGTTATTAAAGAATGAGAAGTCTGGTTCTCAAGGAAGTGTGTCACAAACCAAATCTGAGTCTATTTCAAATAACACTAAATCTGACTCTGACAAAATGATTTCCAAATATGTTGAGTCCAGAACTAGTGAGGTTTCAATTGATGCAAATTTTCTTAAAGATGTTTCTGATCCCAAAAATGTTGATCAAAGAAAATTAAGAACTGAATGTCAGAAATCTGGAATAGGCAAAGGTTTTGTTCAAAAGGAAACCTTAGTTGTTGCTAAAAAGAATTTCAAATCTGGTAAGGGACAGATCAAGCAACAATGGGTATCCAAATGTGATAAGAGTCAAAGTTCTACGACCCAATCTGAGTCAGACCCTTTGGTTAGCTCTGGTGAACCCATCTCCAGATGGGTTCCCAGAATGAACTAATCTCTTATTGCAAATGCAGGGCAGTCATGATGATAACACCTGCCACTTGGACAGTGGTTGTTCCAAGCATATGACCGGATGTAAGTCCCTGCTATGTAACTTTAGGATTCGCGCTGGTCCTAATGTTACTTTTGGAGATGATTCTCAAGGAAAGACGGAAGGTGTTGGTGTTCTTTCGAATGGTCCTCTTACTTTCAGAAGAGTCTCTTATGTTAATGGTTTGAAGCACAATCTGATTAGTGTGAGTCAGTTGTGTGATGCTAGTTATGAGGTGAGATTCAGGTCTGATAAGGGGATTGTTCTTGATTTAGAAGGCAATGTGGTTCTGATTGCAAAGAGGGATGAGTCTTTGTATTCTTTTGACATGAGAAATCCAACTGTCACAAGAGAAGTATGCTTCATGTCAAAGTCTCAAGATGAGCTGAATTGGTTGTGGCATAAAAGGTTGTCTCATATGAATTTCAAAGACATCAACAAGCTGTGTAAGAAAGAGTTGGTGTCTGGTCTTCCAGTGATCAAGTATGAGAAGGACAAGCTGTGTGGTGCTTGTGAGAAAGGCAAGCAACATAAAGCTACCTTTAAGTTTAAAACCTGCTCAACCATTGATAATTGTTTGGATCTGCTTCATATGGACTTGTTTGGATCAATTAGTACTCCATCATTCACTGGAATGAGGTACTCCTTGGTCATTGTTGATGAGTATTCAAGATACACCTGGGTTTTCTTTCTTAAACACCAGAGTGATGCTGCTGACACAATCATTGATTTCATCAAGCAAGCTGAAATTCTTTACAAAAGGCCTGTTAGGCAGTTAAGGAGTGATAATGGAACTGAATTCAAGAATATCACTCTTAACTCTTTTTGCAGAGAAAAGGGAATTTCACAAGTCTACTCAGCTGCTAGAACTCCTCAACAAAATGGTGTTGCAGAAAGAAGAAACAGAACTCTTATTGAAGCTGCCAGATCCATGATGGCTCAAAATAATGTGAAGTCTCATTTCTGGGCTGAAGCAATTCACACAGCTTGCTTTACCTAGAACAGATCCCTCATTGTGAAAAGAGACCAGAAAACTGCATATGAACTTCTTAGGGGGAGAAAACCTGAGATCGGTTTCCTAAGAATGTTTGGAAGTCCTTGCTATATTCTAAACCAGAAAGACCACCTTGGTAAGTTCGATGAGAAGTCAGATGAAGGTATCCTTCTTGGATATGCAACAATGATGAAAGCCTACAGAGTGTACAACAAGAGAACTAAAACAATTGAGAACTCTGTAAATGTAAGCATTGATGAAGGTTGTTCTAAGCCAGTTTGCTCTCCTTCTGAAGATGAAGACTTCAACTTTGAAGAACTGGCTGTACCTGAGAATGAGCCACCAACAAATCCTCCAGTTGGAGCTAATAATGCTCAAACTCAGGGGAGCAATTTTTAGAAGAAGAAGAAGAAGTTCCAATCTTTGAAGATGCTCAAACTGATCCTACTCCTACTGAAGTCATAGTTCAGAATCCATTTAATGACTCTTCAACTGGTTCAGACTCCTCCATTCCTGTCCAAGCTGATCAGCCTCTTCCTCAAACTGATCATGTTGGACCATCAAATCTGAATCAGTCCATTGTCCCTGTTACTAGATGGACAAAGAGTCATCCAATTGACCAAATCATTGGTGATCCACTCTCTGGTGTGAAAACAAGAAGAAAGGCAACAGGCAACTTCTGCATGTTTGTCAACTTTATAAGCAAAGTGGAACCAACTGAGGTTGATGAAGCTCTGGAAGATCCCTCTTGGGTTAATGCAATGCAAGATGAGCTAACACAGTTTGAAAGAAACAAGGTTTGGGAACTTGTTCCAAGACCTCATCACAAGACTGTGATTGGAACCAAGTGGGTCTACAGAAACAAAATGGATGAAAGGGGAGTTGTGACCAGAAACAAAGCAAGATTGGTAGCTCTTAGTTACAGACAAGAGGATGGAATTGATTATGATGAGACTTTTGCACCAGTGGCAAGATTAGAGGCAATCAGAGTGTTTTTGGCCTTCTCTGCTCACAAGGGTTTCAAGGTCTATCAAATGGATGTGAAGAGTGCTTTTCTTAATGGAAAGTTGGAAGAAGAAGTCTATGTTGAACAGCCTCCAGGTTTTGAAAATTCAAAGTTTCCTGACCATGTATTCAAGCTTGACAAGGCTCTCTATGGGTTAAATCAAGCTCCAAGGGCATGGTATGATACTTTGTCTAAATTCTTACTGGCTAATAAATTCAAAAGAGGTAATGTTGACAAGACTTTGTTTGTGAGAAAGTATAATGGTGATATTCTGCTGGTACAAATATATGTAGATGATATAATATTTGGTTCTAGCAGTGAAAGACTTTGCAAAAAGTTTTCAGAATTAATGTCTAAAAAGTATGAAATGAGCATGATGGGAGAACAAAACTATTTTCTGGGTTTACAAGTTAAACAGACTAAAAATGGAATTTTATAAACCAAGGAAAGTATGTTAAAGATCTCTTAAACAAATTTGGTTTTAGTGATTGCTCACCTATGAAAACTCCTATGGGAACTGGTGAAAAGCTGGATGAAGATAAAAATGGAAAATCTGTTGACATCACAGCTTATAGGGGTATGATAGGATCATTACTTTATTTAACTGCTAGTAGACCAGATATTATGTTTGCTACATGTCTTTGTTCAAGATATCAGGCTAGTCCTAAGGAATCTCATCTTAAGGCTGTAAAGAGAATCTTTAGATACCTTAAAGGTAGTCCCAATCTGGGTCTTTGGTATCCCAAAGACTCAGGGTTTGATCTAATTGGCTATTCAGATTCTGACTTTGCAGGCTGCAAGATTGATAGAAAAAGTACTTCAGGAGCTTGTCAAATGCTAGGTAATAGACTTGTAAGCTGGTCCAGTAAGAAGCAGCATTCAGTTTCCATTTCTACTGCAGAAGCTGAGTATGTTGCTGCTGGAAGCTGTTGCTCTCAAATCCTTTGGATGCAATATCAGCTTCAAGACTATGGTGTCACTGCAACAAAAACTCCAATCTTTTGTGACAGTACCAGTGCCATAGCAATCTCAAACAATCCTGTACTTCATTCAAGGACCAAGCACATTGATATAAGATATCATTTCATTAGGGATCATGTGATGAAAGAAGATGTTGAACTCCATTTCATTCCAACAGACAATCAGCTTGCTGACTTGTTCACAAAGCCATTGGATGAATCAAGGTTTAACTACCTTATAAGTAAGCTAGGTATGCTTAATTTGTAAAATGTAGTGAGCTAAGTAGTAGCAAATCTGACCCCTAAGAGTTTTACTAAAATTTTGAGGGCAAGCTGTGTCTGACACAGACTACTCTTTTATACTTGATGTTTATCAAGTAAAAGTGAGTAAGCTGAGTCTGACCCAGCTTCGTCGTTACTTTTGTTATTAAATATCTCAGTGCATTTTATTTGTTTCATTATTTTATTTAGCTTACGTATTGATCCTATTGGGATGCGACACGTGTAGTGGACCATACCAGTTACTGAAAAAGTACCACCACTACTTGTTGTTCATCCAATCAAAATCTCTCTCTCCACTATTTCCAAATCAGATATTTTGGGTTTGAATAAAACAATCAATCTAACCTAAATTTAAAATCACTTATTCATATTTTCATAAAATCAATTCTTTTTCTCTCTAATCTAATTACTGTTTTATTAAATTTACTTTCTTCTAAATTTGTTTTCAAAATGGCATCATCATCAAATAATTCTCAATCTTCTTCTGAATCTGAAAATCTTTTTCCAACTCCAAACAGTGAAAGTAAGTTATCTCCTTATGTGGTTGGAGATAAGGTAGTTGTTGTTCCCTCCGATCTTGATACTGGTAAAATCAAGATTGGAAGTCTGGTTTATGCTAATATACATCCTCCCTCATGGGCAAAAGGATATGATGAGATTGTTACTTTCATGTGGTATCATCCGTTTGGGAAAGTAATGATTGAGAAACCAGATTGGGTGTTTCAAGATCTCCTGTGTTAATTTTGGGCAAGCTGTGTTGTGAAACAAAACAAGAAGGGAGATGCTGCAATCTATGGCTCAGTCCTAAACGGTAAGAAAAAGGTATACATTTCTTACGAAAGGCTTAAGTCTGCATTTGAGCTGTCATATATGCCTGATGATGAATATGATCCTGTTGTGTCTCATGCTGAAGCCAAAAATGTTTTACAAGAAGTTGGATATACTGGTCCACTGGCTTCAGTTGTTAAAATGAAACATTTAACTGGTATTTGGAATTACTTATTGAGCACAATTTCAAAAACTTTACAAGTAAAGGCAGGCAGCTTTGATCAGCCTAATGTCCTAGAGTTGCAAATTTTTCATGCAATGGTCACTATGACCAAAATAGATTTTGCTGCTTTAATCTTTAAGGACCTTGTTGAGCGTGTAAATAAAAAGAGTCTTACCATACCCTATGGTAGGATTCTTGCACTCATTATTGAAGCTATCCTTGATAATGATTACAGCCTGGCAACTGGTCAGACTGTAGAGTGCAAGTCCATAAATTCAAACATTTTCAACAGTCCTAAGGTATCTGTGCAGGGTCTAACCCGAGCAATGCAGATTTACCTTGATTTTTGCAGGAGAAGAGAGGAGGAACAAGAAGCATTAAGGGAAGCTGTCCCTTCTTCGACGCGATCTGGGTCTGACACTCAATCTGCCAATTCAGGGGGACCCAGGTACACATGCTTCTGAACCCTCAAACTCTTCTGGATCTATGCATTCTTCTCCTTCAAAAGAGGGTGAAGGGTTGGCCATATCATCAGCCACTCTAGCCGCACCCTCACTCCAATTCAAATCAGCTTCAAAACAACCCAGTGTTGAGGACTTAGTGCCTCGCATTGTGAAAAAGAAAAGATCCACAAGGAAATCTGTGTCAGCTTTGGTGGGTAAAATTTCAACTCCAAAACCATTAGAAGTCCCACCTGGTTCAGTGGAAGCTGAGGAACGTTCCAAAGCTGTCCCTGATACCCAAGCTGACATACCGAATTCACCTCGCCCATCTACACTCTCCCAAAAGGGTGTAGACGAGATAAAAGGGACAACCGTATCTACCCAACCCTCCAAACAGGGTGAAGGTATTGAAACAAAGACCTCCTCCCAAGGTCATACTGAGTCTGTGCCGAAATCGCCATCATCAGCCTCCCAAAAGGTTGATGATATCATTAAAGGGATAACAATTGATCTAGCCCAGATCCAAGAGTCAGAGTCTGTGCACGTACAATCTGAGGATGGTCAGACAAAGGAGAGTAGTATCGAACGCCAAGGTGACACTGCTGCTCTTCCCAAAGATGATCAGACTCTCTTAATACACTCTGAGTCTGCACTGGCTGCCAATGCCTCTTCTATGTCACAAGAAGAGGTACAGGCCACAATTCTCCCTCATGATACTTTGGTGCAACAACACACCATTGTTGAAGGGCAATCCTCTACCCTTAACATTACACCTGCAAAGTCTGTGTCTGCATCTGTCCTTGGACAGAGGGACTCTGTAGGTTACTTGGCTGTCTTTAAGGCAGTCATGTCAGCCCCTTGTGCAGCAAAGGGAACCATTGATGGTCCTCACGATGTCAATGAGAACATAGTCATTATCTCCGGAAGTGACTCTTCATTCGATGATAAGTTTGCCCATCCATCCTCAAGGGATGATCTGATGGAAGTTGCTAGTGGAGGGGTTGATCATCATCAAGATCAACCAATTCCCATTAGCCATCAGCCTGAATCAAATGTCAATCTTTCTCAGGCTGATCAACTCATTATCAATTCTGACAGATCCACTCATGAGACTCACTCTCATGAGCAAATGTTCCAAGACTCCTTACACCTCCACCCCCTTCTATATTCCCCAATTGACCAAATTAAGGATTGCAGGCTTCTCTTTCCAGAGTCAGTGGCTTTTAAGCCAACTGCAAGTCCTTCCCAAGCTCCCACATTCTCATTTTCAGATGTGGTGGGTCAGCTCACTGAGGTCATTTCAACTCACAAGGTTGAGAACTCAAAGCTGACTGAATGCTTAGAAAAGATCCACAAGGAAATCTGTGTCAGCTTTGGTGGGTAAAATTTCAACTCCAAAACCATTAGAAGTCCCACCTGGTTCAGTGGAAGCTGAGGAACGTTCCAAAGCTGTCCCTGATACCCAAGCTGACATACCGAATTCACCTCGCCCATCTACACTCTCCCAAAAGGGTGTAGACGAGATAAAAGGGACAACCGTATCTACCCAACCCTCCAAACAGGGTGAAGGTATTGAAACAAAGACCTCCTCCCAAGGTCATACTGAGTCTGTGCCGAAATCGCCATCATCAGCCTCCCAAAAGGTTGATGATATCATTAAAGGGATAACAATTGATCTAGCCCAGATCCAAGAGTCAGAGTCTGTGCACGTACAATCTGAGGATGGTCAGACAAAGGAGAGTAGTATCGAACGCCAAGGTGACACTGCTGCTCTTCCCAAAGATGATCAGACTCTCTTAATACACTCTGAGTCTGCACTGGCTGCCAATGCCTCTTCTATGTCACAAGAAGAGGTACAGGCCACAATTCTCCCTCATGATACTTTGGTGCAACAACACACCATTGTTGAAGGGCAATCCTCTACCCTTAACATTACACCTGCAAAGTCTGTGTCTGCATCTGTCCTTGGACAGAGGGACTCTGTAGGTTACTTGGCTGTCTTTAAGGCAGTCATGTCAGCCCCTTGTGCAGCAAAGGGAACCATTGATGGTCCTCACGATGTCAATGAGAACATAGTCATTATCTCCGGAAGTGACTCTTCATTCGATGATAAGTTTGCCCATCCATCCTCAAGGGATGATCTGATGGAAGTTGCTAGTGGAGGGGTTGATCATCATCAAGATCAACCAATTCCCATTAGCCATCAGCCTGAATCAAATGTCAATCTTTCTCAGGCTGATCAACTCATTATCAATTCTGACAGATCCACTCATGAGACTCACTCTCATGAGCAAATGTTCCAAGACTCCTTACACCTCCACCCCCTTCTATATTCCCCAATTGACCAAATTAAGGATTGCAGGCTTCTCTTTCCAGAGTCAGTGGCTTTTAAGCCAACTGCAAGTCCTTCCCAAGCTCCCACATTCTCATTTTCAGATGTGGTGGGTCAGCTCACTGAGGTCATTTCAACTCACAAGGTTGAGAACTCAAAGCTGACTGAATGCTTAGAAAAGATCCAAAAGGATCAAGAATTGACGGATAAGAAGGTGGATAAAATGTCTAAGGAACAGACTGCACTTAAAGAGAGTGTTGTGAAAGCAGTTGACCTTATGCAAAAGAACCAAGAGAAGCTGACAGAGTCCCTTGAAAGTCTAACTAAGAAAATCAATGAAGAAATGGAAAGGAACAAAGGGACTCTGGGTCAGATCGAAAATGCTGCAACCAGATTCACAAGGAAAGTAACTGTTGAGCTTCAAGCTGCTAATAAGTCACAGGCAGATTTCAAGAAGGATTTGATTGAAGCCTCAACTAGTTTCAAGAACAAGGTTGCACTCCTCCATAATGATTTTGCTGAATTGAGAAGAGCCTGCTGTCTTACAAATGTAAAGATTGATGTCCTTAACAATCGAATTCCAGACTTCTTTGCCACTCCTGTGAGTTCTTTTCCTGGTGATGATGACAAAAAGGGGGAGAAGGATTATACCAAGGGGGAGAAGGGCTCCACTTCTAAGAAAAAGAGAAGTGAAATGAATAAAGCAGAAATTGAAAGGCAAAGAGCTGAGGTGGACAAGGACATTGAAGCTTATTTTGAAAGGGTGAGACAAAGAAATAACCAGGCTGATAGGAGGATAATTATGTATGGTTCTAATGTGGTTGGTAAGGAAGAAGAGATAAAAATACCAGAATCTGAGTCTGGTGGTACAAAGAATGTGAATGAAGAAGTTGAAAAGGAGAGTGATAAAATTGAGGGGGAGACCACTGATGGTGTTGAAAAAGTAACTGGAGGAATAAGGAAGGAAGTTGTGGTTGAAAAAGATATAAGGAAGGATGCTGGAGTTGAAAAATTGAAAAGAAAGATGAAGTCTATCCAAGCTGACCCTGTGCAAGCTGTGCCTGAACAAGCTGTGCAAACTGACACAGCTCCCAAAGAAGTAAACATTGAATCTTCTTCAAGTGATGACACAGTCACTCTATCTCAGTTTCAATTGAAGAAAAGAAAAACCGAAGCTGGGTCAAGTGGTTTGAAAGTCTTGACCCAAGAAGAAAAATGATTGGGAGCTGGCTGCTCGAAATGCACCTGGACTCAAAATGACACTTAAACAGGCTTATAAGTTTGTTGTGGAAGACAGACTAGAAAGAGAAAGAGTTGCTGCAACTAAGTCTGATTCTGAAATTGCCAAGGCTGTTCAAGAACAATTGAATAAAGAATATGAAGAAGATCTTGCAGCCATTGGTACTAAAAAGAAAGTTGTAAGCAAAGGCAAAGAAAAGAGGAAAATGGTGGTTCACTCAAAACCATCACAGAAAGTTAGAGATGTGGGGCAGAGTGTGAAAGCCCATAGTTGGTTTGATGCCTTGGAGAAAAGACAGGTAACTGAAAATATCCATTATAGAAGGCATCCAAAACCGATCCATCAGGTTATTTTGAAAAGACGAAAAGGAAAAAGCATTCCAAGCATAAGGCTTACAAGGAAAGGTTTTGAATCTAACTGGGAAACCTATGATCTTGACAAGCTGCTTGATCTAGGTTATACAGAATGGGTTGAGTTGCATGACCACATCACTGGTATGCCTGGAATCCACAAAGAGGCTGTCTTGGAAGCCATTGAGAAGAAGTTGGCTGCTATTGTGAAATACAAAATTGATATCACTGGTCTTCCAAGACCAAGAGCATATGATTTGGATGATGAAGATAAGTCAGAAGAGCCACTCAAGAAGAAGAGGAAAAGAAATGTTAGGCTCGAAGCTCCTGAAAGTGATCACACAGACTTCCTCAGAAATTTGAACCCTTCAGAGTTTTTTGGGTTATTATCTACTGATGCTCTAGACAGACTTCTAAGTCATCTTAATCTGTCTCTACCTGTTGGTGTGGAAAATGCAAGAAGTGGAATGCATATTACTGAACCTGAACATGGCATGTATTTTGTGGATACAAAAGGGAATCTTGTATTCCAAAGAACTGCTGAGCTAAACGAGGTACCAACTATGCACCTTTTTATCTTGTACAGATTTTGTTTTGCTTTCAATGAACAAGGTAATGGGTATGAGCAGTTCCTTATTAATGAAGGACTAGATAGGAAGGTAGATGTGACGATTGCTCCATCTTTTGAAGTTAAACAAGAAACTGTAGAATTAATTGGGGAATAGAGTCTTATTGTAACACTTTGTATTTCTCTAATATACAAGTAGTTGTACAAATTCAGTTGTCTTGTTAGAATTTCATATCAGATTGAAAAGAACCCAAAAGATTCAAAGGGTCACAAACTGTTAGTCATATTTTTCTTTGATTCTTTGTAAGCTGTATGTTAAAAGCGTAGTTAGGTTTTGTCATCATCAAATAGGGGGAGATTGTTGAGTCCCAATGTTTGTTGTAAATTTAATGATGACAAATCTGACCTATAAACACTTAGTAATCTTTTGGTTCTTGTAATCTGATCTGGGTCAGACTAAGCTGACACAACTTGCGATATGTAACTGACCCAGATCACGCTTCATGTTCATAATTGTAATACTATATGGAAGCAAGTGTTATTCAAGCTGCATCAACAACATTAAAGCATTCAATCCAAGTCGAAGAGGAGGATTGAAGATAGAGGACCAAACTGTTAGTGGAAGACAGATTGGAACTAGCAGTCAGCTTGGAAACACTTAGGCAGATTGGTGCCGTGACAAACCGCCCAATCTGTGTCAACAATCAAAGTGAAGATAACAACCTGGATTGAAGATAAGGACTATGACGTGACTAGAAATATTCCTAGTATCCAGGTTGGTGGTTGTTTACATATGCGTGTTCACACTCTTATTGGACGATGAAGAATGTGCAGCTGTACATGGGGGACCACAAGTACGATGAAGGCACGATTGTTTATTCTTCTGATCGTCCAATACAATAAGACTACGTGGTTGATTTGGACACCAAGTGACGAGGAGCTTTCGCCTATAAAAGCAACACTCCTTGTATGCATATGTGTGGCATTTTCCTGAGAATCATTCTTCACACAAAGTTTCTCTGCTCTTATACACAGCTTAGTCTGTACGAGATCAGCTTGGGCTGACTCTCTTGAGCTGAAACTTATTGATTGTTGTTTGTCATTTCATAGGGTTGTTTAGATATTTGTAGGCTATCTTTATTCCGCAACAACCCTGTAATTCTTTGTATAGATTATTTCTTAATAAAGAGTTACATTTGAAAACCGCAATCTGTGTTCAAGAATGCTTTTATTTTCTACTGCTTTACTGTTTTAATGATTTTTGTTCTTTACATGCATTAAGTATTTTGAGTCTTAAAACGTTGCTTAAAAGTTTGTAAAGTTCGAGAAAAGTTGTATTCACCCCCTCTACAACTATCCTGTGTACAATATACTTTGGTATATTGATACACCATGGGACGTATCACATGTGCAAGTGTAGGGATGGTTTTCGGTACGGAACGGTACCGAAACCGACTAATACCAAAACCGAAAACATACTAAAGTACCGAAACCGACTAATACCAAAACCGAAAACATACTAAAGTGAGAACCGAATACCGTACCGATTACATGGGTACGGTACCGGTACCGGTTTTTCGGTATCAATACCGAATAGTACCGAAAATAAAGGTAAAAACTTAAGATCCGTATGAATCCATGGATACATATATTGCATTTGATCCATATAATTAGTGGTTCTATACCGTTTTACAGATCGAACAATTAAGGTATTCATTTTTTTTTGTTTACACTGCATATTAAAACCAACACCTATTTCCGTTATATATGAAAACGAACACCTACTTGAGTCTACAAATGTATGAGTACATGTGAGTTTTGTAATAATGGATCCATATTTTCATACTATCACAAATGAGATTATTTTTGAATAATACACAAATTCCTTATTATCTGCTAAGTTTTTTAATAACAATCTGTATCTGTTCAAGCCAACCCCACCATTTTGATCCTAGATACTACATGTTTTCTCCTTTTACTCGTCTACCATTTGGCCATGCTGTTCCTCACATTTTCAATTGGAAAATATATGTAATTGTTAGTATTGCAAGTCTTGGAGTTTGCACTAGGCACACATAATACAATCATGACATTACAGTTTGTTTAGTTTTTAATCAAGCTACGGTCAGAACATAAGAAATTTAACTAATGGTGTGTACGGTACTAATAATCGGTTTCCCCGTACCGAACCGGTACCGAACCGATTGGTACCAAAACCGATTTCACCAAATATCCAAAACCGATACCGAAACCGAATCCCTTTCGGTACCGATTTTCGGTACCGGTTCGGTTTCGGTTATTCGGTAATCTTTCTCATCCCTATGCAAGTGAAATAGGTGAAGGAAAAGGAAAGTGTGTAACTGAGAATTCATTTTGTTCTTTTTGGAAGGGGTGTTCTCAATCTAACCTTTTCCTCAATGCTTATTACTATCTAATTAAAATATTTTCATCTTAACAGTGATTTACAAGTTGCTTAAGCGTTTAAAATGTACTAACTTATTAAGTACAGCTAGAGGGATCCATTTCAATTCTTTTTTCTATTGGACCTTGTTGGAATCAAGTCACTCATACTTTACAAGATTTGAAGATGACAAACAGTTTATGAAATACTTAAGTCTTTGGTTCTGGAGCTGAGTCAGCTTGGAAAGTTCCAAGCTGAGTCAGCCTGGACATCTTCACTGGAAGATGGTATCTTTCGAGCTGCATCAAAAGAAGAACAAGCACTTGGTCTAAATCAAAGATGAAGAACAAGGATAGAAGGCCAAGCTGATGGGTGGAAATCAACTTGGATCTTGCAGTCAGCTTGGAAAGTTCCAAGCTGAGTCAGCCTGGACATCTTCACTGGAAGATGGTATCTTTCGAGCTGCATCAAAAGAAGAACAAGCACTTGGTCTAAATCAAAGATGAAGAACAAGGATAGAAGGCCAAGCTGATGGGTGGAAATCAGCTTGGATCTTGAGTCAGCTTGGAAAGTTCCAAGCTGAGTCAGCCTGGACATCTTCACTGGAAGATGGTATCTTTCGAGCTGCATCAAAAGAAGAACAAGCACTTGGTCTAAATCAAAGATGAAGAACAAGGATAGAAGGCCAAGCTGATGGGTGGAAATCAACTTGGATCTTGCAGTCAGCTTGGAAAGTTCCAAGCTGAGTCAGCCTGGACATCTTCACTGGAAGATGGTATCTTTCGAGCTGCATCAAAAGAAGAACAAGCACTTGGTCTAAATCAAAGATGAAGAACAAGGATAGAAGGCCAAGCTGATGGGTGGAAATCAGCTTGGATCTTGCAGTCAGCTTGGAAAGTTCCAAGCTGAGTCAGCCTGGACATCTTCACTGGAAGATGGTATCTTTCGAGCTGCATCAAAAGAAGAACAAGCACTTGGTCTAAATCAAAGATGAAGAACAAGGATAGAAGGCCAAGCTGATGGGTGGAAATCAGCTTGGATCTTGCAGTCAGCTTGGAAAGTTCCAAGCTGAGTCAGCCTGGACATCTTCACTGGAAGATGGTATCTTTCGAGCTGCATCAAAAGAAGAACAAGCACTTGGTCTAAATCAAAGATGAAGAACAAGGATAGAAGGCCAAGCTGATGGGTGGAAATCAGCTTGGATCTTGCAGTCAGCTTGGAAAGTTCCAAGCTGAGTCAGCCTGGACATCTTCACTGGAAGATGGTATCTTTCGAGCTGCATCAAAAGAAGAACAAGCACTTGGTCTAAATCAAAGATGAAGAACAAGGATAGAAGGCCAAGCTGATGGGTGGAAATCAGCTTGGATCTTGCAGTCAGCTTGGAAAGTTCCAAGCTGAGTCAGCCTGGACATCTTCACTGGAAGATGGTATCTTTCGAGCTGCATCAAAAGAAGAACAAGCACTTGGTCTAAATCAAAGATGAAGAACAAGGATAGAAGGCCAAGCTGATGGGTGGAAATCAACTTGGATCTTGCAGTCAGCTTGGAAGGTTCCAAGCTGAGTCAGCCTGGACATCTTCACTGGAAGATGGTATCTTTCGAGCTGCATCAAAAGAAGAACAAGCACTTGGTCTAAATCAAAGATGAAGAACAAGGATAGAAGGCCAAGCTGATGGGTGGAAATCAACTTGGATCTTGCAGTCAGCTTGGAAAGTTCCAAGCTGAGTCAGCCTGGACATCTTCACTGGAAGATGGTATCTTTCGAGCTGCATCAAAAGAAGAACAAGCACTTGGTCTAAATCAAAGATGAAGAACAAGGATAGAAGGCCAAGCTGATGGGTGGAAATCAACTTGGATCTTGCAGTCAGCTTGGAAAGTTCCAAGCTGAGTCAGCCTGGACATCTTCACTGGAAGATGGTATCTTTCGAGCTGCATCAAAAGAAGAACAAGCACTTGGTCTAAATCAAAGATGAAGAACAAGGATAGAAGGCCAAGCTGATGGGTGGAAATCAGCTTGGATCTTGCAGTCAGCTTGGAAAGTTCCAAGCTGAGTCAGCCTGGACATCTTCACTGGAAGATGGTATCTTTCGAGCTGCATCAAAAGAAGAACAAGCACTTGGTCTAAATCAAAGATGAAGAACAAGGATAGAAGGCCAAGCTGATGGGTGGAAATCAACTTG
The DNA here is from genome assembly GCA_034093135.1 of Erigeron breviscapus. NCBI lineage: Eukaryota > Viridiplantae > Streptophyta > Magnoliopsida > Asterales > Asteraceae > Erigeron > Erigeron breviscapus. The sequence goes on along the minus strand of CM067175.1, from coordinate 41,362,949 downwards.
GATCTTGCAGTCAGCTTGGAAAGTTCCAAGCTGAGTCAGCCTGGACATCTTCACTGGAAGATGGTATCTTTCGAGCTGCATCAAAAGAAGAACAAGCACTTGGTCTAAATCAAAGATGAAGAACAAGGATAGAAGGCCAAGCTGATGGGTGGAAATCAGCTTGGATCTTGCAGTCAGCTTGGAAAGTTCCAAGCTGAGTCAGCCTGGACATCTTCACTGGAAGATGGTATCTTTCGAGCTGCATCAAAAGAAGAACAAGCACTTGGTCTAAATCAAAGATGAAGAACAAGGATAGAAGGCCAAGCTGATGGGTGGAAATCAGCTTGGATCTTGCAGTCAGCTTGGAAAGTTCCAAGCTGAGTCAGCCTGGACATCTTCACTGGAAGATGGTATCTTTCGAGCTGCATCAAAAGAAGAACAAGCACTTGGTCTAAATCAAAGATGAAGAACAAGGATAGAAGGCCAAGCTGATGGGTGGAAATCAACTTGGATCTTGCAGTCAGCTTGGAAGGTTCCAAGCTGAGTCAGCCTGGACATCTTCACTGGAAGATGGTATCTTTCGAGCTGCATCAAAAGAAGAACAAGCACTTGGTCTAAATCAAAGATGAAGAACAAGGATAGAAGGCCAAGCTGATGGGTGGAAATCAACTTGGATCTTGCAGTCAGCTTGGAAAGTTCCAAGCTGAGTCAGCCTGGACATCTTCACTGGAAGATGGTATCTTTCGAGCTGCATCAAAAGAAGAACAAGCACTTGGTCTAAATCAAAGATGAAGAACAAGGATAGAAGGCCAAGCTGATGGGTGGAAATCAGCTTGGATCTTGCAGTCAGCTTGGAAAGTTCCAAGCTGAGTCAGCCTGGACATCTTCACTGGAAGATGGTATCTTTCGAGCTGCATCAAAAGAAGAACAAGCACTTGGTCTAAATCAAAGATGAAGAACAAGGATAGAAGGCCAAGCTGATGGGTGGAAATCAACTTGGATCTTGCAGTCAGCTTGGAAGGTAAATTGTCAGCCTGGAGTATTGCAAGTGCTCCAGAGTTGTTATCAAACCCAAAGCTGATTGGGGTGATGAGGATAGGAGAATGGTCAACTTGGATGTAAGGGCCAGAAACTTTATTGTCCAAGCTGTACCTAAGGACAATTATAGAGCCATTAGACACTGTCCTAGTGCTAAAAAAATGTGGGATACTTTGACTGTTATATATGAGGGATGTGCAACTTCTATGGAGTCTACCAAGACTACCTTGACTAGAAGGTATGAAAGATTCTTTGCACATAAGAATGAATCCCTCACTGACACTCATACCCGATTTAATGCACTTGTTAATGACTTGATTGTTATTGACATACATAAAGATGATGATGTACTTAAAAGCAAATTTCTAGATTCATTACCTTTAAAATGGAATAATTATGTTGCTAGTGTCAAGTTGAGTCCAGTGTACAAAGAACTTGACTTACCAGGTTTTTATGGGTTGTTTCACAACCATGAATGCACTGAAGCTGAAAAGCTTATTGCCGTGGGTGATGTTGTGGGAAGCTCTAGCTTTGCACTTGTTGCATCTTCTACAGAGCATCCCAGCCCACTGTGTGATGAGCCTATTCCAAATCAGTTTGTGTGTGATACTGTTGAAACTGAGAAACAATGTGAATCTGGTACTGAATATTATTCAATTGATGAAACTGAGGGTTTAGCCAATGAGGTTGCCATGTTGGCTGAAAGATTGAGGTGAAGAAATTTTTCAAAATTTAAAGGAAAAGGAATTTCTAAAAGTGACAAACCCAAAAAGCCTTTGGATATGTCAAAAATTACTTGTTATAAATGTGGTAAAACTGGTCATATGGCTAATGATTGTAAATCAAAACCCACTCAACAAGCTGATACTTCTAAACCTAAAAATGGTGGAAAAGATGAAAAATACTCTAAACTCAAGCTGAAATATGGAAAAACACTTTTAGATAATTTACATTCCGCATTAAAGTATTTTTAAGGCTGATTAAGTAAAAGTTGTATTCACCCCGCCCCCCCTCTACAACTCTTTGAGACATATTAAACCATCCTGTTATCTCCTTTGGGACCTATCAGGTGGTATCAGAGCAGGGGTTTTGTAGTAAACTTAACTTGATCCCTGTCTTTTTATTATTATTGTTTAAAATTGGTTTAAAACTTGTCTCAACCTATGTATACTGATAATGGTTCTTCAACCAGACCACCCGTGTTTGATAAGACTGATTTTAGTGGGTGGAAAGGAAGAATGTCTCTTTTTCTTGAATCAATTGATAATGACATGCCTGACATACTTGTTGATGGACCTTATGTTCCAAGGGATACAGTAATCACACCAAGGCCAACTTCAACTGATGGAGCTGAGCCTGGTTCACCTGATGTCAGAGTTGTTATCAAACCCAAAGCTGATTGGGGTGATGAGGATAGGAGAATGGTCAACTTGGATGTAAGGGCCAGAAACTTTATTGTCCAAGCTGTACCTAAGGACAATTATAGAGCCATTAGACACTGTCCTAGTGCTAAAAAAATGTGGGATACTTTGACTGTTATATATGAGGGATGTGCAACTTCTATGGAGTCTACCAAGACTACCTTGACTAGAAGGTATGAAAGATTCTTTGCACATAAGAATGAATCCCTCACTGACACTCATACCCGATTTAATGCACTTGTTAATGACTTGATTGTTATTGACATACATAAAGATGATGATGTACTTAAAAGCAAATTTCTAGATTCATTACCTTTAAAATGGAATAATTATGTTGCTAGTGTCAAGTTGAGTCCAGTGTACAAAGAACTTGACTTACCAGGTTTTTATGGGTTGTTTCACAACCATGAATGCACTGAAGCTGAAAAGCTTATTGCCGTGGGTGATGTTGTGGGAAGCTCTAGCTTTGCACTTGTTGCATCTTCTACAGAGCATCCCAGCCCACTGTGTGATGAGCCTATTCCAAATCAGTTTGTGTGTGATACTGTTGAAACTGAGAAACAATGTGAATCTGGTACTGAATATTATTCAATTGATGAAACTGAGGGTTTAGCCAATGAGGTTGCCATGTTGGCTGAAAGATTGAGGTGAAGAAATTTTTCAAAATTTAAAGGAAAAGGAAAAGGAAATTTCTAAAAGTGACAAACCCAAAAAGCCTTTGGATATGTCAAAAATTACTTGTTATAAATGTGGTAAAACTGGTCATATGGCTAATGATTGTAAATCAAAACCCACTCAACAAGCTGATACTTCTAAACCTAAAAATGGTGGAAAAGATGAAAAATACTCTAAACTCAAGCTGAAATATAAGAAACTGAAAGCACAGGTTGCCAAGCTGAGTGAGAAGAGTCTTGTTGCAAAAGATTGGGCATAAAGTGCAACTTCATCTGATGATGAAACCTATGAAGATGCTCAATGCTTCATGGTCAAAGAACAGTTAGCAAAGTGTCAAGAAATCAAGGAGATGTGCTTGATGGCCAAAGATGCTACTGAAAAACTTCTTGATGGCATGACCAAGCTGAGAGAAGAAAGTGATCAGCTTACCCAGTCAGCTCACTCTGCATCCACTGTTCAAGAGGTATCTCTTTTTTTTCTCTTTCTAATGAAGAAAAACTTGCTAAACTGAACAAACTTGGTGATGAGGTTCTTTTACAAACACATTTTAATAAACAGCATAAAATGGAAATTGTGTCTTTGAGAAACGAAATTTTAGTACAAACTCAGTCTATTGAAAAACTTCAGTCAGAAATCAAAGCTTTAAAAAGAGTAAATGTTTCTCTTTTGCAAGAAGCAAAGGAAGCTGATGAAAAGAAATTGAAAATCAAGCACATAACTGAGTCTTGGTGTACTAGTTCTAAAAGAACTGCCAAGTGTAAAATGAGCAAGTACCTCAACAAATTCAGGCCATATTTGATGGTGACTATGACAAAGCTATTGCCATAAGTGAAGTATGTGCAATGGAACCTTGTTATCATCCTATACCTACTACAGTTATTCACACCAAAAGGATTCTTAAAAAGCAGTCTGAAAATCCTGGTCTTGGTTTGGTTTATGGTTGAAATTTGAAAACCTTATCTGATGGTGTCACTACTATTGAGTCTGTCCCTACCAAGTCTAAAGTCAGCATGGATTCACCCAAGCTGACTGACTCTCCCTTAGAATCTAGTAGTGAACTTAAGACCAAGGAAAACTCTCCTAAGCTGACTAATCAAAATATTCAAAAAGTTAAAAAGAACAAATCTATTTAGAAGAGTCACTTTGATCAAATCAGCTCCAAGGGAAAATCGAAAACACCCAGTCAAGACTCAGATCAACTTATCTCTAAGTTGATTAAGTCCAGGCTGAGTGAGATTTTAAAAGAGGTTTCTTTTTTAAACAGCCTTTCAAAAATTGATCAAAAGAAACTCAGAGTTGAGTCAAAGAAAGCTGGAATTGGTAAAGGATATTTAAGATAGTCTGAATCCAAAGTTGTAGAAAACATTTTTAAAGAAAAATCTAAGCAACAATGGAAAGTAAAATAAAATGACAAGAGTTCTTCTTCTTCTACCCAAACTGAGTCTAGCACTTCAGTCAGCTCAAGTGAACCCATCCTTGGATGGGTTCCCAAAAAGAACTAACTCTTTTCATGATTGCAGGGCATTCACAATGCATTTATCTGGTACTTGGACAGTGGATGTTCCAAGCATATGACCGGATGTAAGTCCCTGTTATGTGACTTTAGGAACAGACTTGGTCCTAATGTCACTTTTAGTGAGGATTCTCAAGGAACTACAGAAGGATATGGTTCTCTTACAAATGGTCCTCTCACATTCAGAAAAGTCTCTTATGTCAGTGGTCTGAAACACAATTTGATTAGTGTTAGCCAACTGTGTTATGCTGGCTATGAAGTGAGATTTCGAGCTGATAGAGGGATTGTTTGTGATTTGGAAGGAAATGTTGTTCTGATTGCTAAAAGAGATGAATCTCTTTAGACTTTTGATATGAGCAAGCCTACAGTGTTGAAAGAAGTGGTTATGGCACAAATTACTATCTCATATGAATTTCAAAGATATTAATAAGTTAAGCAAAAAGGAGTTAGTCTCTGGTCTTCGTGCTATCAAGTATGAGAAAGACAAATTGTGCAGTGCCTGTGAGAAAGGGAAGCAACAAAGCTTCTTTCAAATCTAGAACATGTTCAACTATTGAATCCTATTTAGATTTACTGCATATGGATCTGTTTGGTCCAGTTAGTACACCTTCCTTAAATGGGAAAAAGTACTAACTGGTTATTATAGATGAGTATTCAAGGTTTACATGGGTCTTATTTCTAAAAGCCAAAAGTGAAGCTGCTGAAGTAATCATTAATTTCATCAAGAATGTTGAAGTCCTTTACAAGAAGCCAGTTAGACAGCTTAGAAGTGACAATGGGACTGAGTTCAGAAATCAAACTCTACACTCTTTTTGCATTAGTAAAGGCATCTCTCAATGTTATTCAGCTTCTAGAACTCCACAACAAAATGGAGTTGCTGAAAGAGGAAACAGAACCCTGATTGAAGCTGCAAGATCCATGCTAGCTCAAAATGGTGTGAAGGTTCATTTCTGGACTGAAGCAATTCACACAGCTTGCTTCACCCATAACAGATCATTGATTGTTAAAAGACATCAGAAGACAGCATATGAAGTTTTGAAGGGCAAAAGACCTGAAATAGGGTTCTTAAGAATGTTTGGAAGTCATTGCTTCATTCTGAATCAAAGAGACCATCTTGGCAAATTTGATTCCAAAGCTGATGAAGGAATTTTTCTTGGTTATTCTACACTCATGAAAGCCTACAGAGTGTACAACAAAAGAACAAGAGTGATTGAAGACACATTTCATGTAAAAATAGATGAATCAAACTCAGTCAACTCAGCTCAAGAAGATGGTGATTTTGACTTTGAAGAGCTTGCTGTTCCTAACTGTGATCCTCCTACTGATCCTATTATTGAAGAAGATAATGCACCTGTTGAGGGGGAGATTCCTATTTTTCATGATCTTGATGCAGAGCTGAATCAGCCTCATGTTTCTACTCAACCTCAAAAGACAATTGAAACTATTTTACCCATCTGTGAGCAAACTCAAGCTGATAATCCTATCAGCTCAGCCAACTCAGTTGTTCAAGATCTCAACAGTGATCAAGCTGAGTCTGTACCTCAAGTTGATTCTCAATCCACTAAAGAGGAAGCTGATCAAGAAGTAAAGAATGTTCCAGTTCATGCTACAAAGTGGACAAGAAGTCATCCAATTGATAAGATTATTGGTGATCCCATTTCAAAGGTTCAGACAAGAAGAAATGCCACTGGAAATTTCTGCATGTTTGTGATTTTTGTTAGCAAGACTGAGCCAATTGAAGTTGAAGAAGATCTAAGTGATCCATCATGGGTGAGTGCCATGCAAGAGGAACTCACTCAGTTTGAAAGGAACAAGGTGTGGAAACTGGTTCCCAAACTAGCTGATAAGACCATTATTGGGACAAGGTGGGTCTTTAAAAACAAGATGGATGAAAGAGGTATTGTGACAAGAAACAAGGCAAGATTGGTTGCTCAAGGTTACAGTCCACAAGATGGAATAGATTATGATGAGACCTTTGCTCATGTTGCTAGGCTTAAAGCAATAAGAATCTTTCTAGCATACTCAGCCTACAAAGGATTCAAAGTGTATCAGATGGATGTGTAAAGTGCCTTTCTGAATGGCAAACTTGATGAAGAAGTTTTTGTACATCAACCTCCTGGTTTTGAAAGTTACAAGTATCCAAACCATGTCTACAAGTTGGACAAAGCTCTCGATGGATTGAAGCAGGCTCCAAGAGCATGGTATGATACACTGTCCAAATTCTTACTTAAGAATAAGTTTGAAAGAGGTAATGTTGACAAAACTTTGTTTGTGAGAAAGTTAGGAAAAGATATCTTGTTAGTTCAAATTTATGTGGATGATATTATTTTTGGTTCAACTAATGACAAATTATGCAAAACGTTTTCTGAGTTGATGTCCAAAAATTATGAAATGAGTATGATGGGTGAATTAACCTATTTTCTTGGTCTTCAAATTAAGCAATCCAATTATGGAATTTTTATTAATCAAGGAAAATATGTTAAAGATTTACTCAAGAGATTTGGTTTTGACAATTGCTCTCCAATGAAAATACCTATGGGTGTTGCCACCAAGCTGAGTGAAGATATCAGTGGGAAACCAGTTGATGTCACAGCTTATAGGGGCATGATAGGTTCTTTGTTATACTTAACTGCTAGTAGACCAGATATTATGTTTACCACATGTCTTTGTGCTAGATATCAAGCTTGTCCCAAAGAATCTCATCTTCAAGCTGTGAAACGAATTTTTAGGTACCTTAAAGGTACACCCAATCTGGGTCTTTGGTATCCCAAAGACTCAGGGTTTGATCTAATTGGGTATTCAGATTCAGACTTTGCAGGTTGTAAGATTGACAGGAAAAGTACAACAGGAAGTTGTCAATTGCTTGGCAATAGGTTAGTCAGCTGGGCTAGCAAGAAGTAACACTCAGTCTCAACTTCTACTGCTGAAGCTGAATATGTTGCTGCTGGAAGCTGTTGTTCTCAAATCCTATGGATGCAGCATCAGCTTGCTGACTATGATATCATTGTGTCCATAACTCTTATTTTCTGTGACAACACAAGTGCCATTGCAATTACCAACAATCCTGTTAATCATTCAAGGACTAAGCATACTGATGTTAGATATCATTTCATTAGAGACCATGTCATGAAGGAAGATATTGAACTCCATTTTATTTCAACAGACAATCAGCTTGCAGACTTGTTTACCAAGCCTCTTGATGAAGCAAGGTTTAATACCTTGCTGAGAAGGCTGGGAATGTTAAATATGGAATAATCTACTAAGGAAGACTCAAGCAGACTGACCTTAGTTTTGACCTAAGGATGACCAAGCTAAGTCAGCTTAGCTTGGAGTCAGCTTGGATTTTACTTAGTAAGTTATTTTATATTTTACATTCCCTGTTGTTGTAAATAAAATATTGTTTTACTCAGTTTGTCTCTCCTTCCTCTGTACGAACCACAACCGTTACTCCCTCCATGGTAAAAAATAATCGTTGGGGTAAGTGTACTTTCTCTCTCCAATATACTTTGGTATATTGATACACCTTGGAACGTATCAATTGGTATTAGATTAGGGGTTAAGAATTAACTTGACTTGATCCTTGCATATTTCCCTTAATATTAAAGCATTATGTCATCATATATTGATAATGGTTCTTCAACCCGACTACCCATGTTTGATTAAGATGATTTCAGTGGGTGGAAAGGTCGAATGTCTTTGTTCCTTGAATCCATCGATAACAATATGCATGACATCCTTGCGGATAGTCCTTATGTTCCTACACAAACTGTTGTGGTAGAAGCTGTGGTCAGGGAAGGTCAACCAACCATTCCTGCCACAGTCAAGTCTATTGTTAAGGACAAGGCAGATTGGGGGGATGAGGATAGAAGGTTGGTAAACTTGGATGTGAAGGCTAGAAATTTCATTGTCCAAGCTGTGCCCAAAGACCTTTACCATTCTATTAAAATGTATTCTACACCTAAGAAAATGTGGGGTACATTGACTGTCATGTTTTAGGGTTGCTCTACTTCCATGGAATCCACAATTACTACATTGACTAGGAGGTATGAGAGATTTTTCTCTTTGAGAAATGAATCCTTGACTGACACTCATACCAGCTTTAATGCTTTGGTAAATGATTTAGCTGCTGTTGGAATTGTTAAGAAAAATGAGGTTTTAAAGAGTAAATTTCTTGATTCATTACCACCTAAATGGAACAACTGTATTTCTTCTGTTAAATTAAGTTCTGTTTATCATGATCTTGATCTCCCTGGACTTTTTGGTTTGCTTCATAACCAAGAATTTTCAGAGGCTGAAAAGTTAATTGCTATGGGTGATTCTTATAGTCAGCCTGCTGCTGCACTTGTTGCTTCTATGACTGAACACCCTAGTTCAATTAGTAATGAGACCATTCCTTGTGTTAATGATGATATTCCTGTTATGTCTAATCTTAACTCTGTTTGTGCTGAATCTGAATGTGATGAATCTGATGGTGATGAACTAGCTAATGAAGTAGCTATGTTGGCTGAAAAGGATCAGAAGGAGATCCTTTAATAAGTTCAAAGGAAAATGAAAAGGTGGCCAAGTTGACAAAACCAAGAAGCCATTTGACATGTCCAAATTCACTTGTTACAAGTGTGGCAAGACTGGACATATGGCTGGAGATTGCAGATCTAAAGAATCTACTTAAGTTGTGCCATCCAAAGGTGGAAGAGGTGAAAAATACTCAAAGCTCAAGACTAAGTACAAATCCTTGAAAGCACAAGTAGCTGAGCTGACTGAGAAGGTGAACAAAAGTGAAAAGAATCTGGTAGCCAAAGACTGGGATGAAAGTGCCACATCATCTGATGATGAGCTGTATAAAGATGCCAAGTGTTTCATGGCTAAAGAAACTACTCAAAGATTTGCTGAAGATCTGGTGAAAATACAACAGCAATCTGAGTCAGCTCACCAGGCATCTACCAGTCAGACTGCTCCACCTGAGGTAACTTCTTTTTCCAATCTGTCTGATAATGAGAAACTGTCCAGACTGAATAAACTTGGTGATGAGGTTCTGCTACAAAAACACTTTAATCAAGAACTCAAAAAGAAAATACATGTTTTGAAACTTGATAACAGCTCTAAGAGTCACACCATTGAAAAACTAGAATCTGAAGTTAAAGCTCAAAAACAATTAAACTCCATTTTGGTTAAAGAAGCTAAAACTGCAGAAGAAAAGTTTTTAAAGGTTAAACAAATTACTGAAACATGGTGTATAAGTTCCAAAAGAGTTGCTAAGTGTGTGAATGACCAAATACCTCATCAGATCCAAGATATTTTTGATGGTGATTATGATAGGGCCATAGCCATTGCTGAAGTATGTGCTATGGAGCCTTGTTATCAGCCTCCTTCACCACCTAAAGTCCAAACAGATAGAATGAATTGTAAACCAATTAAGATGGTTCAGAAATCGGGTATTGGGTTTAAAGATCCTGAAACCATTGGTCAGACCATTGCTGAAGCTGTGTCTGAATCTGATAAGGTTGTTGAGTTAAAACCTGAAGAAAGTCTTGACTTGTCCAAGCTGACCATCACCCAATCTGAATCAGATTCAAAGACTAAAACAAACAAGAGTAGTTTAAAGAAAAATAAAAGAAAGGTTAGAGATCACAGTGTTCCTAAAGAGAAAATAAAGCTTTTAAAGAGTAAGAAGTATGGTTCTCTAGGAAATGAGTCACAAACAAAATCTGAGTCTGTTTCAAGTAACACCAAGTCTGACTCTGACAAAATGATTTTAAAATATGTTGAGTCCAAAACTGATAAGGTGTCAATGGAAGCAAATTTTCTTAAGAATGTGTCTGATCCAAAAACTGTTGATCAAAGAAAATTGAGAGCAGAATGTAAGAAATCTGGAATAGGCAAAGGTTTTGTTCAAAAGGAAACTCTAAATGTTGCTAGAAAGAACTTTGAATCTGGTAAAGGACAGACCAAGCAACAATGGGTTTCAAAATGTGATAAGAGTCTAAGTTCAGTTACCCAATCTGAGTCAGCTCACCAGGCATCTACCAGTCAGACTGCTCCACCTGAGGTAACTTCTTTTTCCAATCTGTCTGATAATGAGAAACTGTCCAGACTGAATAAACTTGGTGATGAGGTTCTGCTACAAAAACACTTTAATCAAGAACTCAAAAAGAAAATACATGTTTTGAAACTTGATAACAGCTCTAAGAGTCACACCATTGAAAAACTAGAATCTGAAGTTAAAGCTCAAAAACAATTAAACTCCATTTTGGTTAAAGAAGCTAAAACTGCAGAAGAAAAGTTTTTAAAGGTTAAACAAATTACTGAAACATGGTGTATAAGTTCCAAAAGAGTTGCTAAGTGTGTGAATGACCAAATACCTCATCAGATCCAAGATATTTTTGATGGTGATTATGATAGGGCCATAGCCATTGCTGAAGTATGTGCTATGGAGCCTTGTTATCAGCCTCCTTCACCACCTAAAGTCCAAACAGATAGAATGAATTGTAAACCAATTAAGATGGTTCAGAAATCGGGTATTGGGTTTAAAGATCCTGAAACCATTGGTCAGACCATTGCTGAAGCTGTGTCTGAATCTGATAAGGTTGTTGAGTTAAAACCTGAAGAAAGTCTTGACTTGTCCAAGCTGACCATCACCCAATCTGAATCAGATTCAAAGACTAAAACAAACAAGAGTAGTTTAAAGAAAAATAAAAGAAAGGTTAGAGATCACAGTGTTCCTAAAGAGAAAATAAAGCTTTTAAAGAGTAAGAAGTATGGTTCTCTAGGAAATGAGTCACAAACAAAATCTGAGTCTGTTTCAAGTAACACCAAGTCTGACTCTGACAAAATGATTTTAAAATATGTTGAGTCCAAAACTGATAAGGTGTCAATGGAAGCAAATTTTCTTAAGAATGTGTCTGATCCAAAAACTGTTGATCAAAGAAAATTGAGAGCAGAATGTAAGAAATCTGGAATAGGCAAAGGTTTTGTTCAAAAGGAAACTCTAAATGTTGCTAGAAAGAACTTTGAATCTGGTAAAGGACAGACCAAGCAACAATGGGTTTCAAAATGTGATAAGAGTCTAAGTTCAGTTACCCAATCTGAGTCAGACCAGAAGGTCAGCTCTGGTGAACCCATCTTTGGATGGGTTCCCAAAAAGAACTAATCACTTATCATAATTGCAGGGCAGTTATGACGATAATACCTGGTACTTGGACAGTGGATGTTCCAAGCATATGACCGGATGTAAGTCCCTGTTATGTAACTTTAGGATTCGCGCTGGTCCTAATGTTACTTTTAGAGATGACTCTCAAGGAAAGACTGAAGGTTTTGGTATACTTTCAAATGGTCCTCTTACTTTCAGAAGAGTCTCATATGTAAATGGTTTGAAGCACAATCTGATCAGTGTGAGTCAGTTGTGTGATGCGGGTTATGAAGTGAGATTCAAGTCTGATAAGGGTATTGTTCTTGATTTAGAAGGCAATGTGGTTCTTATTGCAAAGAAGGATGAGTCTTTGTATTCTTTTGACATGAGAAATCCAACTGTCACAAGAGAAGTCTGTTTCATGTCAAAGACTCAAGATGAGCTGAATTGGTTGTGGCATAAAAGGCTATCTCATATGAATTTCAAAGACATCAACAAGCTGTGTAAGAAAGAGTTGGTGTCTGGTCTTCCAGTGATAAATTATGAGAAGGACAAGCTGTGTGGTGCTTGTGAGAAAGGCAAGCAACACAAAGCCTCTTTTAAGTCTAAAACATGCTCAACCATTGATAATTGTTTGGATCTGCTTCATATGGACTTATTTGGACCAATTAGTACTCCATCATTCACTGGAATGAGGTACTCCTTGGTAATTGTTGATGAGTATTCAAGATACACCTGGGTTTTCTTTCTAAAACACAAGAGTGAAGCTGCTGACAGCATTATTCATTTCATCAAGCAGGCTGAAATTCTCTACAAAAGGTCTGTTAGGCAATTAAGGAGTGATAATGGTACTGAATTTAAGAATATCACTCTTAATTCTTTCCGCAGTGAAAAAAGAATTTCACAAGTCTACTCAGCTGCCAGAACTCCTCAACAAAATGGTGTTGCAGAAAGAAGAAACAGAACTCTTATTGAAGCTGCCAGATCCATGATGGCTCAAAACAATGTCAAGTCTCATTTCTGGGCTGAAGCAGTAGACACAGCCTGCTTTACCCAGAACAGATCCCTTATTGTGAAAAGACACCAGAAGACTGTATATGAACTTCTTAGGGGGAGAAAACCTGAAATCGGTTTCCTAAGAATGTTTGGGAGTCCTTGTTACATTCTGAATCAGAAAGACCATCTTGGAAAGTTTGATGAGAAATCAGATGAAGGTATCCTACTTGGATATGCAACAATGATGAAGGCCTACAGAGTTTAAAACAAGAGAACTAAAACAATTGAGAACTCTGTTAATGTAAGCATTGATGAAGGTTGTTCTAAGCCAGATTGCTCTCCTCCTGAAGATGAAGATTTCAATTTTGAAGAACTGGCTGTGCCTGAGAATGAGCCTCCAACTAATCCTCCAATTGGAACTAATAATGCTCAAACTCAGGGGGAGCAACTTTTAGAAGAAGAAGAAATTGTTCCAATCTTTGAAAATGACCAAGCTGATCCTACTCCTATTGAAGAAATTATTCAGAATCCATTAAATGACTATCCAACTGGTTCAGATTCCTCCATTCCAGTCCAAGCGGATCAGCCTCTTCCTCAAGTTGATCATGCTGAACCATCTAATCTGAATCAGTCCATTGTCCCAGTTACCAGATGGACAAAGAGTCATCCAATTAACCAAATCATTGGTGATCCTCTCTGTGGTTTTAAAACAAGAAGAAAGGCAACAGGCAATTTCTGCATGTTTGTCAATTTTGTAAGCAAGGTGGAACCAACTGAGGTTGATGAAGCACTGGCAGATCCTTCTTGGGTAAATGCAATGCAAGATGAGTTAACACAGTTTGAAAGAAATAAGGTTTGGGAACTTGTTCCAAGAGCTCATCACAAGACTGTGATTGGAACCAAGTGGGTCTACAGAATCAAAATGGATGAAAGGGGAGTTGTGACCAGAAATAAAGCAAGATTGGTAGCTCTTGGTTACAGACAAGAGGATGGAATTGATTATGATGACACTTTTGCACCAGTGGCAAGATTAGAGGCAATCAGAATGTTCTTGGCCTTCTCTGCTAACAAAGGTTTCAAAGTCTATCAAATGGATGTGAAGAGTGCATTTCTTAATGGAAAATTGGAAGAAGAAGTCTATGTTGAACAGCCTCTTGGTTTTGAAAATTCAAAGTTTCCTGACCATGTGTTCAAGCTTGACAAGGCTCTCTATGGGTTGAAGCAAGCTCCAAGGGCATGGTATGACACTCTGTCTAAATTCTTATTGGCTAACAACTTCAAAAGAGGTAATGTTGACAAGACTCTGTTTGTGAGAAAGTATAATGGTGATATCCTACTTGTACAAATTTATGTAGATGATATAATATTTGGGTCTAGCAGTGAAAGACTTTGCAAAAAGTTTTCTGATTTAATGTCTAAAAAGTATGAAATGAGCATGATAGGAGAACTAAACTATTTTCTGGGTTTACAAGTTAAACAGACTAAAAATGGAATTTTCATAAACCAAGGAAAATATGTTAAAGATCTCTTAAACAAATTTGGTTTTAGTGATTGCTCACCTATGAAAACTCCTATGGGAACTGGTGATAAGCTGGGTGAAGATAAAAATGGTAAATCTGTTGACACCACAGCTTATAGGGGTATGATAGGATCATTACTTTACTTGACTGCTAGTAGACCAGATATTATGTTTGCTACATGTCTTTGTGCAAGATATCAAGCTAGTGCTAAGGAATCTCATCTTAAGGCTATGAAAAGAATCTTTAGATACCTTAAAGGTAGTCCCAATCTGGGTCTTTGGTATCCCAAAGACTCAGGATTTGATCTAATTGGCTATTCAGATTCTGACTTTACAGGCTGTAAGATTGATAGTAAAAGTACTTCGGGAGCTTGTCAATTGCTTGACAATAGACTTGTAAGCTGGTCCAGCAAGAAGCAGCATTCAGTTTCTATCTCCACTGCAGAAGCTGAATATGTTTTGTTATTAAATATCTCAGTGCGTTTTATTATTTTCATTATTTTATTTAAGTGTACTTGTTGATCCTCCAATCAAAATCTTTCTCTCTCCAACTTTTTCAAACGGGATATTTTGAATCATGTATATAATATCGATTTAACCTAAATCCCAAATCACTTGTTCATATTTTCTTAAATCATTTTTTTTCTCTCTTAATCTGATTACTGTTTTGTTATTAAATTTCTCAGTGCGTTTTATTATTTTCATTATTTTATTTAAGTGTACTTGTTGATCCTCCAATCAAAATCTTTCTCTCTCCAACTTTTTCAAACGGGATATTTTGAATCATGTATATAATATCGATTTAACCTAAATCCCAAATCACTTGTTCATATTTTCTTAAATCAATTTTTTTTCTCTCTTAATCTGATTACTGTTTTGTTATTAAATTCTCAGTGCGTTTTATTATTTTCATTATTTTATTTAAGTGTACTTGTTGATCCTCCAATCAAAATCTTTCTCTCTCCAACTTTTTCAAACGGGATATTTTGAATCATGTATATAATATCGATTTAACCTAAATCCCAAATCACTTGTTCATATTTTCTTAAATCAATTTTTTTTCTCTCTTAATCTGATTACTGTTTTGTTATTAAATTCTCAGTGCGTTTTATTATTTTCATTATTTTATTTAAGTGTACTTGTTGATCCTCCAATCAAAATCTTTCTCTCTCCAACTTTTTCAAACGGGATATTTTGAATCATGTATATAATATCGATTTAACCTAAATCCCAAATCACTTGTTCATATTTTCTTAAATCAATTTTTTTTCTCTCTTAGTCTGATTACTGTTTTGTTATTAAATTCTCAGTGCGTTTTATTATTTTCATTATTTTATTTAAGTGTACTTGTTGATCCTCCAATCAAAATCTTTCTCTCTCCAACTTTTTCAAACGGGATATTTTGAATCATGTATATAATATCGATTTAACCTAAATCCCAAATCACTTGTTCATATTTTCTTAAATCAATTTTTTTTCTCTCTTAATCTGATTACTGTTTTGTTATTAAATTCTCAGTGCGTTTTATTATTTTCATTATTTTATTTAAGTGTACTTGTTGATCCTCCAATCAAAATCTTTCTCTCTCCAACTTTTTCAAACGGGATATTTTGAATCATGTATATAATATCGATTTAACCTAAATCCCAAATCACTTGTTCATATTTTCTTAAATCATTTTTTTTCTCTCTTAATCTGATTACTGTTTTGTTATTAAATTTCTCAGTGCGTTTTATTATTTTCATTATTTTATTTAAGTGTACTTGTTGATCCTCCAATCAAAATCTTTCTCTCTCCAACTTTTTCAAACGGGATATTTTGAATCATGTATATAATATCGATTTAACCTAAATCCCAAATCACTTGTTCATATTTTCTTAAATCAATTTTTTTTCTCTCTTAATCTGATTACTGTTTTGTTATTAAATTCTCAGTGCGTTTTATTATTTTCATTATTTTATTTAAGTGTACTTGTTGATCCTCCAATCAAAATCTTTCTCTCTCCAACTTTTTCAAACGGGATATTTTGAATCATGTATATAATATCGATTTAACCTAAATCCCAAATCACTTGTTCATATTTTCTTAAATCATTTTTTTTCTCTCTTAATCTGATTACTGTTTTGTTATTAAATTTATTTTTTTTTTTAAAAATTGTTTTCAAATGGCATCATCATCTGTTTCTCTTCATACTAATGATTCTAAATCTAGTTCTTCATCTGAAGCTGAAAGTCTATACCCAGCTCCAATAAGCACTAATAAGCTTTCACCTTATGTGGTGGGAAGTAATGTAGTAGTGGTTCCGGCTGATCTTGATACTGGTAAAATCAAGATTGGCAGTCTGGTTCATGCCAATATTCATCCTCCTTCATGGGCAAAAGGATACGATGAGATTGTGGCTTTCTTATGGTATCATCTATTCGGCAAGGTGATGATTGAGAAGCCAGACTGGGTGTTTCAAGATCTCCTTTGTGAATTTTGGACAAGCTGTTTTGTGGGACAGAACAAGAAAGGAGATGCTGCAATCTATTGCACAATCCTCAATGTTAAGAAAAAGGTATATATTTCTTATGAGAGGATTAGGTCTGCATTTGAGCTGTCTTACATGCCTGAAGATGATTATGAAAATGTTGTGTCTCATACTGAAGCCAAAAATATTTTACAGGAAGTTGGATATACTGGTCCATTGGCTTTAGTGGTTATAATGAAATATTTAACTGGCATTTGGAATTATTTACTAAGCACAATTTCTAAAACTTTACAAGTAAAGGAAGGCAGTTTTGATCAACCTAATATTTTAGAATTGCAGATTTTTCATGCAATGGTCACTATGACAAGAATAGATTTTGTTGGCTTAATGTTTAAGGACTTAGTTGATCGTGTTCATAAGAAGAGCCTTACCATACCTTATGGTAGGATTCTTGCTCTTATCATTGAAGCAATACTTGACAATGATTACAGTCTGGCAACTGGTCAGACTGTGGAATGCAAGTCTATCAACAATAACATTTTCAATAGTCCCAAGGTATCTGTGCAGGGTCTGACCCGAGCAATGCAGATCTACCTTGATTTTTGCAGGCAAAGATAAAGGGAACAAGAAGCACTTAAGGAAGCTGTCCCTTCTTCGACGCGATCTGAGTCTGACACTCAATCTGCCAATCAGGGGGACCCAGGTACACATGCTTCTGAACCCTCAAACTCTTCTAAATCTATTCAATATTCTTCTCCTTCAAACAGGGTGAAGGTATTGAAAGAAAGACCTCTTCCCAAGGTCACACTGTGTCTGCACCTATATCGCCATCATCAGCCTCCCAAAAGGTGATGATTGAGAAGCCAGACTGGGTGTTTCAAGATCTCCTTTGTGAATTTTGGGCAAGCTGTTTTGTGGGACAGAACAAGAAAGGAGATGCTGCAATCTATTGCACAATCCTCAATGTTAAGAAAAAGGTATATATTTCTTATGAGAGGATTAGGTCTGCATTTGAGCTGTCTTACATGCCTGAAGATGATTATGAAAATGTTGTGTCTCATACTGAAGCCAAAAATATTTTACAGAAGTTGGATATACTGGTCCATTGGCTTCAGTGGTTAAAATGAAATATTTAACTGGCATTTGGAATTATTTACTAAGCACAATTTCTAAAACTTTACAAGTAAAGGAAGGCAGTTTTGATCAACCTAATATTTTAGAATTGCAGATTTTTCATGCAATGGTCACTATGACAAGAATAGATTTTGTTGGCTTAATGTTTAAGGACTTAGTTGATCGTGTTCATAAGAAGAGCCTTACCATACCTTATGGTAGGATTCTTGCTCTTATCATTGAAGCAATACTTGACAATGATTACAGTCTGGCAACTGGTCAGACTGTGGAATGCAAGTCTATCAACAATAACATTTTCAATAGTCCCAAGGTATCTGTGCAGGGTCTGACCCGAGCAATGCAGATCTACCTTGATTTTTGCAGGCAAAGATAAAGGGAACAAGAAGCACTTAAGGAAGCTGTCCCTTCTTCGACGCGATCTGAGTCTGACACTCAATCTGCCAATCAGGGGGACCCAGGTACACATGCTTCTGAACCCTCAAACTCTTCTAAATCTATTCAATATTCTTCTCCTTCAAAAGAGGGTGAAGGGTTGGCCAAAACATCAGCCACCCTAGCCGCACCCTCATTCACTCTGTCAAAATACGCTTCTAAAAGACCCATTGTTGAGGACTTAGTGCCTCACAGTGCTAAAAAGAAAAGATCGCAAAGAAAATTTGTGCCGGCTTCTGGGTTGCTATTGCAACATCCAATCTTGAGATCCCCCAAGGTGCAGTGGAAGCTAAGGAACGTTCCAAAGCTGTCCCTGCCACCCAAGCTGACAAGCTGAAATCGCCACACCCATCTGCACTCTCCCAAAAGAGTGTAGACGAGTTAAAGGGAACACCTACTGCTACCCATCCCTCCAAACAGGGTGAAGGTATTGAAAGAAAGACCTCTTCCCAAGGTCACACTGTGTCTGCACCTATATCGCCATCATCAGCCTCCCAAAAGGTTGATGATATCATTAAAGGGATAACAGAGGATCTAGCCCAAATCCAAAATGAGTCAGAGTCTATGCACATCATCTCTGAGGATGGTCAGCCAAAGGAAAGAAGTATCGAACGCATTGGTGACACTGCTTCTCCTCCCAAGCTGCCACTATCTCATTTTCAGATGTGGTGGGTCAGCTCACTGAGTTCATTTCAACCTCTAAGGTTGAGAGCTTACAGCTGACCAAATGCTTGGAAAAGATACAAAAGGATCAGGAATTGACGAACAAGAAGGTGGATAAGCTGTGTCAAGATCAGACTGCATTGAAAGAAAATGTGTTAAAAGCAGTTGATTGGATGCAGCAGAACCAGAGCAAGCTGACAGAGTCTCTTGATGGTCTTACAAAGGCAATCAATGAAAAGAATGAAAGAAACAAGAGTACTCTGAGTCAGATTGAGAATGCAGCAACAAGTTTACAAGGGAAGTCACCATAGAACTTCGATCTGCAAACAAGTCACAAGCAGATTTCAAGAATGATCTGATTGAAGTTTCTAAGGGTGTTAAATCTAAAATTGAACTCCTCCATGAGGATTATGTTGAGCTAAGAAGAGCCTGCTGTCTCACTAATATCAAGATTGACTTGATCAACCAGGATCTCAAAGGCCTCTTTGCCACTCCAGTGAGCTCTTTCCCTGCTGATGATGACAAAAAGGGGGAGAAGAATGCTACTAAGAAAAAGAGGAGTGCTATGAGTGAAGCTAAAATGGAGCTAGAAAGAGAAAGACAACAAGCTCAGGTTGACAAGGAAATTGAAGAATACTTTGAAAAACTGAAAGAAAGACAGAATAAGGCCAGAGCTGAGGAGGCAGTCAATGATAGAAGAATGGTTGTGCATGGTTCTAAGGTGGAAGGTGAGAAAGAAACTGTAGAAGAGATAAAAATACCAGAATCTGAGTCTGGTGGTGAAAATGTTGGAAAAATGAATGAAGAGGCTGAAAAGGAGAGTGATACAACTAAGGGGGAGACTTTTGATGTTGAAATGGGAGATATAAAGAAGGATGTCGGAGTTGAAAAAGTTAAGAAAGCTAAAAAGAAAAGGAAGTCCTCTCAAGTTTTTCCTGTACAAGCTGTGCCAACTCAAGCTGACCCAGCTCCCATAGAACAAATTGATGAATCTTCATCTAGTGAAGACACAGCCACTCTGTCCCAGTTCATGCTCAAGAAAAGGACAACAGAAGGTGGGTCAAGTGGTGTGAAGATCTTAACTGACAAATAAAAGGATTGGGAGCTTGCTATTGAAAAAGCTCCACAGCTTGGGGTAACAGTTGAGGTGGCATACAAAATGATTAAGGAGGACATATTACAAAGAGAAAGAATTGTTGCAACTGAGTCTGATCCTGAAATTGCCAAGGCTGTTCAAGAATAATTAAATAAGGAAGATAAATAAGATCTTGCAGCCATTGGTTCCAAAAAGAAAGTTGTGGCCAAAGGAAAAGAAAAGAAAAAGGTGTTGGTTCACTCTAAACCATCACAGAAGGTTAAAGATGTGAAGAATAGTGGTGAAGCCCATGATTGGTTAGAGGCTCTGGAGAAAAGAAAAAGGTGTTGGTTCACTCTAAACCATCACAGAAGGTTAAAGATGTGAAGAATAGTGGTGAAGCCCATGATTGGTTAGAGGCTCTGGAGAAAAGAAAAGTAACAGAAAAGATCAACTATAGAAAGCATCCAGAGCCAATCCTCCAGGTTCTACTCAAAAGGAGAAAAGGAAAGAACATTCCCAGCATCAGGTTTATAAGGAAAGGTTATGAAACAAGCTGGGAAACCCATGATCTTGACAATCTGCTTGAACTAGGATACACTGAGTGGGTGGAGTTACATAATATCATAACTGGTATCTCTAGAATCCACAAAGAGACAGTCTTGGAAGCCATTGAGAAGAAGTTAGCTGCAATCATAAAGTACAAGATTGATATCACTGGCCTTCCAAGACCAAAAGCATATGATATGGATGATGAAGATGAGTCAGCTGAGCCACTGAAGAAGAAAAGAAGAAGGTTTGAAAGGATTGATGCTCCTGGAGGTGATCATACATCTTTTCTCAAAAACTTGTCTCCTTCAGAGTTGCTTGCACAATTATCTTCTGGTGCTGTTGACAAGATTCTGAATAATCTCAATCTGTCTCTACCTACTGGTGTTGAAAATGCAAGATGTGGGAT
Source organism: Erigeron breviscapus (assembly GCA_034093135.1). Lineage (NCBI taxonomy): Eukaryota > Viridiplantae > Streptophyta > Magnoliopsida > Asterales > Asteraceae > Erigeron > Erigeron breviscapus. The sequence goes on along the minus strand of CM067175.1, from coordinate 41,341,950 downwards.
GTTCATCACTGAACCTGAACATGGGATGTATTTTGTGGATGCAAGAGGGAAATTGGTTTTCCAAAGGACTGCTGAACTAAAACAGGTACCAGCTATGCACCTTTTTACCTTATACAGATTCTGCAGAAATTTTAGTGAAGAAGGTAATGGGTATGAGCAGTTCCTTGTTGATGAAGATTTAGATAGGCAGTTAGATGTGAAAGTTTCCCCATCATTTGAAGTTAAGCAAGAAGCTATAGTTATATCATGTAATATCATTACTTTATTCTCTATAAAAACAGTTGTACAAATCTAGTTTATTTGTTAAAACTTCATTTCAGTTTAAAAGAACCCAAAAGATTCAAAGGGTCCCAATCTGTTAGTTTCATTTTACTTTGATTCTTTGTAAGCTGATAGTTAGAAGTGTTGTTGGGTTTTGTCATCATCAAATAGGGGGAGATTGTTCAGTCCCAATGTTAATTGTAAATTTTATGATGACAAATCTGACCTATAAACACTTAGTAATCTTTTGGTTCTTGTAATCTGATCTGGGTCAGACTAAGCTGACACAGCTTACGATCTGTCTCTGACCCAGATCACGCTCCATACTTGGTAATTGTAAAATCTTATGGAAGCTAGTGTCATTCAAGCTGCGTCAACAATGAGATAGCATTCAATCCAAGTCGAAGAGGAGGATTGAAGATAGAAGACCAAGATGTTAGTGGAAGACAGCTTGGGATTAGCAGTCAGCTTGGATACACTTAGGCAGATTGGTGCTTTGACAAAAGGCCCAATCTGTGTCTGACAATCAAGTGAAGATAACAACCTGGATTGAAGATAAAGACAAATGACGTGATTAGGAAGAATCCTAGGATCCAGGTTGGTGGTTGGTTTTACATATGTGTGTCCATACTCTTATTGGTTGATGAATAATGTGTGTCAGTACGTGGGGGACCACAAGTACTATGAAAGGCACGATTGATTATTCCTTGATCATCCACTGAATGAAGAATACGTGGCTGCAACGGACACCAAGTGAAGGAGCGCATTCGCCTATAAAAGCCTCATTCATGGATTGTATATGTGTGGCATTTCCTGAGAATCATTCTTCACACAAGTTTCTCTGCTCTTATACACAGCTTAGTCTGTACGAGATCAGCTTGGGCTGATTCTATTGAGCTGAAACTTATTGATTTTTGTTTGTCATTTCATAGGGTTGTTTAGATATCTATAGGCTATCTTTATTCCGCAACAACCCTGTAATTCTTTGTATAGATTATTTCTCAATAAAGGATTACATTTGAAAACCACAATATGTGTTCAAGAATGTCTTTATCTCTTTACTGCTTTACTGTTTTAATGATTCCTGCTCTTTACTTACTTGCTTGATATATATAAACTGAATATTAAAACGTTTTTACTCAAAAGTTTGTAAAGGTTAAGGAAAGTTGTATTCACCCCCCTCTACAACTGTTATGTGTACAATATACTTTGGTATATTGATACACCTTGGGACGTATCATATGTTTATATGTTTGTTTATTATTTATGTTTTGCAGGTACTTGACTTGAATGTACACATTACATGTAAAGACTAATTAAGTTAATATTGTTTATGCGTTTAATATCAGTAGAAATATTAACTTAATATACTTCCAAAGGGAAGTTAAGTTAATGTTGTTTCGGCGTTTAACAGCAGGAGAAACATTAACTTCATATATACTTCCAATAGGTAATTAAACAATGTTGTTTCTGCGTTTTACAGCAGTAGAAACATTGGCTAAGTTAATGTTGTTTCTACGTATCAATATTAGTAGAAACATTAACTCAAATAATCCTAAGTGTCATTTGAGAGTTCTTGGGAACAAGCAAAAGTTTGCTTGTTCGGAAGAACTCTCAAATGATTTGAGAGTTTCTTGGGAACAAGCAAAAGTATGCTTGTTCGGAAGAACTCTCAAATGATTTGAGAGTTTCTTGGGAACAAGCAAAAGTATGCTTGTTCGGAAGAACTCTCAAATGATTTGAGAGTTTCTTGGGAACAAGCAAAAGCATGCTTGTTCATAAGAACTCTTAAACAGGCCAAACCCTAATGGGCATTATGGGCTGTCATGAGAACACACAAACCCATGTGGTTTTGAGAGTTCTTGGCCCTTGCCTATAAATAGAGGGTGTGTGTTTGTGTGTTCCAACAAGAGTGTAGAGAAAGAAACAAGCAAATCTTGAGAGAGAAACTAGAACACACAAATCTAGTAGATCTTGGAGGTGCTATTCGTCTCACGCACGAACCGCAAAACACACACCCGGTTTGGTTGGCTTGTAGACTTAGATTACCACGTTGGTTGGTAAGGTTCGTCCGGAAAGCCGCCTCACTATATTAACCAAACACGAGTGTTTATGTTCACGCATAGATATATATATATATATAATATATATATATATATATATATATATATATATATAGTGATATATATATATATATATATATATCCTAAAAGGTTGATATAAAAACCGTGGGTTATCTCGAGGGATTCCGCACCTCGACATATCCTTAGTCAATCTCGGTTCGATAGAAGTAGTAGACCCGAGGGACTTACAACTGGTATCAGAGCCAAAGGTTTCAATACCTTGGTTCGAGATTGATTGCGGTTTGGATATCCCTTTTTTTCTTTTTTGCGTGTTCTTAGGTTGAGATTGTTTTTGGGTGTGTTTGAAAGAAAGGTTCAAACTTTACACCAAAATAAGACATATCTCAATCCTAAAACTATTTTCTCAAGGTTTCATTGATCAAGTAACAATATCGGGTTCTTGATCTAAGAAAGATTGAAAAAATAGCGTTTTGCGTGTTTCAGTTGTTTGCGTGATCCAGTTTGAGTGTTCTTTAGTTTTGCGTATTTCTACACTTTTGCTCGTTTCATTTGAGTGTTCCTTGTTTGCGTGTTCTTGTGTACTTTGCGTGTTTCAGTGGTTTGCGTGATCCAGTTTGAGTGTTCTTCAGTTTTGAGTGTTCTTTAGTTTTGCGTATTTCTACACTTTTGCTCGTTTCATTTGAGTGTTCCTTGTTTGCGTGTTCTTGTGTACCTGCGTGTTTATAAGTTGAACCACATACACAATGGCAGCAAATTATCTTAACCAATTGATACTAATGGACCATGAGACCGGTAAGGGTAATTCACCACCCAAGCTGATGATCATAGACCAATACTTTTCTTGGAAAGGTCGATTCGAATCCTTTATGCAATTCACGGATATTAGAATGTGGACTTATATGACAGAAGGATATAATGCCCCAACATATGAGGACAGTGATGTTAACAAAATATATGCTTACCAAGATATGACTGAATCCAATAAAAAATTGTATGAGGCAGAGAAAAAGGCACTATCGTGTTTAAAAATGTCATTGCCACAAGAAATAGTACGTTTATTTAATGTATTCAATACATCAAAAGAACTTTGGTTAGCACTAAAGAATCATTGTGAAGGGGATGAAACACTTAAAAAGAATCGTAGAGACCTTTTAAAGCATCAGTATAACGTATTTAATGGGTTAAGAAGTGAAAACTTAGATCAACTAATTACAAGGTATTGTCATTTGTTAGCAGAGTTGCAAGCATTTGAGGTTACTGTTTTTTGTAGAATTTTTACCACTAGGATCCTAACAGAATTTACACTTTAAGCCTTCTATGATATATACTTAAACAATACGCTGTTATGAAGGATCCTTAGTTTAGTTTAATTTGTTAGTTCTGCTTGTATTATATTATTATCTTGATATAACGGGATCTTGATATCGCCAGGATCTATAATCCCACTAACGAATATATATCTAGTACGAGAGATATTATTTGCAGGATAAAATTTAAGCTTACAACATGAAGAAAACGTGTTTCAACGGATAGTTTACCATTTCGACCACAAGAATCGGGATTGATAACAGTTTTACCATGTGAAGAATAAGCCTCAACGGTCATCTATGCCATTTCTTCAGCGTAAGGAGCAAGTCCAGGAAGATCCCAGATATTTCGGAAAGATAGTTCAACGTCTAGCTCTATAAATAGAAGATCTTATTCAGAAGGAAGGACAAGCATTCATCATACACGCATTGATCCATCACACTCATTCGCTCTATAAACACACAATTACTTAGTTTCTTAGATGTTATTCATTCTCATTGTAATCATTCACAAACAATAATAATAAAAATAAAAGAATAGCAGGTAGGATCGATTGAATCCTCCCGGGGTTTTTACCTAAGATTTCTTAACTGAATCAAGGGTTTTTCCCCGTCAACAAAATTCTGGTGTCGTTGTCATTTTCATTTATCTTTAAGAAAACTTTACTTTTATTTGAAGATCCTAAAACACCGAATCCCACTTACAAATCTTCGGTTCTTGAATTATCTTTAATCCTTTCTAAAATTATCTTAGGTAATTTTTGCCCGAAACAATTTGGCGCCCACCGTGGGGCAAAAAGGTGTTTTTGCAATTAGTCAGTTGTCATAAAAACAAGATTTTTGTTTAAAGAAAATTTTGTGTTTCACAGAAAACTTTTTCTAAGAAAATCATGTCTGAGCAATCTCAAAATCCTTCTTCTTCTGATTTGATTTACGATTATCCTTATGTAAAAGAAAACTTGAGAAATCCTCTTGAAAATGCAAGATTCTTGGCTGAACAAACTCTGAAAGGAAAAACTGAAAGAATACCTTCAGTAGATCCATATCTAGCTATGCTGTGGAAGAAACATTTCGATTAATTCTATGAATCGATCCCTGATGAAGAAACTGAATAAATAACTCAAGGATCAGATGAGTCGGTGAAAAGCTATATGGAGAAATTTGAGCGTAATCAGGGATCAGTGTCGAAGATTAAGAAGAATCTCTTGAAGATCAAATCATCAAGTAAGATTCGAAAGGATCCAGGTATAGCTGATAAAGGTAAGAGAGATAGTTATAAAAAATATTTACAATTTTTTGATTATCATTTTACGACCGATATGTCTGGACTTCTCACCCTTATGGGAAGTCTAGGGGACAAGGTTAATTGGCCAGAAAGAACCCCTAGAAAATTTTATACTGAAAGAACTAAATGGTGTGTTTTTCATGGTATTTTTGGTCACGAAACTAAGGAATGTGCAGCGTTTAATTATGAAATTTGGAGATTAATACATGAAGGTTTATTGGATGAAATACTTCCTAATCGAAATTGGCTTTTGGCAAAAAAGTAATTTTTGAGTAAAAGTCATTAGGTCTGTTATATTTTCAATAACGATAATACTAACCTGAACATATGAGTCATGTTAGCCAAAAGGGCTAGCATCAACTATTAGCATATGTTTTGTTTTTATGGCCTCTTGCAGGATAATCAACAGGATCTTGATGGATGAAGATCACGAGTATAAATCCAAGGTATAGATCCTGAACTAAAACTTATAAATAGAAGAAGATCTTATTTAGAAGAAAAGACAAGCATTCATCATACACGCACTGATCCAACACACTCATTCGCTCTATAAACACACAATTACTTAGTTTCTTAGCTGTTATTCATTCTCATTTTCATTCATATCATTGTAATTGTTCACAAACAATAATAATAATAAAAGAACAGCAGGTAGGATCGATTGAATCCTCCCGGGGTTTTTACCTAAGATTTCTTAACTGAATCAAGGGTTTTTCACCGTCAACAAATTTCTGGTGTCGTTGTCATTTTCATTTTATCTTTAAGACCCTAGCTTTACTTTTCAGTACTTTAATTATATCTTCAACAGTTTTCTTAGATTCTCAAAGTATTTCTGTCTCAAAGGCTTTCAAAAAACTCTTTTTAGCAAAAACTCTTAGTTTAAATCGTTATCTTTAAGAAAACTTTACTTTTATTTGAAGATCCTAAAACACCGAATCCCACTTACAAATCTTCGGTTCTTGAATTATCTTTAATCCTTTCTAAAATTATCTTAGGTAATTTTTTCCCGAAACAGTTACCTATTCTGAGGAGTAAAAAGTCGAGAAATTTTTGAGCTCCTTGCCGGAAAAGTGGAGTAATTATATTACTACTTTGCAGGAGAAAGCAGATTTCTCTGACATGTCCTTGACTCAGATAGTTGCTAAGTTTAGGGGACAAGAAATGAAACTAAAAAGGAGGGAAGCAGGATATAACAATGCTCAGATTCCCGAGCTTTATTACGCCAGGCCTTCGATCAATGTGGGTCCAGGTTCCTCTGATGGAAGCACAAGTGCCTCCTGAGTGAAGATGTTGACTTACAGAAGATCTCGTTTGACTCTGAGGGGAACATATGTCTTGTTTCAAGTCAGAGCAAAAATCTAGGCAACTGTGGATATCCTACCTCCAGTGCTAGTTCCACTGTGCCTATAAGTGTCAAATGTGTGGAAAGTCACTTATCCATTCTTGCGTCATTTGTGACCTCATATGAACAGTTTATCCAAGGAAAGGTTCAAGATCCTAGTCTGATCGATGAAGACTACGAGCAAATTGATCCTTTGGACTTAGAAGATATGGATTTGCAATGGCAAATGACTATGCTGACTCTTCGTGCTAAACGGTTCTTATCAAGAACAGGGCGAAAGGTTGTGGGTTCCAAGCTTGGCTTTGATAAGTCAAAAGTAAAGTGTTATAATTGCGAGGGCTTTGGACACTTTGCAAGGGAATGCCAGAGACCTAAGAAGGATGATAGGTCTATTTTGACTCGTCAAAACTTCAATCAAGGTGGATTAGCAACTCCTCTAGTTGCTCCACAACGAAGATATTTTCAAGGATCGAGTTCGAATGTCAAGAACTCTTCTCAACAAAACCGTTATCAAGGTTCCAAGGTTGAAAGTCCAAACTCTAATAACCAAAATGGGTCAAGAGCTTTGGTGGTTCACCAACAAGAAGGTTCATATGACTGGGGGTCTATTGTTGAAGAAGCCGACAATGCCTGTCTTGCTGAGATCAGTTCAGATGTGTCATCAGATTCAGAATCAGATATTCTAGAAAGTGATGACACTGGATCATTCAAAAATCCTGAAAAATCAACAGTTGTGAGCAGTTCAAACAAAGTCGAAGATCAAAAGACAATATCGGGTTTGGTGAACTTCATGACGAACTTAACTATCACAAAGTATCCAGTTTCAGTAGAAAGGACTGATAGCATGAGGAATATCGATACTGGATGTTCTAATCATGTCACTGGAGACAGTAGTGTTCTGTCAGACTTTGTTAAGATTTCTGATGTTTAGGTGAACTTTGCTGGACCTGCACAGGGAATCACAACTGGTCATGGTAAAGTGAGCATCACTGATCTTTATCTTGACAAGGTGTATCATATTGAACATCTTAGTCAAAAATCTTTGAGTGTCAGTTAAATGCATGATGTATGTCATGGGTGGGACAAGGATCATAAAAATGTTCCTCGTTTGGTTCCTGAAACTTCCAGGGTTGATGAGCCATCAACAAGTGGAAGAGTAATTCTGGAAGAAAATGAGACATTATATTCGAGACACTCAAAGTCTACTCCATTAAAGCCTGTGAAAACCATGAAAGAAGTTTTGGAAAGATTTTCTTGCAAAGAAGAGATGACTGGGTATGAAATTCCTATTACGGAAGAAAATCTCAGAAGATTCAGTAAGAAGAAAAATGTTAAGAAAATTTCATGCTTCATATGTCGCGAGAAGGGTCATGTTGCTAGTAGGTGTCCAAGTAAAGGAATGAATAGAGGTTTGACTAATGCAAGGTCAGAACTTACAGATACTAGGATATGCTCAAGCAGTGATGGTCATTCTTCAGACAATTTATCCAGGCATAATGAGAGAATCCTGAGAAATAGTTCTCAGAAGATGAAGGGAAAAGATATGATGCAAGAGCAATACAGGGAATCAATTAGAGACCCTGTTGGCTCTTCTCAAAGACTTCCCATGCATGACTTATCTACTCAAAAATTAAGAGATTCGGAGAAGAAATCAGTTGGAGAATGTCATTTTAGACAACTGTTTAATCATGCGACTTCTTCAAATTACCCTCCTCCAAGAAAGAGATCAGGGAGCTCTGGCAGAAGGTATCCTTCATATTCATATGAAGTGAAGTCATCTGCTAAGCCTAGAGAATATCACAGTACTTACTATGATTGATTTACTGGAAGAAGTGGAAGTGATTTCAGACCGACATCTCAGAGCTACAATGTTGGTGAATCATCTAATGCCTTTCGTAAGAAGAGGCATCAAGATAATTCAAATCAATTGAATGAGATTTTTGGTAAAGGAGGATGGGGAGAATTTGCATATCGGGATGATTCGGGAAGAATCCGGACAAAAAGGGTCTGGGTTCTTGACGAAGAAAACTAACTCCCTTCATTAGTGCGGAGGACACAGTCACGGAGGACCATGTATTTTCGGTGATCGGTGACTGAGTCCTAGGCACATTTTCATTAGATAACATAGTGGGTTATCGAACTTTTGTTGTATTTTCTTCATTGTAAATCATGGTGCAAGTCCCATGTATGTTATTTATAATTTAAAAAGGAACATATTTGGGAAAAACGAGTATATATAAAGCATTACTTTATTTTATGGTTGTTAATAAATCATTTACGATAGCATTATTATTTGTTTAATGGTTGTTATCCTATGATGAATATGCAAAGTTGATTTATTTATGATGGTTACACTAAGGCTTTTGATCGATCGCGTTTCGAGTTGCTAGTCCAGTTGGCTGGAATGAGAAACCCTTAGTCACCATCTCTCAAGAACCATCATATTTTCTGGTTTCCAGGGGGACTCAACTGCATTCTTATTGAACACCGAAAAAGCGTGTGTCGTGATAAGGATGTAGTGTAGTTCAAGACTTCAATTTAAGTGTGTTTGATACACCTTGAATTAGGTCTTGCATGTAAATTGCTCGAAAGGTTAAGTTTAAATACTTAAGGTGTAACACCCCAACAATGGCGGAATCATGGGATGTCGAGAAATAGCACATATGAGTATGGAAATTACATAGAGCAACACTAAATGGTTTATTGTCAAACATATCAAACATACAATAGTTCAAACCAAGGTAACCTCATAAGGTTTACATGCAAATCACACAACAATATTTTACATAATTTCATAAGTTCATCCCCAAACAAGGGGGCATATGGGTCAGAGACCACATGAATACTAAGTCGCCTTATCTCTAGCATCCAATTATTCCTGATTTCTGAAATTACCCTGATTACCTGAAAAGTGTACTAGCAAGTGTCAACACAAGGTTGGTGAGTTCGTAGGTATCAATTAATAACATCAATTATGATGATATATCAAGTATTTGTACAATATCATAGAGCAATAACAATACTTACTGTAAGCTCTTTGTGTTAGGCATATGTTCACACAACAATCATTTTACATAATTTCATAAGTTCATCCCCAAACAAGGGGGCATATGGGTCAGAGACCACATGAATACTAAGTCGCCTTATCTCTAGCATCCAATTATTCCTGATTTCTGAAATTACCCTGATTACCTGAAAAGTGTACTAGCAAGTGTCAACACAAGGTTGGTGAGTTCGTAGGTATCAATTAATAACATCAATTATGATGATATATCAAGTATTTGTACAATATCATAGAGCAATAACAATACTTACTGTAAGCTCTTTGTGTTAGGCATATGTTCACACAACAATATTTTACATAATTTCATAAGTTCATCCCCAAACAAGGGGGCATATGGGTCAGAGACCACATGAATACTAAGTCGCCTTATCTCTAGCATCCAATTATTCCTGATTTCTGAAATTACCCTGATTACCTGAAAAGTGTACTAGCAAGTGTCAACACAAGGTTGGTGAGTTCGTAGGTATCAATTAATAACATCAATTATGATGATATATCAAGTATTTGTACAATATCATAGAGCAATAACAATACTTACTGTAAGCTCTTTGTGTTAGGCATATGTTCACACAACAATATTTTACATAATTTCATAAGTTCATCCCCAAACAAGGGGGCATATGGGTCAGAGACCACATGAATACTAAGTCGCCTTATCTCTAGCATCCAATTATTCCTGATTTCTGAAATTACCCTGATTACCTGAAAAGTGTACTAGCAAGTGTCAACACAAGGTTGGTGAGTTCGTAGGTATCAATTAATAACATCAATTATGATGATATATCAAGTATTTGTACAATATCATAGAGCAATAACAATACTTACTGTAAGCTCTTTGTGTTAGGCATATGTTCACACAACAATCATTTCTTCAAATACAATAATTAAACAAATATGCCAACAAGTACCAATGATATCAATTCAACCCATCATTATCAACATATATCACACAAGGTTCCCTCCAAAACGGGGTGTGCACATCATCAAATATCGCACAAGGTTCCCTCCAAAACGGGGTGCGTACATCAATATCAACATCATCAACAACATCATTATCAACAATTACAACAAACACAATAACCAAATCAAGGTACTGGGATCATTTCCCATAAACACTCACATAAGCAGTTATCTATATAAGTATATATATAAATACATATATATAAGTACACTTTCCAGCCCGAATCTCAATTGAGTAGGGAGTTACGAAAACTCACCTTATTCTTGATAGTTCAACAGCAAAGTAGAAGAGATTGATGTAGTCAACGATGACGAGTGAGTCAACTGGCCACGTTACGTATTCCAAGTATGGAGATATTATTAGTTCTAAGATCATAATTTCGACGTACGAAGAACACTACTTCCGATTCAAATGAGATTTGTCCAAGGCTTGGACTTGTTTACTGAATAATTGAAGATTATTCCCAACCCAAATTGGTTATTATAACTAGAACTTTTGAAGATCTTTAGAGAGATTTGTTGATAACAACTTCTCTTGACGATTTTCGGCGCACTTTGAGATCAAAGCGACTTTGCTTATACTAGAACAATCAAGTGTTCTTTGAAACTTATAACAAGAAGGGGGAAGATGATTTTAGACTTATAGAATGCTAAATTGAGAGAGAATGAAGTTTAAGGTGTAAGTATTTGTGATAACTTAAGTCTAGTATTTATAGTAAAATGTTTTGAAAGATATTTAGTAAAACCATGGGTAAAGTTGATGGTTTTGTAATACCATGGGCAGGAAAGCTTATGGACGTGTATTTTGAAGGGTATTTTGGTCTTTTCACATTTGACAACTTCCTAGAAGTTTCCTAAACGTCACTAGTTGTTTCGGGATTGTTTACTAGTCGGTTCGGGTTCGTTCCTTTGAGTTTTTAAACAAGATTTTAGGATATGTTTCCGAGAAGTATTTAAGTCTTAATGAAGTAGTTTATTGTAAGATGAAGGCCATATCAAAGTGTTAAAACACTAGATATTAGGTTCTAGGAAGTCTTAAGTTCTTTCAAGAAAGATTCACGCGAAAAAGCAACGTTTTACAAACTTTCATGAACTTTTATTCTTTATATGTTTTAATTGCTCATCATCAATGTTTTTGATCTTTGTTTTGATAATTTGTGTTATAGATTGATTAGTTATATAATCAATAAGAAAACTCGACACATACTCAAACACTTAATCATGCCCTATCTTAGCTTTAATAAGCCCTTAATTATCAAAGATTAGCCTAATTACACATCGCTTTATATATATCCATAAAAGTTTGCCACGTTTATTAATGGCCCAAAATGGCAAATGTTACATTATTCCCCCGTTAAAAGGATTTCGTCCTCGAAATTAGATTATATCGAGTAAAATACATTTAACTTGATTTGTTTTTTTGTCTCAGTGACAATTAATCGACATTAGAAGATATGACATCTAACCCATATACACATTCACACATAATAAAAAAAAAATAAAATACAGTGAGCACCTCTAATTGATGCCTTCTATTTGTAACAGAATAGGATGAACTCGTATGATCATAAACATGATCCTTCTACTCTCAACAGAGTAGGGTGAACTCGTACACAATCCTCGACAGGATTAACATTTAGAACTAACATATATAAACGATTCTACAGCTTGTACATACGTAGAAACCAACAACTTGTATACATATAGTATAGACCACTTGTACATTTATGGTATAGCATAGATGATTCTATCTAGACACAAATATGTCTGACTAGGACACTATGCAGAATTCAAATTCATTTCTCTTTCATATTTGACCGTTTAAAAATGGATCATTTTTAAACTATATAATAAGATAACAAGCCAGATCTCTCCATTCATATTAATTTAATTTTTTTTCTTCCTCAAAATCTAACCGAAACGAACACTTATACCAAAAATGTTGAGCCCTTTTCTAATTGTGATTTACATAATTATCATAGCTTGGTTACTTACTGTGGCTCAGCTCCCATTGGATGAGGCTTATCCGTGGTTAGTAGCGTTTGTTCTTGGTGTGGTTCCCTTACTGTTCGTCGCCACATGGGTTTCTTTGTATGGTTTTTAAGTATGTTGCATTCCTAATTGTTGTATTTCCGCTTAAATAATGTAACAAGTTTTACTTGTATTCTACGAATAATGAAATACAACCTTCTTCGATCTCTTTTGGGGATTGTTGTCGATTAGGGAAATTCCCCAGTTAAAAGAATTTCCCATATTTGTCTTGATAGATTTTTATACCAAGTTCATTTGTGTATTTTAATCGTTGATCGCCCATCATAATTTTAGCCTTTCAAATAATTCTTATTTTCAAATTTGAAGTTCTTTTACCAAGACACTATTGTTATCCAGTTGGAAAAGTCGACATATTTTTGTTGATAACATTTGTCTCATTTTCTTAAATTCAATCATTAAAGGCGATCCACGGGTCAAAGAAACAAATATTACCTTGATCACTCCTGAAACAATAGTCTGGATCAAAAATTCATCTAGGGTTCAAAAAGATGAATTAGCAATTGATATGGTTCTTGAAAAAGAAGCAGTGAAGAAAAATAGTGATGCGTGGAAGACGGTCTATTCATTAAGCTATTAATTAAGTTGAGGATTTTCTCGACATAGTATACGCTTTTGAGTAAACTGTTCAGCTTTTTTTCAACCTTGGTTAAAGGGATGATAAAGTTTATCTTTTTAAAAAGAAATATATATTTCGGTAATTACTAATTACCGTAGCAATGATTAAAAATTTCTGTAGTTTATGGACACCTGTCTGTTCTTTCAGGTCACATTTCCCTTTTCATCCTCTATAATAGAAACACGTTTTCTTAAGGAAGAATGCACACTAAATCTTCTTTCTCTATCTCTTTAATTTACTTAGTTCTTCATCTGCTAATTTGTTTTTAGCTATTCCGTTCACAGCCAGCTTGTGTTCTAACAGATCTCCGACTTTCTCTTTGGTAAGCTACATTTTTGTACTCTTTCTCATCTTGGATAATATACTATCTATTTATATGTTTATATAAAACTTTTATCTTTTAATTCATGTTCGCTTAATTAACAATATTGTTCCACCGATTTATCATAAGACAATGAAAAATTTTGGTGCCTCTTCGAGCGATCCAAAATGTAACACCCCAAGCCGGAGCTCGAAATGTCACGGAAATCACATAGCACCAGGTGGGATTACAATAGAACCAACTAAATGCAATTAAGAATTCGGTGAATCCATTCAAAGCACAATAGATAACATAATACAACAGGAGCAAATAGTCATCAAAGTTTACATAGCAACATCCAAAGATGGCGAACAATTCCTAAGTATAATGCAAAAGACAGGCTAATGAATCCTTGATCCATGAGGTCCAAGTCCGGGTTAGACAGCAAGCAAGCACTAAACTCCACGTCCAGGGAGTACCTGATTACCTGAAAAGTGTACTAAGCATAGTCAACACAAGGTTGGTGAGTTCGTAGCAATGGTCCATAAAGAACCATCAACAATAACACAATATACAAATAGAGGCTAGGCATGACATACAGCGAGCCTCTAAGCAACACAATATCGTCCAGCAACAGGATTACCCAAGCGAAATGAGAGAGTAATGAGGATGCACAAATGATGTATGTAACCATGTATGTGCCAAATGCATGAATAAGCAAACATGCCTATCCTATGCGTGAACGCCGGTCACCAATGCAACGATACCCTTCTGTCATCAACATGAACAAGGCTGTATCTCAAAATCATCGAGATATATATGTCTATATACTCGGGGTCATGACTACATCCAAAATGGGTGCATACATCTATGCACCAGGATGCCGGCAAATCCCCTGCCGAGGGTCCAACAATAATGTATGCAATGCTTACAAACAAATGTAAATGCATACTTCATAAACCAACAACCAATATACGATAACCTGAGCCAACAATCAATAATCTTCAAACATAACCCAATCAATCAAAATACGACAACCATAAGCCAACGATCAATAACTCAACAAAACATAAGCCACTAATCACCATATAAACCAACTATACGTACATATACTTCAGAGGATTCTACTTTCTTCAAGTCCCAGATGCTTATGTATAGGGTCACCCGCAGCCTTCCCACCACATCTAAAACCCAAGGAAAGCATAACCGACTTCCATGTATGTACGTCTATCCTAAAGTATAAGTAATACGCAACTAGAACATAAACCAAGTCAAACAACGAAATGAACGCCACATCAATCCAACAACTAGAACAATCAACAATTCAATCAACGAATGCAAGTAACACGCAAGTTTACACTTTTCAGCCCGAATCCCAAGCGGGTAGGGAGATACGAAACTCACCTTGATTGGTAAAGAAGCTAGTAAAGGATTACAAACGAGTAACGGGATCCAAACGTCCACAACCTATAATTATACATCAATATACTATAATGTCAACTCTACAATCATAAACAAGTTGGTTTAGCACAATTAGGTCAAGTCACAACCCTAAACACCTTTACAACTTTAACGAGTAGAAACAAAACGCATTTGACTCGACCTTTTTAGAAATGAGAAGAGATTCATACAAAAAGAGTGTTACTACTAGAAACTAGACTCTCTCACGATTCCAACGATAGGTCATACGACTTAATTGGACATACGGCTCAAAAGTTACGACCTTTCGAACTAAAACAGGTTTTGCTGCCCTGGAGGATAGGTGCGGCGCACCATCAATTAGGTGCGGCGCACCAAGCCAGGTGCGGCGCACCAATAATGGAGTGCGACGCACAGATCGATCAGGGAACTCAGCCAAGCATTGGTGCGGCGCACCAAGGAGGGGGGTGCGACGCACAGATCGATCAGGGAACTCAGCCAAGCATTGGTGCGGCGCACCAAAGAGGGGGTGCGACGCACCTGCGCCCAGATCAGTTCCAGAACTCAACAAACACGAACCAAACTCCACCCAAACCCAATTTTTGATCACCAAATCGACTAGTGATGTTTCAAGACTCATTTTGAAGCTACATATGACATTTTAGTACCTAAATACACTTTCCCAAACCCTCGTTTCCATCCATAACATCATCAAACGATCCAAACGATTCAAAACCCTAGTTAAACCCTAATTGACCCAAATTCCATTTTAAGTCGTTTTAGGACGTGCCAATACTCGAAATGACCAGAAATGTATAAATACACATAAATAGATGCTAATGGAATGAATTAGACTTACCAAAACTCCTTTCACGAGCTAGAACCCGATTTATGGCAAAATGGGTAAAATGGGTAAACTTAGAACGAACTCCTTTGATCCAACGATAAGAGCTGAAGATGTTAGTGATTTCCTAGTGAATCCAAGTTCAAAACACCAAAATGATGCAAGAGAAATGAAAAGGGTTTCCTTGCTTTTTACTTGAGAGAGAAAGAGATAGATAGATAGATAAGAAAATGAGAGGTAAAGAGAAGATAGATAGATAGATAGATAAGAAAATGAGAGGTAAAGAGAAGATAAGGAGGGAAATGGGTCAAGGGGGGCTGATGGGTCGTGGACGACCCACGGGCCGACCCATTTCACTTTTCCAGTCAAAATACAAACGTCCACAACCTATAATTATACATCAATATACTATAATGTCAACTCTACAATCATAAACAAGTTGGTTTAGCACAATTAGGTCAAGTCACAACCCTAAACACCTTTACAACTTTAACGAGTAGAAACAAAACGCATTTGACTCGACCTTTTTAGAAATGAGAAGAGATTCATACAAAAAGAGTGTTACTACTAGAAACTAGACTCTCTCACGATTCCAACGATAGGTCATACGACTTAATTGGACATACGGCTCAAAAGTTACGACCTTTCGAACTAAAACAGGTTTTGCTGCCCTGGAGGATAGGTGCGGCGCACCATCAATTAGGTGCGGCGCACCAAGCCAGGTGCGGCGCACCAATAATGGAGTGCGACGCACAGATCGATCAGGGAACTCAGCCAAGCATTGGTGCGGCGCACCAAATAGGGGGTGCGACGCACCTAGCCAGGTGCGGCGCATCAATAGGTGCGGCGCACCAAGCCAGGTGCGGCGCACCAATAATGGAGTGCGACGCACAGATCGATCAGGGAACTCAGCCAAGCATTGGTGCGGCGCACCAAAGAGGTGCGGCGCACCATCAATTAGGGGCGGCGCACCAAGCCAGGTGCGGCGCACCAATAATGGAGTGCGACGCACAGATCGATCAGGGAACTCAGCCAAGCATTGGTGCGGCGCACCAAAGAGGGGGTGCGACGCACCTTTCGAACTAAAACAGGTTTTGCTGCCCTGGAGGATAGGTGCGGCGCACCATCAATTAGGTGCGGCGCACCAAGCCAGGTGCGGCGCACCAATAATGGAGTGCGACGCACAGATCGATCAGGGAACTCAGCCAAGCATTGGTGCGGCGCACCAAAGAGGGGGTGCGACGCACCTGCGCCCAGATTAGGTGCGGCGCACCATCAATTAGGTGCGGCGCACCAAGCCAGGTGCGGCGCACCAATAATGGAGTGCGACGCACAGATCGATCAGGGAACTCAGCCAAGCATTGGTGCGGCGCACCATCAATTAGGTGCGGCGCACCAAGCCAGGTGCGGCGCACCAATAATGGAGTGCGACGCACAGATCGATCAGGGAACTCAGCCAAGCATTGGTGCGGCGCACCAATAATGGAGTGCGACGCACAGATCGATCAGGGAACTCAGCCAAGCATTGGTGCGGCGCACCAATAATGGAGTGCGACGCACAGATCGATCAGGGAACTCAGCCAAGCATTGGTGCGGCGCACCAATAATGGAGTGCGACGCACAGATCGATCAGGGAACTCAGCCAAGCATTGGTGCGGCGCACCAAGCCAGGTGCGGCGCACCAATAATGGAGTGCGACGCACAGATCGATCAGGGAACTCAGCCAAGCATTGGTGCGGCGCACCAAAGAGGTGCGGCGCACCAATAATGGAGTGCGACGCACAGATCGATCAGGGAACTCAGCCAAGCATTGGTGCGGCGCACCAATAATGGAGTGCGACGCACAGATCGATCAGGGAACTCAGCCAAGCATTGGTGCGGCGCACCAAGCCAGGTGCGGCGCACCAATAATGGAGTGCGACGCACAGATCGATCAGGGAACTCAGCCAAGCAGGTGCGGCGCACCAATAATGGAGTGCGACGCACAGATCGATCAGGGAACTCAGCCAAGCATTGGTGCGGCGCACCAAAGAGGGGGTGCGACGCACCAAGCATTGGTGCGGCGCACCAAAGAGGGGGTGCGACGCACCTGCGCCCAGATCAGTTCCAGAACTCAACAAACACGAACCAAACTCCACCCAAACCCAATTTTTGATCACCAAATCGACTAGTGATGTTTCAAGACTCATTTTGAAGCTACATATGACATTTTAGTACCTAAATACACTTTCCCAAACCCTCGTTTCCATCCATAACATCATCAAACGATCCAAACGATTCAAAACCCTAGTTAAACCCTAATTGACCCAAATTCCATTTTAAGTCGTTTTAGGACGTGCCAATACTCGAAATGACCAGAAATGTATAAATACACATAAATAGATGCTAATGGAATGAATTAGACTTACCAAAACTCCTTTCACGAGCTAGAACCCGATTTATGGCAAAATGGGTAAAATGGGTAAACTTAGAACGAACTCCTTTGATCCAACGATAAGAGCTGAAGATGTTAGTGATTTCCTAGTGAATCCAAGTTCAAAACACCAAAATGATGCAAGAGAAATGAAAAGGGTTTCCTTGCTTTTTACTTGAGAGAGAAAGAGATAGATAGATAAGAAAATGAGAGGTAAAGAGAAGATAAGGAGGGAAATGGGTCAAGGGGGGCTGATGGGTCGTGGACGACCCACGGGCCGACCCATTTCACTTTTCCAGTCAAAATACAATCGTTAACCAATTAAACACCGATCAAAACACAATATTGATCCGAATACAACTTAATGCCATATAATTCACAAAATGACCTAGTTATGTCCACATTGACACTTAAACACTAAAACGACCCAAATAACTCATTAACTTGTATTGTTAGTCATATTACACGTAAAGTCAACGGGTCAAAATTCACGGGTGTTACATTATTCCCCCGTTAAAAGAATTTCGTCCCGAAATTCAACAAAACCCTAATTTGCAAATAAATGCGGATACTTAGATTTCATGTGATCCTCTCGCTCCCAAGTGAACTCGGCTCCACGTCTAGCATTCCATCTAACCTTAACAATCGTGTAGCGTTTGCTCTTGAGTTTCTTTTCTTGACGATCCAAGATCTCTACCGGCTCTTCGACAAAGTTCAAATTCGAATCAACCCTAATTTCATCCATAGGCACATGATGTGTAGGATCCGCCAAACACTTGCGCAAATTACAAATATGAAACACATCATGCACACCGCTAAGGAGGGAAATGGGTCAAGGGGGGCTGATGGGTCGTGGACGACCCACGGGCCGACCCATTTCACTTTTCCAGTCAAAATACAATCGTTAACCAATTAAACACCGATCAAAACACAATATTGATCCGAATACAACTTAATGCCATATAATTCACAAAATGACCTAGTTATGTCCACATTGACACTTAAACACTAAAACGACCCAAATAACTCATTAACTTGTATTGTTAGTCATATTACACGTAAAGTCAACGGGTCAAAATTCACGGGTGTTACATTATTCCCCCGTTAAAAGAATTTCGTCCCGAAATTCAACAAAACCCTAATTTGCAAATAAATGCGGATACTTAGATTTCATGTGATCCTCTCGCTCCCAAGTGAACTCGGCTCCACGTCTAGCATTCCATCTAACCTTAACAATCGTGTAGCGTTTGCTCTTGAGTTTCTTTTCTTGACGATCCAAGATCTCTACCGGCTCTTCGACAAAGTTCAAATTCGAATCAACCCTAATTTCATCCATAGGCACATGATGTGTAGGATCCGCCAAACACTTGCGCAAATTACAAATATGAAACACATCATGCACACCGCTAAGCTCTTGAGGCAATTCTAGCCGATAAGCAACTTTTCCAATCCGTTCCAAAATCTTGAAAGGACCAATAAACCTCGGCCCGAGCTTTCCTCGCTTCACAAATCGGACCACGCCTTTCCATGGTGATACTTTCAAAAGCACAAAATCACCCACTTCAAACTCTAACGGTCGTCGCCTCACATCGGCATATTTCTTTTGACGTTCACGGGCCAGTTGCAACTTCTCCTTAATTTGAGATATTACCTTAGTCGTTTCAACCACAATTTCTGGCCCGATAAGTTGACTCTCACCAATTTCCGCCCAAGCTAGGGGAGAACGACATACTCTACCATACAATGCTTTAAAGGGTGCCATTTGAATGGTAGCATGGTAACTGTTGTTGTATGAAAACTCAACTAACGGCAAATGGTCTTCCCAACTTCCACCAAAATCAATTGCACACGCCCTCAACATATCTTCGAGTGTTTGAATGGTTCTCTCGGTTTGCCCATCCGTTTGAGGGTGAAATGCCGTGCTCATGTCAAGTCGAGTACCCATGGCTTTTTGAAAGGCTTCCCAAAATTTTGATTTGAAACGGGCATCTCTATCGGAAATGATAGAAATCGGCACTCCATGCTTAGATATTATTTCTTTGATGTACAAACGAGCTAAAGTGTCAAATTTATCGGTTTCACGAATGGCTAGAAAGTGAGCCGATTTCGTTAACCGATCTACTATCACCCAAATCGTGTCTCGGCCGCTTCTCGTCTTCGGTAGTTTGGTGATGAAGTCCATTGAGATATGTTCCCACTTCCATTCGGGCATCACCGGTTGTACCAACAATCCGGGTGGCTTCTTGTGATCGGCCTTAACTTGTAAGCAAGTAAGGCACTCACTCACATACTTAGCCACATCACGCTTCATGCCCGGCCACCAATACAATTCCTTCAAGTCAAAATACATCTTATCCGACCCGGGATGGACCGAATAAGGTGATAGGTGGGCTTCATTCATAATAAGCGTTCTCAAATCGCCGAATATAGGAATCCAAAGTCTTTCCACCATGTAAAGCCCGTTATCATTCTTTCGGTCAAATAGTTGTTCCATACCGTCTAGGTTTTCGTTTCCAAAGTTTTCCGGTAGGGTGGCTTGGATTTGGGCTTCAATAATCCGATCACGAATACTTGGCCCTACCGTGAGGCTCATAGCTCTAGCCCGTCTTGACTTCACTCTCTCTTTTCGGCTCAAGGCATCGGCTACTACATTTGCCTTGCCCGGGTGATAACGGATGTCACAATCGTAATCACTAAATAGTTCAAGCCAACGCCTTTGCCTCATATTTAATTCACTTTGGTTAAAGATGTGTTGGAGACTTTTGTGATCGGTATAAATCACACATTTGGTGCCATAGAGGTAATGCCTCCAACACTTCAAAGCAAACACAACCGCTCCCAATTCCAAATCATGTGTCGGGTAGTTCTTCTCATGCACCTTCAATTGACGAGAGGCATAAGCAATGACTTTACCCCTTTGCATAAGAACGCAACCCAAACCTTGCCCCGAGCTTTCCTCGCTTCACAAATCGGACCACGCCTTTCCATGGTGATACTTTCAAAAGCACAAAATCACCCACTTCAAACTCTAACGGTCGTCGCCTCACATCGGCATATTTCTTTTGACGTTCACGGGCCAGTTGCAACTTCTCCTTAATTTGAGATATTACCTTAGTCGTTTCAACCACAATTTCTGGCCCGATAAGTTGACTCTCACCAATTTCCGCCCAAGCTAGGGGAGAACGACATACTCTACCATACAATGCTTTAAAGGGTGCCATTTGAATGGTAGCATGGTAACTGTTGTTGTATGAAAACTCAACTAACGGCAAATGGTCTTCCCAACTTCCACCAAAATCAATTGCACACGCCCTCAACATATCTTCGAGTGTTTGAATGGTTCTCTCGGTTTGCCCATCCGTTTGAGGGTGAAATGCCGTGCTCATGTCAAGTCGAGTACCCATGGCTTTTTGAAAGGCTTCCCAAAATTTTGATTTGAAACGGGCATCTCTATCGGAAATGATAGAAATCGGCACTCCATGCTTAGATATTATTTCTTTGATGTACAAACGAGCTAAAGTGTCAAATTTATCGGTTTCACGAATGGCTAGAAAGTGAGCCGATTTCGTTAACCGATCTACTATCACCCAAATCGTGTCTCGGCCGCTTCTCGTCTTCGGTAGTTTGGTGATGAAGTCCATTGAGATATGTTCCCACTTCCATTCGGGCATCACCGGTTGTACCAACAATCCGGGTGGCTTCTTGTGATCGGCCTTAACTTGTAAGCAAGTAAGGCACTCACTCACATACTTAGCCACATCACGCTTCATGCCCGGCCACCAATACAATTCCTTCAAGTCAAAATACATCTTATCCGACCCGGGATGGACCGAATAAGGTGATAGGTGGGCTTCATTCATAATAAGCGTTCTCAAATCGCCGAATATAGGAATCCAAAGTCTTTCCACCATGTAAAGCCCGTTATCATTCTTTCGGTCAAATAGTTGTTCCATACCGTCTAGGTTTTCGTTTCCAAAGTTTTCCGGTAGGGTGGCTTGGATTTGGGCTTCAATAATCCGATCACGAATACTTGGCCCTACCGTGAGGCTCATAGCTCTAGCCCGTCTTGACTTCACTCTCTCTTTTCGGCTCAAGGCATCGGCTACTACATTTGCCTTGCCCGGGTGATAACGGATGTCACAATCGTAATCACTAAATAGTTCAAGCCAACGCCTTTGCCTCATATTTAATTCACTTTGGTTAAAGATGTGTTGGAGACTTTTGTGATCGGTATAAATCACACATTTGGTGCCATAGAGGTAATGCCTCCAACACTTCAAAGCAAACACAACCGCTCCCAATTCCAAATCATGTGTCGGGTAGTTCTTCTCATGCACCTTCAATTGACGAGAGGCATAAGCAATGACTTTACCCCTTTGCATAAGAACGCAACCCAACCCTTGCCCCGAAGCGTCACAATAGACCACAAAATCTTCTATCCCATCCGGTAGCGTCAAAATAGGAGCATCACATAACATGTCCTTAAGGGTTTGGAAGGCGTTCTCTTGTCTTTCGCCCCATTCGAAGTTTCTATCTTTTTGAGTCAAGAGGGTGAGTGGTTGTGCAATACGGGAGAAGTTTTCAATGAATCTTCTATAATAACCCGCCAATCCAAGGAATTGACGGATCTCGGATGGCGTTTCGGGTCTTCTCCAATTCTTAACCGCTTCAATCTTGCTTGGGTCCACATGAATACCATCCTTGCTCACTACGTGACCAAGGAAGTGGACCTCTTCCAACCAAAACTCACACTTGGAAAATTTTGCGTACAACTTCTCCTTCCTTAGTAATTCAAGCACTTCACGCAGGTGCTTAACATGCTCCTCCTTCGTCTTCGAGTATATAAGTATGTCATCAATGAACACAATGACAGACTTGTCTAAGTATGGTTGACACACCCGGTTCATCAAGTCCATGAACACCGCCGGTGCATTGGTCAACCCAAATGGCATCACGGTGAATTCAAAATGGCCATACCGTGTGCGAAAAGCCGTCTTGGGAATGTCATCTTCATGTACCCGGAGTTGATGATAACCCGAGCGAAGATCGATCTTTGAGAAGTGCTTAGCTCCTTGAAGTTGATCAAACAAGTCATCAATTCTAGGGAGGGGATACCGGTTCTTCACGGTGAGCTTGTTCAATTCCCGATAATCAATACACATTCGGAAGGATCCGTCTTTCTTTTTAACAAATAGAACAGGAGCACCCCAAGGAGATTGACTAGGGCGAATGAAACCCTTCTCTTGGAGTTCCTTGAGTTGAGTTTGTAGCTCTTGCATTTCGGTTAGAGCTAGTCTATAAGGAGCTTTTGCTACGGGCGCGGCTTCAGGAAAAAGACTAATACGAAAATCAAGCGCACGAGTTGGAGGTAATCCCGGTAAGTCATCCGGAAAAACATCGGGGAAATCACAAACAATAGGAACGGTCTTCAATTCTACCTTTGTGGTGGTAGCACTAAAGACTTTAGAATTTGGGGAATCGGAGATTTCGCCTTGAACCCTAAGAATTTTACCGTTGGCCAAAGGTATCTTAACGACTCTCTCACCACAATCAATGGTTGCATTCACCGCCGTCAACCAATCCATACCCACTATAATATCAAAACTACCAATGTCAAGAGGCATAAGGTCAATGAAGAAGTCAACGTCTTCCAAGGTCAAAACACAATCACGGAGTATTTGGCTAATTCTAGTTAGTGACCCGTTTACCATTTCAATGTCAAGCACATAGTTTAGAGCACAAGGATGCACATCAATCAAAGGCACAAAGTTATTAGACACGAGACTATAATCGGCCCCGGAATCAAATAAGACGGTTGCATAGAGACCATTTAAGAGGAAAGTACCTGCTACTACATTGGGATCGTTGCGGGCTTCATTTACATTTGCCGCAAAGGCTCGGCCGCGTGGTTGCACTTGGTGGCCTTGTTGCCCCCGGTTTTGGTTAGGCCCGACCATTTGGAGTTGATTGGGGTGAACGGCTACTTGAACTTGTTGTCCCACCCATCGAGGACAATTATCACGGTAGTGGTCACGGCTACCACACACAAAACATTCACCTCTCCTTTGGTTACCTTGAGGAGGAACGGCCCGAATAGGAGCCGCATTCATTGGGCCCGCTCTTGGAGCTCTACAATTTCTGGATACGTGCCCAACTTGGTTGCAATTATAGCATGCTTCACATGGAGTAGTGGCGGGATGGTGCTTGTTGCATCTTCCACAAAAAGGATGAGGCCCGGTGTAAGCCCTCCTAGCCGGTTCCACCGCCGCCATTATTCTACCCCTATTTGCATTCTTGGGGTCAAACCTCCCCATTTTCCTTACCCCGCTCGACTCTCCCACTTCCTTCCTCTTAGTTGATGAGGATTTGCTCAAAACGCCCCTTCTCAATAAGTCTTCGGTCACACTCCCGGCTTGGTTAACCGCGTTTGCCAAAGAAGTAGGCATATTGGAGTTTACATAAGATCGGACGTGAGGATTCAAGCCCAAAACAAATTTTTGGATGGCTTGTGGCTCGGTACCCACCAAGTGAGGAATGAGAGTAGACAACTCTTGGAATCGTCTCACATAGCCCTTGAAGTCGGCTCCCTCCATATTTAGATTTGCAAACTCAATGGTTAAATTTTGTAGTTCGTAGGGAGGACAAAACTTTGCTTTTACTTTATTTACGAAGTCAACCCACTCCAAATTTTGAGTTCGCCCCAATGTTATTTCTTGGTTCCACCAACTTAGGGCGTCATGCCTAAACATGCCGGATGCATAGGGAATCCGGTCATCATAGGTGCAATGACTCCTTTCAATCACCGCCTCTATCGCCTCGAACCATCTTATACACTCCGTGGGACCACCTTTCCCATCAAACTCCGGTGCCCCACAACTCTTAAAATCTTTGAATAAACAACCTTGACGGTACCCACCATATTGATTATTCATGGGCATACCGATACCAACTCCCACGGGTTCCTCTTCTTCATTATCTTCGGCATAATGTTGAGCATCTTCGTTATTTTCATTTTCTGGGGCTTCATTGTTTTGAGCCACATTATTTTGCCCAAGACTTGCCGTGACTTGAGCAATGATGGTTGGCATGATGCCGGCAACCGTTTGAGCGATTACCTCAGCCAAGTTTGGCTCAGGGGCTTCACCACGGCCCCTACCACGGCCCCTACCACGACCTCTACCACGGCCTCTACCACGGCCTCTACCTCCCTGTACTTCCGGTTGAGCTTCCGGTTGAGGCTCCTCTTCTTCAGTCCTATCACGGCCCCTACCACGACCTCTCCCACGGCCCCTACCACGGCTCCTCACCACGACCCCTTCCCGGCCCCTACCACGGCCCCTACCACGGCCCCTACCACGGCCCCTACCACGGCCCCTACCTCGGCCAAGTTTGGCTCAGGAGCTCCACCACGACCCCTACCACGGCCCCTACCACGACCTCTGCCACGGCCCCTACCACGGCCCTACCACGGCCCCTACCACGGCCCCTACCACGCCCTACCACGGCCCCTACCACGGCCCCTACCACGGCCCCTACCTCGGCCAAGTTTGGCTCAGGAGCTCCACCACGACCCCTACCACCGGCCCCTACCACGACCTCTACCACGGCCCCTACCAGGGCCTACCACGACCCCTACCACGGCCCCTACCACGACCTCTACCACGGCCCCTACCACGGCCCCTACCTCTTTGTACCTCCGGTTGAGCTTCCGGTTGAGGCTCTTCTTCTTCAGCCCTATAATTTGTTCGTACCCTCCTTGGTCTTTCCATTTCTATAAAACAAGTAACACGTTGACCCGAGAGTTAGTCTCAAATGCTCGCATGTTAGTCACACAAGTAGTTAATGCCCTCATATCGGTACCACATACACATTACATAACATTATGCTAAGGCAATAGTGTTAGGATCATAAGGGGGGTTTTCCCATCTCATAACATTACGTTGCATTTATTACCATATTTTATCATTAAATTAAGTACTCATGTTCATTTCATCATGTCATTAAACAACTAACACAAGTGATTCAAGGTATAATCCGAATTCGATATGCTCTCTAGTTATTGATCGGGTATGTATACAAGGTGTACCAACGGCTAACCTTCCACTCAATCAACTTCCATTAGGCATATCGGTTCCTTATTATACTTTAAACCACACGTGCGCAATCCACGATGTCACGAACTTGTTATAGTATCGGGTAACCATAAAAGAGTTGATCGGGTTCTTTTAGGGTTGCCACAATATTATACTAAGTTAATGGCATCCCATCATTTTGCCCTAAATCATCACATTAGTTCCAACAATTAGCAACAACAAATCATAGAACCATGTTCATCACATTGAAATCAAGCTATCACACAAATGGTCTTAACTACGAACTCACACGGGGATTCACAAAATTCATATTGCACACGAATTTCCTAACCATGCATGCTATATGAAGAGTTTTAACTTAAGCCGTAGTCTAGGTCAAACCACCTAATTCTCTACGACCACGCATGGGCCACCATTCTGTAACACCCCAAGCCGGAGCTCGAAATGTCACGGAAATCACATAGCACCAGGTGGGATTACAATAGAACCAACTAAATGCAATTAAGAATTCGGTGAATCCATTCAAAGCACAATAGATAACATAATACAACAGGAGCAAATAGTCATCAAAGTTTACATAGCAACATCCAAAGATGGCGAACAATTCCTAAGTATAATGCAAAAGACAGGCTAATGAATCCTTGATCCATGAGGTCCAAGTCCGGGTTAGACAGCAAGCAAGCACTAAACTCCACGTCCAGGGAGTACCTGATTACCTGAAAAGTGTACTAAGCATAGTCAACACAAGGTTGGTGAGTTCGTAGCAATGGTCCATAAAGAACCATCAACAATAACACAATATACAAATAGAGGCTAGGCATGACATACAGCGAGCCTCTAAGCAACACAATATCGTCCAGCAACAGGATTACCCAAGCGAAATGAGAGAGTAATGAGGATGCACAAATGATGTATGTAACCATGTATGTGCCAAATGCATGAATAAGCAAACATGCCTATCCTATGCGTGAACGCCGGTCACCAATGCAACGATACCCTTCTGTCATCAACATGAACAAGGCTGTATCTCAAAATCATCGAGATATATATGTCTATATACTCGGGGTCATGACTACATCCAAAATGGGTGCATACATCTATGCACCAGGATGCCGGC
Source organism: Erigeron breviscapus (assembly GCA_034093135.1). NCBI lineage: Eukaryota > Viridiplantae > Streptophyta > Magnoliopsida > Asterales > Asteraceae > Erigeron > Erigeron breviscapus. The sequence continues at coordinate 41,314,792 of CM067175.1, read as the reverse complement.
AAATCCCCTGCCGAGGGTCCAACAATAATGTATGCAATGCTTACAAACAAATGTAAATGCATACTTCATAAACCAACAACCAATATACGATAACCTGAGCCAACAATCAATAATCTTCAAACATAACCCAATCAATCAAAATACGACAACCATAAGCCAACGATCAATAACTCAACAAAACATAAGCCACTAATCACCATATAAACCAACTATACGTACATATACTTCAGAGGATTCTACTTTCTTCAAGTCCCAGATGCTTATGTATAGGGTCACCCGCAGCCTTCCCACCACATCTAAAACCCAAGGAAAGCATAACCGACTTCCATGTATGTACGTCTATCCTAAAGTATAAGTAATACGCAACTAGAACATAAACCAAGTCAAACAACGAAATGAACGCCACATCAATCCAACAACTAGAACAATCAACAATTCAATCAACGAATGCAAGTAACACGCAAGTTTACACTTTTCAGCCCGAATCCCAAGCGGGTAGGGAGATACGAAACTCACCTTGATTGGTAAAGAAGCTAGTAAAGGATTACAAACGAGTAACGGGATCCAAACGTCCACAACCTATAATTATACATCAATATACTATAATGTCAACTCTACAATCATAAACAAGTTGGTTTAGCACAATTAGGTCAAGTCACAACCCTAAACACCTTTACAACTTTAACGAGTAGAAACAAAACGCATTTGACTCGACCTTTTTAGAAATGAGAAGAGATTCATACAAAAAGAGTGTTACTACTAGAAACTAGACTCTGCACCTGATAGGTGCGGCGCACCATCAATTAGGTGCGGCGCACCAAGCCAGGTGCGGCGCACCAATAATGGAGTGCGACGCACAGATCGATCAGGGAACTCAGCCAAGCATTGGTGCGGCGCACCAAGGAGGGGGTGCGACGCACCAAGCCAGGTGCGGCGCACAAGATCAGGTGCGCGCACCAAGCCATGGTGCGGCGCACCATCAATTAGGTGCGGCGCACCAATAATGGAGTGCGACGCACAGATCGATCAGGGAACTCAGCCAAGCATTGGTGCGGCGCACCAAAGAGGGGGTGCGACGCACCTGCGCCCAGATCAGTTCCATCGATAGGTGCGGCGCACCATCAATTAGGTGCGGCGCACCAAGCCAGGTGCGGCGCACCAATAATGGAGTGCGACGCACAGATCGATCAGGGAACTCAGCCAAGCATTGGTGCGGCGCACCAAAGAGGGGCGGCGCACCAAGCCAGGTGCGGCGCACCAATAATGGAGTGCGACGCACAGATCGATCAGGGAACTCAGCCAAGCATTGGTGCGGCGCACCAATAATGGAGTGCGACGCACAGATCGATCAGGGAACTCAGCCAAGCATTGGTGCGGCGCACCAATAATGGAGTGCGACGCACAGATCGATCAGGGAACTCAGCCAAGCATTGGTGCGGCGCACCATCAATTAGGTGCGGCGCACCAAGCCAGGTGCGGCGCACCAATAATGGAGTGCGACGCACAGATCGATCAGGGAACTCAGCCAAGCATTGGTGCGGCGCACCAAAGGTGCGGCGCACCAAGCCAGGTGCGGCGCACCAATAATGGAGTGCGACGCACAGATCGATCAGGGAACTCAGCCAAGCATTGGTGCGGCGCACCATCAATTAGGTGCGGCGCACCAAGCCAGGTGCGGCGCACCAATAATGGAGTGCGACGCACAGATCGATCAGGGAACTCAGCCAAGCATTGGTGCGGCGCACCAATAATGGAGTGCGACGCACAGATCGATCAGGGAACTCAGCCAAGCATTGGTGCGGCGCACCAAAGAGGGGGTGCGACGCACCATCAATTAGGTGCGGCGCACCAAGCCAGGTGCGGCGCACCAATAATGGAGTGCGACGCACAGATCGATCAGGGAACTCAGCCAAGCATTGGTGCGGCGCACCAAATAGGGGGTGCGACGCACCAATAATGGAGTGCGACGCACAGATCGATCAGGGAACTCAGCCAAGCATTGGTGCGGCGCACCAAGAGGTGCGGCGCACCATCAATTCAGGTGCGGCGCACCAAGCATTGGTGCGGCGCACCAAAGAGGGGGTGCGACGCACCTGCGCCCAGATCAATAACTCAACAAAACATAAGCCACTAATCACCATATAAACCAACTATACGTACATATACTTCAGAGGATTCTACTTTCTTCAAGTCCCAGATGCTTATGTATAGGGTCACCCGCAGCCTTCCCACCACATCTAAAACCCAAGGAAAGCATAACCGACTTCCATGTATGTACGTCTATCCTAAAGTATAAGTAATACGCAACTAGAACATAAACCAAGTCAAACAACGAAATGAACGCCACATCAATCCAACAACTAGAACAATCAACAATTCAATCAACGAATGCAAGTAACACGCAAGTTTACACTTTTCAGCCCGAATCCCAAGCGGGTAGGGAGATACGAAACTCACCTTGATTGGTAAAGAAGCTAGTAAAGGATTACAAACGAGTAACGGGATCCAAACGTCCACAACCTATAATTATACATCAATATACTATAATGTCAACTCTACAATCATAAACAAGTTGGTTTAGCACAATTAGGTCAAGTCACAACCCTAAACACCTTTACAACTTTAACGAGTAGAAACAAAACGCATTTGACTCGACCTTTTTAGAAATGAGAAGAGATTCATACAAAAAGAGTGTTACTACTAGAAACTAGACTCTCTCACGATTCCAACGATAGGTCATACGACTTAATTGGACATACGGCTCAAAAGTTACGACCTTTCGAACTAAAACAGGTTTTGCTGCCCTGGAGGATAGGTGCGGCGCACCATCAATTAGGTGCGGCGCACCAAGCCAGGTGCGGCGCACCAATAATGGAGTGCGACGCACAGATCGATCAGGGAACTCAGCCAAGCATTGGTGCGGCGCACCATCAATTAGGTGCGGCGCACCAAGCCAGGTGCGGCGCACCAATAATGGAGTGCGACGCACAGATCGATCAGGGAACTCAGCCAAGCATTGGTGCGGCGCACCATAGGGGCGGCGCACCAAGCCAGGTGCGGCGCACCAATAATGGAGTGCGACGCACAGATCGATCAGGGAACTCAGCCAAGCATTGGTGCGGCGCACCAAAGAGGGGGTGCGACGCACCAACTAAAACAGGTTTTGCTGCCCTGGAGGATAGGTGCGGCGCACCATCAATTAGGTGCGGCGCACCAAGCCAGGTGCGGCGCACCAAAGAGGGGGTGCGACGCACCTGCGCCCAGATCAGTTCCAGAACTCAACAAACACGAACCAAACTCCACCCAAACCCAATTTTTGATCACCAAATCGACTAGTGATGTTTCAAGACTCATTTTGAAGCTACATATGACATTTTAGTACCTAAATACACTTTCCCAAACCCTCGTTTCCATCCATAACATCATCAAACGATCCAAACGATTCAAAACCCTAGTTAAACCCTAATTGACCCAAATTCCATTTTAAGTCGTTTTAGGACGTGCCAATACTCGAAATGACCAGAAATGTATAAATACACATAAATAGATGCTAATGGAATGAATTAGACTTACCAAAACTCCTTTCACGAGCTAGAACCCGATTTATGGCAAAATGGGTAAAATGGGTAAACTTAGAACGAACTCCTTTGATCCAACGATAAGAGCTGAAGATGTTAGTGATTTCCTAGTGAATCCAAGTTCAAAACACCAAAATGATGCAAGAGAAATGAAAAGGGTTTCCTTGCTTTTTACTTGAGAGAGAAAGAGATAGATAGATAGATAAGAAAATGAGAGGTAAAGAGAAGATAAGGAGGGAAATGGGTCAAGGGGGGCTGATGGGTCGTGGACGACCCACGGGCCGACCCATTTCACTTTTCCAGTCAAAATACAATCGTTAACCAATTAAACACCGATCAAAACACAATATTGATCCGAATACAACTTAATGCCATATAATTCACAAAATGACCTAGTTATGTCCACATTGACACTTAAACACTAAAATAGATAGATAGATAGATAGATAGATAGATAGATAGATAGATAGATAGATAGATAGATAGATAGATAGATAGATAGATAGATAGATAGATAGATAGATAGATAGATAGATAGATAGATAGATAGATAGATAGATAGATAGATAGATAGATAGATAGATAGATAGATAGATAGATAGATAGATAGATAGATAGATAGATAGATAGATAGATAGATAGATAGATAGATAGATAGATAGATAGATAGATAGATAGATAGATAGATAGATAGATAGATAGATAGATAGATAGATAGATAGATAGATAGATAGATAGATAGATAGATAGATAGATAGATAGATAGATAGATAGATAGATAGATAGATAGATAGATAGATAGATAGATAGATAGATAGATAGATAGATAGATAGATAGATAGATAGATAGATAGATAGATAGATAGATAGATAGATAGATAGATAGATAGATAGATAGATAGATAGATAGATAGATAGATAGATAGATAGATAGATAGATAGATAGATAGATAGATAGATAGATAGATAGATAGATAGATAGATAGATAGATAGATAGATAGATAGATAGATAGATAGATAGATAGATAGATAGATAGATAGATAGATAGATAGATAGATAGATAGATAGATAGATAGATAGATAGATAGATAGATAGATAGATAGATAGATAGATAGATAGATAGATAGATAGATAGATAGATAGATAGATAGATAGATAGATAGATAGATAGATAGATAGATAGATAGATAGATAGATAGATAGATAGATAGATAGATAGATAGATAGATAGATAGATAGATAGATAGATAGATAGATAGATAGATAGATAGATTGATAGATAGATAGATAGATAGATAGATAGATAGATAGATAGATAGATAGATAGATAGATAGATAGATAGATAGATAGATAGATAGATAGATAGATAGATAGATAGATAGATAGATAGATAGATAGATAGATAGATAGATAGATAGATAGATAGATAGATAGATAGATAGATAGATAGATAGATAGATAGATAGATAGATAGATAGATAGATAGATAGATAGATAGATAGATAGATAGATAGATAGATAGATAGATAGATAGATAGATAGATAGATAGATAGATAGATAGATAGATAGATAGATAGATAGATAGATAGATAGATAGATAGATAGATAGATAGATAGATAGATAGATTGATAGATAGATAGATAGATAGATAGATAGATAGATAGATAGATAGATAGATAGATAGATAGATAGATAGATAGATAGATAGATAGATAGATAGATAGATAGATAGATAGATAGATAGATAGATAGATAGATAGATAGATAGATAGATAGAAAGATAGATAGATAGATAGATAAGAAAATGAGAGGTAAAGAGAAGATAAGGAGGGAAATGGGTCAAGGGGGGCTGATGGGTCGTGGACGACCCACGGGCCGACCCATTTCACTTTTAAAAAAAAAAAAAAAAAAAAAAAAAAAAAAAAAAAAAAAAAAAAAAAAAAAAAAAAAAAAAAAAAAAAAAAGAAAAAGAACTCAACAAACACGAACCAAACTCCACCCAAACCCAATTTTTGATCACCAAATCGACTAGTGATGTTTCAAGACTCATTTTGAAGCTACATATGACATTTTAGTACCTAAATACACTTTCCCAAACCCTCGTTTCCATCCATAACATCATCAAACGATCCAAACGATTCAAAACCCTAGTTAAACCCTAATTGACCCAAATTCCATTTTAAGTCGTTTTAGGACGTGCCAATACTCGAAATGACCAGAAATGTATAAATACACATAAATAGATGCTAATGGAATGAATTAGACTTACCAAAACTCCTTTCACGAGCTAGAACCCGATTTATGGCAAAATGGGTAAAATGGGTAAACTTAGAACGAACTCCTTTGATCCAACGATAAGAGCTGAAGATGTTAGTGATTTCCTAGTGAATCCAAGTTCAAAACACCAAAATGATGCAAGAGAAATGAAAAGGGTTTCCTTGCTTTTTACTTGAGAGAGAAAGAGATGCTGCTGGGGGAAGTAACATGTCAGGGTCGAGCTCTGACAGAACTCCCAATTCTTGAAATCAAGAGGGATTTTATAGAAATAATTGGAATCTGTTATAAATTTTTATAAATCAAATCTTAAGTTGTCCAGAATGTGTTTTTAAATCAGAATAATATTGTTGATAATGTTTCTTATGTATTTGTTATGTCAATTGTCTGACCAAAACTTATTGTAGATAAGAAGGACTCAATATAATCATGGACGCATGGCAAAACCAGATGATTGGTACTAGTGAATGGGGAACATCAATCGATGATTTTTGCCAAGACTGGCTTCTCCAAAATACAGTACCAACATCACAGTTAGAACCCTCAACAGAAAATGTCAGTGCATCATTCCCAACTCTTGTTGATGCAGTACATCATGGAGTTTCATCTCCAATCCCAATGAACCCTTTATATCAAAACTTCTCTTTCGATACACCAAAAGCAACATTTCAGTTGAAATCAACATCCCAACCGAAACCATCATTCCAACCAGAATCTTCCGAGGAGGGTAACAGGGCACCAGGCAAACGTCCAATGTCAGACTCGCCCACACTATACCCCAATCCAATTAGTGACACATATTATGAGGTCTCAACCTCAAACAGGGTAGAACCGGTTGATACGATAATGAATCATGGACCAGAGTTTGAGAAGCACGTAGAAGACTCATGGGCTTATATTTCCAAGCTCTATAGTCATAAGAAAAAGTCCGCAAAAGTATCGTCCTCGAAAGCCCAAAGAAATGTAAGGTCGAAAAGGTCTTACCAGTTTGTGAAACAAAATACTACTTTGGTAGTATTTGGGGAAGAAATGGACGTATCAGAGATGCCAACACCAATATGCTCATGCACAGGGATACCTAGGGCCTGTCGCGGTTGGACTACAGAGGGATGGACCTCCACTTGTTGTACAGCTACTCTTTCCATGTATCCGTTGCTAACATATGTCGGGCCAAGTCGTATTGTAAGGTTGCCGGGGAGAAGAATGGGTTGTAGTACATTCTCAAAGGTCATAGAGAAATTATTGTTAGCAGGATACGATCTCGATTGTCCAATTGACTTGAAGGATCATTGGGTTAAACATGGGACTAACAAGTATGCATTGAATAGATAAATGTGTGATCTTCATAGATTCAGGAATTTATTGTACGTATGTTTATATTTAATCATAATAGAACTTTCACAACACTAGGCATTTAGTGCAGTTGGCTAAATGTGCGAAAGGGTGTGGCCTAGACCCAGGTTCGATCCCGGGGACGGCCGATTTCACCATTTTTATTTTTATTTCTTTATTGCATCCAATTACTATGGCGAGTTATATATATAGATTGTGCAATATATATTCATACCAAAGTTCTCGCATTCCAATTACCCACTCTACTTCTGTTCATAGTCTACCCTATTATTGGTTTCATTAAATTATTCTGATAAAGTTATTCAACTTTATCTCATTTAATTCTAGATTTAAATATAATAATGCTAAATAATTGGCTTTATTGGCGAGAAGTTATTCTTTGTCGGCCATTTTGAACATTATTGTTCTCTGACATCATTGCTTACGTTATATAAGCAGACATCGTAGTGAAATAATATATTTTACTCCAAAGTATAAAGTCTACTAACAATGAAATCTGAGGGACTTTACTCTACTGATATCATCTATACAGAAGAACTCATATAATCCTTTAATTACTTAACTTCTCATGACCATTATGTTTGTTCTTGTTCTAGCCATCTCCTTGAACACAAGCTAATTATTACTAAATTAATCTCAATATTCATATTAATAGTATTTCCAATCATTCGTTCGCACTAGATCACATAACCATTTCATAGTATTTTACTCATTTAATTACCATAGTTTTCAAAAATTCTTGTCTCATCCTATCAATCAATCATAGCTATAAATTTGAACTTAGTCTATAGTTCATAATAATTCTTTGGTCTACAATTTATAGATTATAAGTATCTAAGACCTTAATAAGCATGTATTCTAGATCTTATTCTCATACTGTTATTCCAACAATGACTGATAATTGTAGACAATTATAAATAATATAGCTTAGACATGGGCCATCCGGTAATGCTTATAATATAATACATACCATTGGTCAGCCCATCACATTACCAACTCATCCAAAATCCCCTATACCTGTACTACTATTTCAATTAACATAGATTTCAATTCCACACTAATTCTAACAAGTTTCAACTCATATCGCATCAGTCAAGCTCTTGTTCACAATATATCGTTTCAGTTCGAATTTATGACATACTGTTCAAATTCAAATTCATAACATATCATTCAAGGTTCAAGTTCTCAATACATTATTCATATCATAATACTATGGCAAATGTACTAATGTCTTAGCTATCATGTCATCATGTCAAATTCATAATAACTTATCATTATTCATATAATTTACAATCACGAAACATTCAATACTATATAAATAAAAGGGGTCAAGTCATAACAAGGTGGGTAAAGCATAGTCCGAATCTTAACTTCAACATTCAACACATTAAAGATGTTTGTATACAGGGTGTACCAGCGGCTAACCCTCCACACCGTTAATATATTGAATGGATGTCGGGACTCGGTTCCGTTATGTAACACCCCAACATGGCGGAATCATGGAGTATCACTTAGAAAAGCACATCATGACATGGGAATTATGTAGAGTCAAACTATATGCATTCAATAGATTTAAACAATCCACAAGCTCCTTACAATAATCAACATTCATCAAAATACACACTCAATCCATACTTAAAAGAAAAATATTCAAACGATAGTAGTTGATCCTAAGCATAACCCGTTAAAGGGAAATAAGGATCACGGATCCAGAAAGTCCAAAGATAGTCCAAACCCTAGCAATGCAAGCATCTATTCTTCCATTTTGTCTCTGATTAACTTGATTACCTGAAAAGTGTACTAAAGAGCGTCAACATT
>CM067175.1:41220297-41304763 GCA_034093135.1 Erigeron breviscapus | reverse complement strand
ATTGAAATCCCCCATATAGAGCCAAAGACCAGGCATAGAGCCCTTAATACATGTCAATTCAGACCAGAGTGCACGCCTCAAAATTGGGTCATTTGGAGCATACACATTCACAATATTAATAATAGCATCGACAGATGGAGTGACACCAGAAGCGATCAAGTAGTAATTATTTTTGGAAACATTATGGACCTTGAATATAGAAGGATCCCACACACTACATATACCACCAGATAGTCCTCGGGATGGGACATAATCAAATTGGAATCTAGATTTGCCCCAAAAATTACTAAGGTGAGAAGAGGAAATCAAACCGGTTTTAGTTTCTTGAAGAGAAATAAAATGAACACCATGGGCAGTCTTTAGGCCACGTTTTCGCTATTATTCAACATCACCCTCAAACTAACAAGAGATGTTAAATCTCTTGCATTGGCAATAACCGACCGACCCAAACAATGCTTCAGGTAGGGCTGAATATTGTTATGGTTTTTGCTCGATATACTTGATGGTGGTTTAGTCCCCCAGTGACAGCATCTCTGTAAGAAAATCCAAAACCGTGATCGGCCAGGGATTTTTATCAAATCTAGCAAGGTTGACTGAGAGGGCTGCTCCATTCCATTTTACACCATTAAGGGAGTCTTCCATGGCCTCCCACATCTTTGAACTTGATGAAACCAAAGTATTGTTTTTGCTTATCCATCTTCTTGGAGACATAAGAGTCACAGATACTTCTCAAATAGCCTCCAAAGTTTGTTGTTGGAACATGGCTCGGGAAGGTTTGAAACAAAGAAGGTGGTGATGGATGGATCATCAGAGAAATGCTTGTTGATGGAGGTCAAGGTCTTCTTCCTGTGAGTGACATGTGTCCAAGTCTCTTCGTCGACACCATTCCTGCCGGATTTTCTTTCATGGAGCGCCATTCCTACTAGTAGTAGATAACATGTAATGGCCTACTTTTTTATCAAAAAGTCCTGTACGATCGTTTTTACTGCACTTACCCAGATTCACCAGTGGTCACTCCAACATATGATGGAGTGGAGTAAGTCACAACGAGGTAACACAGAAATAACTGCCAACCATTATTGGAATAGTCAATAGAAGATGTTTGAGATGTCAGATGTTGACAATTGGATGCCACATTGTGCCTTTGCATTAATAATATCTTTTAATCAACCAATGGGACCAAGTAAAGGTGTTACTCCTCACAACAACATTTCTTTGAGAGTTGTTATTCGGAACTTGTCTAACATCTAGAAATATTGTCGTACTTCCACTTGCAGTGCAGTGGTTGGACATAAGACAATAGTCTCTTTGTGATAGGGAAGGTCTCAGGATCAAACCTTGAAAGAGCAGGGTTTTATCCCTAATTAGTGTTGTGCTTTTGGGCGGCTAGTTAGGGGGTTTTTCTTCCTACGGGTATTGGAGGGTGAGAAGGTATGTAAAACTAGCTTAAGCTAGAGCCTTCGCTGCGATGATTAATCCACACCTTTCAAAAAAAAAATCTAGAAATATTGTCTTATGATCAATGGAATGAAGAAAAAAAATTGTAAACAATCTTAAAGTAACGTCCTCAAGTAATTAGAATTTCCTTAGGAAACAAAGATAGAATCACTACATTCTTAAATGATATGGATATTCATTCTATGACACTTCGTGTATTAATGTAAAATTCCACGCCCTTTAATCATGATTTTACGACCTTCTGTCATGTTGTTCATGAAACCGAGTGAAATTAATGTGTGAATCCGACTTGTAAGTAAATTGAAGAGACAATACTAGTTTTGCAGGTTTGACTTTCACAAGACCTTGCAGGTGCAAGGTTCTTGGAAATTTTGGCAGCTACATTTATTAATTTTCCTAACCCAAACTTAGATTTAAGAGAAATTATCACAAATCGTCCATGTGGTTTGCTCGATTCGCATTTTCATCCATGTGCTTTTTTTTATCATTAGGTGTCCATGTACTTTTCATTTTCATTGCCAACCGTCCCTAACACTAACAGCCGTTAGTTTTGCTCCGTTAAACCCCTCATGTGCAATGCACATGAGGGTATAATCGTCAAGTTCGTAACCATAGGGACTATTTGTAATAAAAATATTGGATTAAAAAAAATCTTTGGATTCCTTCTCCCACACAACTCCGACCACCACTTCTGACCGGCCGGCCACCACCTGCCACCGCCGGAAAAGTTCGCCGGAAACCGAGAACCATCACCCCACTATGGTTACCGAAACCGAAGAGAAAAACATAATAATCGAGCATGGTTAGATCTATAACGACCTGTGTTGAAACTTGAACGTCTCTTCTTCTTTCTAAACCGTCGTGAGGTGATGGTAGTCCGGTGGTGCGTGGCTGCGAGAGAGAGAGAAATAGAAGGGAAAAAAAGAAAAGATTAGGGTGTTTAGAGAGAGAGACGAAATGGGTTTGTTTGGAAGATTGATACTTACGTTTCATACTTTCCTCGGATGTTATGGAGTCGTGTAGTGGTGGCTGGAGGCTGTGAGGGTGGCCGGAAGTTTAGCTGGTGGTGGGAGTGAGAGAGGGAGGAAGATGATGAGATTGTCTTTTATTACAAATAGTCCCTCAAAGATGTTTTATCACAAATAGTCTCTGTGGTTATGAACTTGACGAAAATGCCCTCATGTGCATTGCACATGAGGGGTTTAACGGAGCAAAACTAACGGCTGTTAGTGTTAGGGACGGTTGACAATGAAAATGAAAAGTACAGGGACACCTAATGATTAAAAAAAAGAAGCACAGGGATGAAAATACGAATCGAGCAAACCACAAGGACGATTTGTGACAATTTCTCTAGATTTAATTTTAACAATAAGAATAATTCACGTGCCTTTGACATGCATAAAACTTTTATTGGAACACTAAATGATCAATACAGGAAGAGAGCAAATGCATACTACATGTTGAGGAAGTTGAATTGATTAAGCATGTTTTTCAACATATCCGAAAACCCATCTTCTTAATACGATGCCATTCTCAATAAATTTAGCAACTATAAATCTTTGAATTGGTTTACAATCCCGTTTATAAATAGCACCTTCTCGATTCCTTTATACTCAAAACCAGTTAGGAATTTTAGTATTTTCAAAAAGATTTTTATGTCCCTTCGCATAGTTGGGTAATATAATTTAGGTGAAACCCAATCCTGGCTCAGTGGCTTGTTATTAGGGATGAGCTCGGTCCTAAACCCGGACCGAACCGGTAAAGACGGAATACCGGAAATGACCAAAAACCAAACCCGAGGCCCGGCCTGATACACACTCGGTCCGGTTCGGTCGGTCCGGTCTCGGGTTATACACTTTGGACCCGATTTGCATAACTAATGGGCCTGTAGACTAGACTATAGTGACAGAGAAAAGAGGCAAAACGGTTTAGTTTCCTATACTTTTTTTCTTTTTTTTTTCGGTCCATGCATAAGCCCAATAAAAAAATGCTAACAAACTCCTACAATTCCGGGTTTTGTCCCGGGTATCCGGGTAATCTCCGGGTATAGACCGACCCGGACCGAAACCGAAAAAAGTACAATATGACAACCCATAGACCGGACCGTTTTAGATCCGGGTCGGGCCGGTCAGAGCCGGGTTCGGTCGGTCTTGGGCCGGTCTTCGGGTTTCCGGTCCTAATGCTCATCCCTACTTGTTATTGTTTTTTGTTTCTTTTAAAGCAACACTTTCTATTTGCTAAAGGGGTAAAAGTTGCCATAACATTAGAAATTATGTTTACAACAACAACAACAACAAGGGTACCCAATCCCGGCATAAGCCGGGCTATGGGAGGTATGATGTAGACAGACCTTACCCCTACACAAAGGTAGGAGGCTGCTTCCAGATCCACCGAGGTGGAAGGGACCTCCGGCCCGGGTGAAAAAAATAGGGTTAGATCCACCGGAGTGGAAGCTTAACCGGGATCTTCTCGATCTCAAACTCTCAATCTCAACCTCTCAATCACAATCTCAGCCCCAATCACGGATCTAGATTTGGATCTAGAGAGCCGTTGGGAGCGTTGGGGAGGAGAGAGGGCAGAGAGAAAGAGAGTTAGAGAGAGAAAGTCCATAACATTAGAAATTATGTTTGTTCCTAATAATTTGCAGCCCCATCCACCACTTCCAACAAAGAAACAACAGATAGTTTACTTGGAGATGATCAGCAACTTGTAAACAAGTTTTTCACTACAATCAACTACATAAACATGATAAACAAAACGAGATCTCTCCAACTTCATTCTAAGCTAATAATTTCATTTTTTTCCTACCAAAGAGTGAGGATGAACTCGGATGAAAATAGGGTGTGGTGGGGTGAGTAGAGGCGAGTCTCATTTTCATGGGAACCCCATCTGGCCATATACATGTACCATATAATTTAAGCATCCCACCACACATCCCTTAAATTAGTAGGGGCGGTACCTTCCACGATTGGAGTCATCACTTCCACCACCACTCCCTCCGCGACCTCGACCTACCCGTGAGCCATTGCTGCTACCACGCTCGTTACTCCGAGGCGGCCTCGCTGCCGGCAGCTGTGTTCCAGGCTGTTGTCTGCACAGATTTCACACCATGAATCTCAACAACCATGCATCAAATATTTAATGTGTATTCTAAAACTGATTATATAGGTATCGAATAATCACAATAATCAGAGAAGATAATCAGTTGTACTTGAAGCAAAAAATTGTTTCAGGTCTACATCTGGAGTTTAAAGTTGTAAATAGTAGTCAGTATGCGTCAGTATGCATTATTTCACAGATACTGATTATCTAAGGAACCCTAACAAATAAAAGGAAAAATGATTTAGTGTGGGGAAAAAAAGTGATATGGACGTAAAGTCTGAAATATATGTTCGTTTAACAGGTTTGTTAAGTTTGTACCTTGTAAAATATTTTACACTTCAAATAAAAATATAAAGTTAATAAATAATTTACCCCCACCCGACCTCCCAAAAATAAAAAATAAAAAAAATTACAATAGATTTGAGATAAAAATAAGTAATCTATATGTTTTTCGAATACTCCCTCCATCCCAATTTAAACATCCACAAATCTATTTTAGTTACTCCCAAATTAAATGGCCATTTCCAAAACCCTTGATCTTTTATTCACAAAGTTAGATTCTTGAAGGTGTGTTAAAAAACAAGGATACAAGTGTAACATGCCCTATCATATGATGTAATCATAATGTTTTTATAACACCGTATGATAGGGCATGTTATGTTACACTTGTATCCTTGTTTTTTAACATTTTGATTGAGATGAGTGTATAAGAAGTTTTGTTGTAGCGTTTTAAACTGCTTATTTGAGATGATCATAACCTAAATTCCTCTCTCTAAACATTAAACTATTCAACTCGCAATATATCCGATGATCACTTTTCTAACCCTAAAACCCGTAGCAGGGCAACAAAAGTGACCATAAAATAAAGATGACCAACTTGAAGAAAGATGGGAACTTACAGAACATATCCTATTTGACCATCAGGAAGAACCATGGGAACCATCTGCATACCTCCAGGCACTGGTCCCCTTCCATATATCATTGGCTGTTCCATAAAACACACTACTTTCAAAGCAAGCTTCATATCGGAACAAATAGAACCGTATAGAGTAATGTTATTTGAATAAAACCTGCTGAAATGAAGGGGTAACACCATATCTTGGTGCAGCAACAGTGGCCGCATATGGATTTGCTGTGAAGCCACCATAAACAGCATGAGGGATGTAATTTGGTTGAGGCACAGAATGGTGAGGAATAGTCCCATCAGTTTTTCTCTCGTTCTGAGGTTTTGCAAGTACCACTTCCAAAAACTTGCCTGAAAATCAGAACAGATCATGGCTATACTGTCATAATTTAGGAACTAGATACAATAAGTTATATAAGAGAATTATCTGATATGAAATGAATAAATTATCTATAAAGATAAAAGTAACCACTCGTATACAGGAGTTGAAATGTCAAATCGTTTATTTGTAAATATGTCGATGCAAAGTGTTTATCTCTACCGGAGCACAAAGATGACATAAAAATTTTACAGATTATTAGGTACAGGGTCGAAAGTCGACCAAAGTGTATTCTAAAACATGAATGTGTAAAACCTTCGAAATTATTTTATTCAAATGATTTGAATATCAATTCAGCATTAGTATCGTATCCACGCAAAGCGGTATCGAACAGCTTCCGGCATTTTCTCAATTTTTTGGCGATTTCTGGTGTTATTTAGTGGTTCACAGTATGTGTGTGCGCACGTATTAAGGACTTAGAGGGTGTGTTTGTATAAAGGGGGGAAAAATAGTAGAGATGATTAAAATTTCAAATTTTACATGATAAAAAATGGTTGAAATCAATGAAGAATGGAGGATTGGTGGGTGGAGATTCCACCTCCTTATATATGATTTGGGCTCCAAGGAGAAGTCATCCTTTTAAACTCTTGTGGCCCCCAACTAAATGATGCATTACACATAAGGTAGACAGCTATAACTATGGATTCATATTTAACATGCAAAGTTTATATAATTAAATTTTACGTTTTTCAACAAAAAGTGTTTTAGGTCAACCCAACCTGCCCTTGGAAGATTACCTGCTTTACCAGTCACCAAACCCACCAATATTTCCACCAGTAATACCATAACATGAAACTTACGATGTTTTGCATGAATTTTATTGCATATTTGCGTGAGAATACCAGTTTAGTTATCTTACATCTGATGGATGCCAGGAAAAATTTAAACATGATCATTAACCAAGCTGAAGTTATAAGGCTAAAGGTCAATACGAGCATCCAACTCGATCTAGTGATATTGAAGGGTATGTAAACGAAAATTTTTATCGATTCCAAGTCAAGTGCAGTACCACATTACCTTATTGGCTAACTGTATACCTAAATAGTCTGGAAAAAAGAAAGAGATACGAAGAGAAAAAAGCATACCATTAACTTCATACGTTTCTGATTCTTTGACAGCCTTCAAAGCACTCGACCTTTCCGCATAATGAACAAACCCGAAGTCTCGCTTACCGCCTGCTTTTGCAGGTGGCATTACAACTTTGGTGACTTCTCCATGGCGCTGAAATAGTTCCTTGAGCTGTTCTGTTGAAGTGTTCTCAGGTATGTTCTTCAGATACAGTGCCTTTACCTATAAATTTGACACGCTATTATACTTAGACCCTACTGACTATAATGTATATATGCTAATATAGTTATTACACTTATTACGTGTCAAGCTAAAACCATGTTTATGTGCTAACTTGACCAAATATGCATCATGTAATTAGGTAATAAACAAGTGTGCTAACTTGACCAAATATGCATCATGTAATTAGGTAATAAACAAGTCAAACCCAACCATTAGTCGGAAGCTCATAAGATATGTAAATCTAACTTGAAGTCGCTAGAGATTGGTCACATCAGTATGAGGACCTAAATGTGTAGCAATATTTCTGTAACATATTAAGGATATATATATATATATATATGGTTTTGATTTTTGAAAAAATCTTTCGATACAAAAAGTTTTGCACTTGATCATAGGAATTTCCACAAAAAAGGATTCAAAGTTCTCAGATAGCTATACAACATAAAATTTTAAAGATTTGCCAGATATACAATACAGTGCAATTAGTCTGGTTCAGACAGTAATCGGGGCTTCAAAGATGAACTTATTCTTCTAAACATGTAATATCAAGACACTAAACTCCATCTTTTAAACATCTGGTACAAAAGTAATTGACTACAGGAGTATAGGTTAATATTCTGATATTTGGGTTATGAATCTATATTAAGTTTGACATAAGCATCGTAAGAAAGAAGTTCGTGTTTTACGCCATTAATCGATGAACACGGTTAAATGGGTGTAACATCGCCTCGTTGGCTAAAATAGCGAACATGCAGTACTTCCACAGAAGTGCGCTGTGCACATGCATTGGCTTTTTTGGAAGTGGAGACAGTATATGACAATGTTGTTCTAGATTACAAAATTAAACATGTGCAATATTGTATTAGCCGCACTCAGTAAGAACAATCTAATCATGTTCTTACAAAATTAAGCAGAAGTTCAACTTATTCTTGAAAACTTACCTGAGAAGCAGCAGCAGAATGATCAGGTGTAATTTTAGGATCAGCCCAAGTAACAGTTGGTGCATTGCCATCAAACTTAAAAGTCGCACTAGCTAACTTTTGTCTTGAATAATCCGCACAAGCATTGTTGTAATACTCAACAAAAGCAAAGCCACGATTACGTGATGGGTTTTGAGGATCCTGGATTTGCAAAATAAACATATAAGCAAAAATAACCTATATAACTACATCAAAATCTTCCGTATCTTATTTATATCCACGTCAAAAAATACCTTTATGAGCTCAACAACTTCTGCACCTGGACCGGTCTCGTCAATTAGTTTTTTGAACTCAGCCTCAGTCCATTCCTTAGGAACATTACCAATAAATAGACGGTATTTAGTTTCAGAAAGTGAACACCTCAAGGTCCTACCCTGCAACCATAAGCAAACAAAAAAAATGAGTAACAATTCAAAAAAGAAGGCCAACAAAAAACCATAAGTATACACCAATACCTTATATTCTTTGTTATGAAGCTCTTTGATGGCTTCTTGTGCAAAATCTTTAGTTCTGTATGCCACAAAAGCGAAACCCTTACTTTCATTGGTGTCCCTATTTTTCACCAACTTGACCTGCACATTCAAGCATACATAGATCAATTCAATTCCAAGGTAAAGAAAGTTAACTATTTTCCTAAGGTGCAAACTACGTAGAAATATCCCCAACTATACGTGTTCTGCTATCATATATCTTGGACTTCCCTTTTCAACTTCTAATGTAACAACCGTTCATTTCACTACCATGAGCATCTCCAATGATGGGTTTATAAAAGCTTTTTTGTAAAAAATGGTTTATAAATGTGTAAGAGGTTTTTTAGAAAAAACCTTTACCTCCAATGATAAAAAGCTTTTAAAAGGTTAAAATCATATATTATAGTACATGAATAGGTTTAAATAGGAACTTATAGGTTAGTGGATATCAAGCTTTTCAACAAATCTTTCATCCAAAAAATTGTTATTTTATTTATTTTTAAGCTTTAAAAGCTTTTTACCATTGTATGAAAAGCTTTTTTTGATAAACCTCTTACACGCTCTTACAACTTTTTTAACAAAAAAGCTTTTCAAAAATGACCATTGTGGATCCACATCAACAAAAATCAAAACTTTACTGTTGCATTGGTCATATGATACATACAATAGCAATAGATTGAACATTTGTTAGTTTGAAAGTTCAAAATATACAACACCAAAACCCGTATAGTTAGCATTTCTATACACCTCGCCCTTTTTCGCAACTAATCATAACTAAATCTAACCTCAACGACTTCACCAAACGGTTCACAAAGGTCCCTCAAATCTTCCTCAACGACTTCCCTCGTAAGCCCACCGATGAAAATCTCAGAACCATGAGGCGGAAGCGCGAGTAACTCGCCATGCTTCCCTCCTACATTCTTCTTCTTACTATCTTCACCTACAACATCCTCTTCCCCCTTCTTGTCCTTTTCGTCGTCTTCCGAATCCTTTCCAACGCCATCCTTCTTCTCATCACCATCGTCTAACTGCTCCTCTTCTTCTTCTTCATCATCGTCCATTTCTTCCTCCTCTTCTTCAGAATTATCGTCTTCGAAATCGACTTGATCATCAATTTCCCTGCTGCTATCTGCCATACTTTCCTTTCTCTCTCTGACACACAGTAAAATTTCAAGATTTTTGTTTTTTTTTTCTTTTTTAAACCTAAGGTTTGGATAATTGGATCTGACAAATATGTATACATCTCAGCTCACATTCATACACAACTTTTAGTCCATGAATTTATCATATATATACATATATTTATACGAAATGAAAAGCTAGGGTTTCATACTTTCAGTGAATATTTTTTAGTAAAATTTGTGACTTTTGGGGGTTTTTTTGTATGTATGTAATTACAAATACATACATATATATATATATATATATGAAGACATGAGAGAGGAAATATTTATAGGACTCAATTCATCAGTTGCAGTGAAATTTTTTTAGTCAAATTTGTGACTTTTGGGGGTTTTTTTGTATGTATGTAATTACAAATACATACATATATATATATATATATGTATATATGAAGACATGAGAGAGGAAATATTTATAGGCTCAATTCATCAGTTTCAGTGAGTAATTATTAAATTGTGTGAAATTTGGGGGTTGTATTTTTGTATGTATAGATTTGTTTTTATGTGTATGTATATGTATATGTATGTATGTATATATAATTGTGAAGGAGTGAGATAGATATAGCCATTTGATTTGATATGATTTGTTTTTTACCTTGGATTTAGATTGGAAGTGAAGATCGCCGGAAAAAGTTGCAGATCGCCAGTCGGTGTGTGTGAGTTTGTGAGAAAGAGAGAGAGAGAGAGATCGCTAACTCTGTCTGGCTGATTGTGTGCGACCTAATTGAGGAGGAGAGAGGATATACCTTCCAAATTCAAACCCTGTAAGGATTATTGGGCTAGTGTGATTTTCTTTTGGGTTGAGATATTCAAGGCCCAATCACTTGCTTGATAGGACGAGAATCGCACTTGAAAACCTAAATTGGGTTGACTTGTGGATTAATGGATACGTATATTATTGTAATTATAGGTTGTGGACACGTGGCGAACATTGAACGTTTATAAACTCATCTTAGCTCGATCTTAACTTCTCTTTTGCCGATCAAGGTGAGTTCCGTAGCTCCCTACTCGATTGAGATTCGGGCTGGAAAGTGTACACATACGTGTTTGATTGTTTGTTTGACTTATTGATGGTTGATTGGTTATTTGATTTGCTATGCGTTCGTTTAAGATCATATATTGTGTGATTGGATGTTTGGTTTGAGTTATGGTTTTGATTGGTGGATAGTTTTGATTGATTGTTTGATGGTTTACACATATGATTGTGATATTGTAATTTATTTAGGATAGACGTACATACATGGAAGTCGGTTATGCCTTCAAAAGGTTATATCAGTTAGGCTAAGAGGAGTGGGGTTATCCCAAAATAGAGAGACTTACGCCATGTGACGCCTAGTCACATGTTGGGTAGCCCCTTAAAAAGGTAAGTGTGGAGCTAGCCAAGTGAGTCGGAGGACTTGCGACACATGTCACATTTTAATTATTGTTTTTTTTCACACTTTAGTAAAACATTATCATTAAATCAAAAATATAAATCCATTACATAATAAAAATATAGACCCATTACAAATAAACTTAAAATTCACTAATACATTATATTTAATAAAAATAAATACAAATACTTTAGATTTGAAAAACAATATACTCGTACATTTTTAATTACTAAAGGAAAAAAAAACACAAAGACTTTCATTAAGATTATGTAAAAAACAAGACTGGAAACTTAAAATTAATTTGTAAAGAATCTCAAACTTTAGGTGTTAAAAATAAAGTTAATAATTAATAAAATAAAGTATAAAGGTCACACACATGGTCTTCTTCTCCAAATGCAAAACCAGATCTTATGTTTTTCTTCTTCCAAAACACATAACCATTTTATTTCAATACATACATATATATATATATCATAAAATTAGTTATGAAAGAAAATAGAAAACGTGAATAATGCATTGAAGCTCGAAAAAGGTGAGGAAAAATGGGTGATACGTACAAGTCGCCGGCTTGGGATTTTTGGCCAGATCGCCAGGCGGGGTCGGTGTTTTCGGCGAACAGGGGGTGGGTTCGCCCCACTCCCCTCAGCCTTATCAGAATACTGTATCTGATTTTGAAAACCAGGTATGTGTGATGGTCAGATTTGACTGGGTTTTAGCTTAAAATCTCAACCAAAATAATATAAACGGTTTAATGATTTTTCAAACCAACCCGACCAAATTGTTATGACAAACCAAACCAACCAAAACCAATTAACCAGTTTGGTTTTACCAGTTATATGGTTATCCTATTTTTGCATATGGGGGGGATTGTTGGAATTTTATGTTATATCTATTATTTCATAAGTTGAAATAATCTAACATAAAATATACAAAGTGAATAGATATAAATGGAGTTGAAAGTGTATCTAACTAATGTGAGTTTGTCCCACATTGGTAAAAGTATAAACATTAAGTGTGTTTATAAGGAGGAGTGTTGGAGGAATAATAATTCCTTATAAGGGGCTACACCCCAAGTGGTCAAGGAGGGTGCGAAGCACCCGACGCGCCCGCGCCCGTGCCCGAGACCGGGGTCGTGGGCGATGAGGCGTAATGTGGCGTTTTAGTGGCGCACTTAGCACGCTCGCATCGCCGCGAGCCGCTTTAGAGCCGCCTTTGTTTTTGGCTAGCTCAGCTCGGCTCCATTATGGCTTCCATGGCTAAGCTTGATCACTCTTGACCACTACTAATAGATGGTAGTAGTGGTTCAACAAAGACATAGAAAAACAAACACTTCATTCTGGCTTCACCAGAACACTTTCTCTCCCTCTCTTCTCTTGATTTTGTTCTTGAAGGTATTATTCTGGGTTCTTGGTTAACTCCGGCAGTACATACTGCTTTGGCTGTTGTACCCTGGGAGACTGACGGGTTCACTTGGGTGACCCGAAATCAGTTTTAAGGGCCCTCTGTTAAACAGAATCCTCAGCCCGTTGTTAACTTGTTCCTTTCTGTTTATGTTATTGTCTTGTATTTTGATTCTTGTATTAGTTTCTTAGTTGTTACTTTCTTTGTAACCTTCTGTAATTCGAATGTTATCGATAAAATGTTATTTTAAGAATGGTGTTCCTACAAAATCAAATTATGAATGTTGCATACATATCACACAATTTTTGGAAAAGTAAAACCGAAACAAAAGTAGAGCTGATTTATTCTTCATGTTATTTGCAGACTCCCATCTATCAACAGCAAAGATGTTTTCATCCTTGTTTTCTAGTTTAATCTTTCAACCTATAATAATTTGACTGATTAACCCATTATAACATATATACATAACTTCAATTAGCTTAGGATCGTATCTTTGAAAAATTTAAGACTGAAACTTGAATACTTCCAAGCTCGTATCAGTTAATAATTAATAATTTATATATAAACATACTATTAATATAAGTAAATGATCCGGTTTGGTTTAATCAATTTGATAAAAAGACATAAGGATGGTTTCTGAAAAAGACAAACTGACGGTCTAAATTTTTTATTTTCACCCGACCAATCTGTCCACCTACTTTGGATCAAACGGATTAGCTGGCTTCGACCAAACCGAGCACATCCTTATTGAAAACCCAAAAGTGAAACCAAAAAACACCGGTTTTTGAATTACCTGTTTGGTTACTTTAGGAACCGGCATTTAGGAATCGGTTTGAGGATCGGAGCATTAGGAACGGGGTGTGTAGCGGGTACTCGAAACGTGTACATAACCAATTTTTTAACCATTTGTAGCCTTTTCTAGCTGTTTTTGATCGTTTTTCTTATCATAGTTGATATACTGCACACATTATTAACTTGATTGTGCAAGATGATTTAGTCGTTGGTGGAATAAATAACATTAAAACCGATTTTAAAAATAAAATTATACTCTCTTATAATAAACCAAATAAGGAAAAAGATCATTTTAGATTTCAACCATTCATACTTTAATATGCAGAAATGATGGGTACAATAAAATTTTGTGAATAAAATAAATCAATTTTATTTCTTGAAATTTATTTAATGTACGTATTAAATCCCGATCTCGTGATAGGTACAAGCGTATAACCACATTATCCATACTTTCTTGCAACAATAATGGTATTCAATCCCTACCAAAACAAGGTATAAAGGAGGTTAGATATGAACAGTGTTGCTTTTACCTAAATATACAAAGAAAATACTTCCATAAATTATTTAAATTTTATCCATTGGTAGAAATACCCCTTCATTTTAACTTTGTCGCACTTAATTAATGTCAATGCAGTTAACTACACAAATCATTTGCCAATGTGGGCTAAGCCACTTGGTAAGTTGTTGGAGACATTGTTTTAATCATTTGCCAATGCGGGCTAAACCACTTGGTGAGTTGTTGGAGACATTGTTTTTTTCAGAAACTTAAGATTCAAACTTCAAAATAAACATATTTAGATTAAAACTTAAATAAACATATTTGAGATAGTTTTAAAAGTAAAAATAGATATGGTATAATTTTGAGCTATCAAGAAAACTATACAAAATCACAAACCATTCGCCCATAAATTATTGATATTTGCCATATGTTTACTACTACTAAACACAATTTGTAACGGTATATAAAGTACTAAGGGAAGTGATAATCGTACCATTTGTTTTGATATTTTTTTCATTTTACCACGAACACCCCACTTTTATCGTTTATCACCACTCCAATGACCCACATATATGAGTGTGAAAAGTGAAGAAATAGAAAGGCCAGACGATGTTTTAGGATATAATGATATATCCTAGGCGGCTTGGCCTATGACCCAAAGAAGTCAACACCGGGTAAGAAACACACACTACAACAAAAATGTTATTTATTCACACTTACTTTTAAGAAGTGTGAAGAAATTACTTAATTTATTCACACTTAAAAATACTTAAAAAGTATACACATTTAAAAGTGTGAAGAAATTTGAAAAATCATAACTTTTTCACATTTATATATGTAGGAAAAAAAAATTCATACTTCTAAGTGTGTAAAAGTATATCAATTGTTCACACTTAGAAGTGTGAGAATTAATTTGTAACACAAAATTTATTCACACAAGATAGGTGTGAAGAAATTAGGTGTTACAATTTGACTTTCTGTAACATCCGCCGTTTTGACCGGTCAACGCTAACGAACTCGTAAAACGGAAATTAGTCAATTTGAAATAAATAAATGATCGATGTCGTTGGACCGATCAAAAATATAAACTAAATACCTATAACTAGTATGGGTAAGTCGAGTATCGTATCCTCAGGAAATCATGGGAAAGTACTAAATCATTTAAAAAATTAATTAAACTAGACATAAACTTAAAACCGATTTGATTGATTGAGTTGATTAAACTAAAATTGATTATGAAATTAACAAACTTAAGCAACAATAATAAAGGGGACCATTCTCATGCTTCAAATTATGTTTTCAAAAGTATAACCTAACTTATATTCGTTGGAAATCACATGGACATGATTCGTTATAAGCTTGGATTGAATGAATGTTAAGAACTAATTGAGGTTGTGATGATTCACGATAACGAAAACCGGGGAATTGACACAACTAAATTATCTATTCATTAACTAGATTACAAGTCATAAGAGATTCTTTCAATAATCCATGATCAACAAGAATTTGAAATCAAAAGATAGATGAAATTCATTCAAAGTTATAAACAAGTAATCATTCATTCAAACCAACCAACATTAGATTCAAAACCCTGATTAAGAATTAAACATCTAATCCAACTTGAATATAAGAAAGATTGAATACAATTGTCTTACATAATTGTTCACATGAGAATGATCAAAAGAGAATTAGCCTAAAGTCTTCATCATTGAATCTTCAATTTGGATTGTCATCTCCATGAATTTGTGATTTGATGATGAAATTGGGGTCTTGAGAGAGTGAAAACTGCTCCAGGTATGTGAAAAATATGAAGGATAACTTCCAAGTTCGTGTTTGAAAGTAATATAAACTGAAAAATAATTAAATCCATAAAATTCAATTTTTGCACAGATGCCACCGTCTGGGACGGTGGCAGTGGGCGTCCTGCACTGTGCCCCAGAAATGGAAATTTTCCAGATTTTTGCTTTGACTTTTCTTGACTCGTTCCTTCATCCAATTAGCTCCATTTTGCTACTTATGACCTGAAATCACTCAACAAACATAAAACCGCCCTAATCGTCTATTAACAAGCACCAAAACATGTCATTTTTGTATCTTAAAGTTAGACAATTTAGGCGTTTATCAATAAACTTTTGTGATGAAAAGGTAGGCATGTGAATAGTCGTTAGGAGCGTAATTCAAAAATATGTAATATTGCATTAACGAAATATTTGAACAATGGTCGAGTTAAAAGTTTTAACCAAACGAATGATTTCTTGGGAAAAACCGGACTAGCCGCGAGAGTGTTTTGGTGGAACAAAACTCTCCCACCCTTCCTTTTTCCTCTCATTTCTCCCTTCCCTTTCTCTCTCTAACACTCACATTCCTCCTCCTTCTCTCTAAAATCCAAGAACATCATCATCATTATCTTCTTCTTATTTCTTCATCAAAATTCGGATCTTGTATCATCCTTGTAAGAGAATTCGTTGGTAACAAATATAATAATAACATTTGAGTTAAAAAGTTCAAGATTTCTATTGTTTCAAGTGTGTTCTTCATCTCCTAGTCTTCAAATCCGATTTTGAGAGTTCAAGGAACTTTGGTAAGTGTTTTTCATCCTCAAATTACTTGTTTAAGTTGCTACAGTTATTGGATTACTAGTTTGTTACAAGATTTTTGGTCAAAATTGGTGTGTTTAAGCTTTGCAACCACATTAGGGTTTCAAAAGAGGGTTTTTAATTTCGGGAATGGTTTGAGGAAATTGGAGTGTTTATTATTCTTGAATACACTTGTAGTGAGTTGTGGTAAAGTCTGAAGCCTTCATGTTGAGTATAGATAAGTCGTTTGCAAGAAAAGTAGGTGTTTTGAGCGATCAGACCAGGGACGGCTCTTGTGAGGAGGACGACCTTTGACAGCGACCGTCCTCATCAGCAAAGGTCGTCCGGTTCTGTTTCGTACACAAGTTTTCCGTTCGGTTGTCGGTCGACTTTTAATGATCCAAAGCTTGTTTATTAGTCTTATATCATCATTCTAAGGTCAACAAAATTGTTAAAACTCATTTCCAAACACTTTGATTGTTATGTCAAATTTGGGTGCTAATTCATTGAACCGTATCTAACCAAAACTCTTCAATTATTATTTAAACATTCTTGGATCACTTCTAGATCACCTTTGGGAATTGTGGCATAGTTTAACTAGTTAAACCTTACCGTTGTGATACCTTGTGATATTTTGATGTTGTAAAGTAGGTTGTGATCGTTGTTGAAGTTTTGGTTGGGGACATTTGACCATCGTTAAACATTCGTAGCTTGATCTTAACTTGGTATTTGTAACACCCCAACTAAGGCGGAACAATGGGATGTACAGAAAGTCGAGTATTCAAAACAAAGGATAATAGATAAACATTCACCATAGCTTTATTTGATAAAAAGAATTTACAAATATACAAGCATGTGAACCAATCCCCAAGTACAATGCGTCCACCGTACTTGGATGTTAAGTCCACGAAACAAATAATCAATTACATGAAATGATATACTACAATGATCAAGGCGGATTTCATTGCCCATCACAAGGTTTGATCTTTGACACCAAGATGCAAAACAAACAATCATGATGCATACAATTCCTCAAAGCTTATGCTAAATCCTGAAAAGCATGAAAAAAAAGTGTCAACTACGAAAACGTAGTTGGTGAGTGCATAGGTTTTCAAGTAAATCTCGTTACATATCCATTTCAAAACTTAGAAAACATATTATTACATATCAATATACCCAAACCACATGACCGACAAATTTCCCATATCAAACTATCAAGATTTCCAAATACCATATTGTCATTTCAAAGCGTTGAGAATCCATGGTAATCATAAAGTTCTTCATTTGTCAAAATCATCGTGAGAGAAAAATATATCAATCGATTAATCATGTATCACACCCAAACCATGCGGTCATCAATAATTACCAACCATCAATAATATCCACAACACTTGTCCCAAATTGTCATTATTAACATTCACATTGATATTTTAGATGAGTTTAACTTGAGCCACTACTAAGACCGATATGCCGTCCGATAATAATAACCAAAGTGTGTCCCAATAATAATAATGATAGGCACATGTTGTCAATCACGTGCAATAATAATGAATGGGTCGTGCCATGGAAACGACCAATAATATAAAGTAGATTAGAGCACCCCATGACCGACACCGTTGAAGGCGGCCACGTAGGCGGTCAATCAACCTGTCGCCACTGATGTGAGTGAGGGGACGAATCCTAGTTGCGCAACCCTCTAACTACAGGCCTCCCCTTTCGGAGTTAATAGTAGTGTGACCGGGGACCAAGGTTTGACAGAACTCAAGCTCATCATATTACATATTACCCGTTGAACATACATTATAATTTCCATATCATACTCATTCTTTAAAAGTATCATTTCATATAAAGAAAACAATCTTAATTATTCATGCTTTTCACCCCGTATGTAAAACACATAAAAGAGTTTGAAAGGGGGCTATGACTCACCTTGATATGCCGAGCATTATATCTACTTATCCAAAATGGGTACTTCCCTTCTATAGCTTCCTTGATCATATATTCCTTACGCTCCTCATTCGCATTTCAAATCCAAGACCATTCCTACGCGAAACTAAGGCGAATAAGGTCCTATCTTAGGTTATCATATAGAAATGCCATGTTAAGTTATGTTTTCCTTATTCATTATTGGATGTGTAGCCAATTTTTGTACGAATTCACTTATGTGATATCACTTCATAGTTTGGTTAACGTAATTAGTTATGTTCATCCTTTTTATTTATCTTTTGTGTTACTTTAATTACACTTATCTCTTAACTCACATATTTCTTGATATGTCGTATGATTACTTGGGTTTATGAAATTCGTTTAAGTGTTATTGGCCATTACAAATTGGGCCTAAGTGTCATGGGCTTCTAAATGTTTTGGGCTCAAGTTAGTTGTTGGGCTTAATCTTATTTAGGCTATATGATTTATGGGTCATATTGGTTATTGGGCTAAATGGGTTGTTGGGCCAGATGGGCCCACT
This sequence comes from Erigeron breviscapus, assembly GCA_034093135.1. Classification (NCBI taxonomy): domain Eukaryota; kingdom Viridiplantae; phylum Streptophyta; class Magnoliopsida; order Asterales; family Asteraceae; genus Erigeron; species Erigeron breviscapus. Next base: position 41,285,891 of record CM067175.1, on the reverse strand, counting down.
GATTTATGGTTCATTTGGGTTTATTATTTGGGCCGGGCTATCCCATTATGTCCTTAGTGTATTTGTTGGTCCATTTACATACTTTATAGTTTACTTCTAAATTTTCTGATTTTATCTCACATTTTTACGACATATCACCTACTGTTTCGGGGTTAAATCTAATTATTTGGACTTTGGTGATTTTTATACAGTAACCTATATGTGTATCCTATTTTTGTGAATTTTTGATGAATTTTTAGACAGTGTTTGCTATCCTTAAAAATTACCCAAACACAAACTGTCCCGAATGGGCAATGTTTGCGACATCAGAAGTTTTATAAAAGTTCTCGATGTTTTGATTGTTAGAAAAATCCCATGATTTTATTTTAAGCTTAGGACATATTAAACTCAATCCTCACCAAGTGTAAGCCTCTGGACCATTTTATTTTTGTAGATAAAAATTCTCAAAGTTGATATAAATTTTAGACAAAAACCCAGCTTAGACCACTTTTGGTAGAAAAATCATAACTTGAGTTCTACTTCGTCTTTTAATCTGATTCCAGTGGTAGATGAAAGCTAACTCACAAGGCTTCGTTTCATATTTTCTGAGTTTCACCCAGTTCGTCCATTTTAAACCACTTTTACACGCTCCAAGTTCAAATACAGATTCTGTGAGCTTCCTTGGTAATACAAAAGCATATTTGCTTTATTTTAAATTACCCAACCACCTATTTTGGTAACCCCAATACATTTTCTTCATCTTAATTCATCCTTTAACATTTTATAAGTGTTTCTCCAGATTTTCTTTGTATTTTTCTTGAATGAATAGATTGCTTGATTAATATGGTGGATGCACATATGTGTTGTTGGTGATTTTCGGTTGTGATTTTGGACATAGTTTTGGTTTAATTCTTATAAAATCCTTATTTCTTGTACTAATTTCATAAATTCCAGATTATTAACATGTATTTTAACATCAAAATATATATGAAATCATCAATTAAAGATCCATTTCAAATCCCAAATCAAAATCAACATAAACTAGTGCAAATCTAAGCATGCATGTTTAGATCTAACCATTACACATACAATAAGCTATAATCTTTTACATCCTTTTTGAAAACTCCTTTTTATTGAAAAATCACAGAATATAATCTCATAATATTCATCAAAAAGTCAGATTTAATCAAGTCCTTAAACCCATTTAGCAACAAATCTTACAACTACTAACTCTTGGATCTTGTTTGTGTTCAATCCTTGAATCCTTTCTCTTGATTTCAACATGCATGAACATGTGAGTTAAGTATCTATCAACTTTGCCCTCATTGAGTTTGTCTTTCAAAGAAAACAAGAGAAAACATAGATTTTTGATAAAGATCTTTTAGTATATACAAAAACAAGATAGATTAAACAAAGAGATGGAGATTTATACCCTTGATGAACTCGGTTTTGGAGATGATTTTTGGGCAGAAACTTCGTGGCCCTCTAAGCTCTAAACAACCCTTATTTCAAGCTTGAAATAACCCTTAAACCTTACTTGAATCAACCCTTGATTAATCCTTTCAATAATCCTTATTATTATTAAAGATTAGATTGATTTATGTTCTTGTTTCCTTCCTTATTTGAGCCGTGAGTTTTGAGAGAAAAAGAGAAGGAGAAAGAGTTTTGAGAGATATTATGTGTGTGTGTGTGTGTTGGGAAATGGTGGAAGTGATGTTGGAGTGTAAGTATGAAGAGTTGTCTTGGGATAGTGTAAGATTAAAAGACTAGTTAATCTTTGATTGGGTGTTGGGTTTTTGGGCATGGGGGCCGGTTTTGGGAGGGGAAAAAGGAGAGGGAATTTGAATTTTGGAGTATAACTTAAGTGTATGTATTTGTATTTGGTTTGTATAAGTTTAATTTTTGTTAAATATTATTAGTTAAGTAGGTTTTCTAGGCATATATGTGTTGTATATGTACATGTATGTCGTGTATACATATGGGTGTGTATATTTTGTGTTTTACTTTGTTACGTAACTCATTGTATATAAATTTGTGTTTATAGTAGACATATATATATACATATTTGCTTATCATTACTCATAGCTACTTTTATATGCTTAATATATATAAATAGATATAGATATATATATATATATATATATATATATATATATATATATATATATATATATATATATATATATATATATATATATATATATATATATATATATATATATATATATATATATATATATATATATATATATATATATATATATATATATATATATATATATATATATATATATATATATATATATATATATATATATATATATATATATATATATATATATATATATATATATATATATATATATATATATATATATATATATATATATATATATATATATATATATATATATATATATATATATATATATATATATATATATATATATATATATATATATATATATATATATATATATATATATATATATATATATATATATATATATATATATATATATATATATATATATATATATATATATATATATATATATATATATATATATATATATATATATATATATATATATATATATATATATATATATATATATATATATATATATATATATATATATATATATATATATATATATATATATATATATATATATATATATATATATATATATATATATATATATATATATATATATATATATATATATATATATATATATATATATATATATATATATATATATATATATATATATATATATATATATATATATATATATATATATATATATATATATATATATATATATATATATATATATATATATATATATATATATATATATATATATATATATATATATATATATATATATATATATATATATATATATATATATATATATATATATATATATATATATATATATATATATATATATATATATATATATATATATATATATATATATATATATATATATATATATATATATATATATATATATATATATATATATATATATATATATATATATATATATATATATATATATATATATATATATATATATATATATATATATATATATATATATATATATATATATATATATATATCACTTTTGTATGCATAAAGTTTATAAATAGAAATTTTGAGATGGTCATTATATTTTTGTGCTCATGTACTTTATTTAGCTTGGTGTTTGAATTATTGGGATATTTATAAAGATTTTCGGTTGTTGACATTTCTTCAAGTTCAGTTAGAGCTAATTTATAGCTTGAGATTGTCTTGAATGATTATTGTTATTGTTTATGACATTTCTAAGATAGCTAGTCATTTACGGTATTTCATTGAACTAGAGGGTAATTATCACTAAACCTTAAATGTCTAGAAGGTCAATTCTCTCAATAAACTTCTAGGGATAGATACCTAGATAAATATAAGTAAGTTGTCCTAGTCGGAAATTGAGGGTTGTTACAGCATTACCCCCTTAACAGGAACTTCGTCCTCGAAGTTGATCGTTCATACGGTAGTAAGAATGAATAGCTTGATGTTATGGATAGCTTCACGGAGGCGTATCGAATGTAAAAATTCAACTAGGTTTCATCCTGACCTTTTTGGTTACTTACAAGCTTGTGATCTCCATAGTTGAGGGCATCTCTTGCTTGGTGCTCTAACATTTCTCGGGTTTAGAAACTTTGAAAAAGAAAAAGGTTACGAATGTCGCTCACTTCTTGAGACGACTAGAGATTAATCGTATGTAATCGTTGTGGGCTGTCAATCTTGCCTAGATCAATACTAAATAATGGAATGATAATTAGAATGGCAATACGGAGGTGTAAAATGAGCAAACGGTTCGTGACGTGAGTTACAATAAAATAGTGAGAGACGTTGGAATATCGATCGTTGGTGGCTACTCATTTCCATTGTCACTTTGCATACTTTCCTTTATCGTTTTCTTTCCCAATTAAAGAATCATTCCAATGGCTCCTCGCCTACTTTCATCCTTCTTTGGTTTGACATTGGACACGCTTGCCGCTACTTGAAAATATTGACTTCGTTTGTGCCTAATCACTTGTTAAGGGATTGCCCCCTTATCAAGAGTGATACTAACCCGTTATGCCAAAATGCACTAAAATTACAAGGTACATCTTCGTAGTACCTCATTTTAGGGTTTTTCATTGTCGTCTTTGTTGTTTTATGGCGTGCAAGGGGATTATGAATCTGCCATACTCGCCTTTGTCCTTCAACTCCGTCCTTATTTTCCAAAGTCGCCTTTGTCTTATCCGTTAAGTAGCATCGTTACCTAATTTCTCTTGCTTTTGCCGATATTGGCTTGCAAATAGTTTTATGGCACCTTTGATTCTTCCTTTTTAAATGTAGAAGTACTACCATCTATGACATATTGCCGACTAAACTCCTTTTTTTTTAACATTGCACATATAACCTCTTCCATTTCTCTTCTATTCCTACGCATTCCTCGCGATAGAGTTTACACAATCCTTATGCTCACAAATAATCATATCACATCCTCACCGTCTTGGAAAGACTAACACTTCAAGCCCTTTTTAGTATGGATCCCTTCTCAAGGACAATCCTTCTTAGGTCCTTTCAGACCTCTACAAAACTTCCAATGACCTTGCTTTCTAAAGCCTCATATCTATTTTTAGTTTTCTAAGCTAAGCTTCTTTTCAAGTACACTAGCCTAATGCTCTTAGGAACCGTGATGTAACACAATTTAGGTGAAGCTTCACACCTCGTCCTTTTCTCAACCATTTACTTTTCTCCATTTTTCTTTCGTGTTCTTATGGATCACCATACACCTTATTATTTTGCCACTTAGATGCGTCCTTTCCTAGAGTGATCGTTGTTTTGAATGTAACGCGCACAGTCGCTTAGTCTTTGTAGTCTCCTCAGGGGTACTCGTCTTTAGTCCTGACTTATCACATAAGCGAGTTATCATTATCACACTTTCATTCAAACGTTCCATGACTAGCTCTTTCCAGAGTTTGTAGTTGTTTGGGACTTAGGTCAGCGATCAACTTCCTTGATCGTTGCGGTAGTATGTGCCTTGAATTCTAGCGTTGTATTTCTTATTTTGCTTTCACTACTAACTTAGCGATTTCAAGTTGTTTTCCTTCTTCACTTTTCTTGGGCGCACTACTTCGTGGGTCGATGGTCCTTGATGGTTCCCCATGTGTTGCAAAAAAATTTCTCACCCAAGTTCATCTTATTTTAGCTTACCTCCCTACGACCGTTGACCTTGAGGGGATAACCATCACAGGTCATCGTGCTTCCTCTGCTTATCGATCATACTTCTCCTATTTAATAAAGCTAGCCTCCATCGAGTGTTGGGCGTATACCGCTCCCTCTCAGCTTAGTTGATATGCTCTACTAATAGTTTGTCTTTCGATAAAGGTTTTCCAATAGGTATTTAAAGTATAACGCGTGGAGCGCCATAAAGATGAACACCTTCAGAACTACATCTTGTAGATGACGCCAATACCTTCACTTTACCGTTGGGTTAATCGCCTTCCTTTACTTTACTTTCTACTTCATATGTAACATCCCAAACATTTTATGTCGACCATTGACCATGTCGTTAGTCAACGTTTGCCTTCCAAGGGATTTATACGCCTTAATGATAAATATGTTTATGTGGTAATGACTACGGTCATTATATGTGATTAATGTGTCTACGTGTTAATGATTAATTTCATTAAATGTGTTCAAATAATGAAAATAGGGATGAATGATATTTGATTAAGTCACGAAGAGTTTCCGATAGAATTTGAGAGTCGTTAAGTGTTCCCCGTAAGTTAAACGAGCTATAGGGTTACAAAATGAGTTATTGTAAAGTCCAAGGGCCTAAATGACAAGTTAGAAAGATGGGTCCAGCAGATTTTAGGTCATACGTGACCTCTCATTAACCTCAATCAAATTGAAATCTCAAAACACTTCTCCTTCAAGAACCCTAGAGCCTCTCCTCAAGATTTGTGCGATTCGGGAGCAATTCGAGGGTGGTTCCTTATAGTTTTCGACCCATTAATCCTTCCTACAGGTAAAGCAAGATTCCTTGATCAATTGATGAGTCTTTTTATCAGGTTATTATGTTCATTCCTGGCCAAGAAGGGTTGGGTATGATTTAATTGCAAAACGTTTATTGATTTCGTGTTATTCGGGTGATCAATCAAGAGATCTATGTTTGTAAGGGACCATGGAATCAATTGATGGTTTAAAGACATCAATTGTGTCATAAAAGAGGTCAATTTCATGTCTCCAGGTCGGGGTTAGGGTTTGAGATCGAATGGGAATCGTTTAAAGATGTTCAAAAAATCATAGTTGCTGATCGAAGCCAGTTGTGCGGCGCACAAGCATTCTGTGCGGCGCACAGAATGATCTTGGTGCTTCTGTTTGAGTTTATGCGGCGCATGGAAGATCCATGCGGCGCATATGCTTCGGTCGGCGCACAAGCATTCTGTGCGGCGCACAAGCATTCTGTGCGGCGCACAAGCATTCTGTGCGGCGCACAAGCATTCTGTGCGGCGCACAAGCATTCTGTGCGGCGCACAAGCATTCTGTGCGGCGCACAAGCATTCTGTGCGGCGCACAAGCATTCTGTGCGGCGCACAAGCATTCTGTGCGGCGCACAAGCATTCTGTGCGGCGCACAAGCATTCTGTGCGGCGCACAAGCATTCTGTGCGGCGCACAAGCATTCTGTGCGGCGCACAAGCATTCTGTGCGGCGCACAAGCATTCTGTGCGGCGCACAAGCATTCTGTGCGGCGCACAAGCATTCTGTGCGGCGCACAAGCATTCTGTGCGGCGCACAAGCATTCTGTGCGGCGCACAAGCATTCTGTGCGGCGCACAAGCATTCTGTGCGGCGCACAAGCATTCTGTGCGGCGCACAAGCATTCTGTGCGGCGCACAAGCATTCTGTGCGGCGCACAAGCATTCTGTGCGGCGCACAAGCATTCTGTGCGGCGCACAAGCATTCTGTGCGGCGCACAAGCATTCTGTGCGGCGCACAAGCATTCTATCCCAAGTATTTCACTTATGGACGGCCGATGTCTCACGTCTTTCGTATCCCTTGATGTCGCAGCAAGGGCAGGGTTCTAGTTACTCGATTTTGCCATTGCGGAGTGTTACGTAAGTGAGTGGTGTGTTGTTATGGTACTAACCTTTGAAGAGAAACGGTGATGATCATTACTTTGAATAATCAAGAATATAGAGTTTGGTTTCGAATGAATGAAATAGGAAAACAAAAACAAAAGAATCATTAAGGCTCGAATCAAACTCCTTGCGCGGTTTAAAGAAATCACTTCTAGGTCTATCGTTGCTCAATGGACTCCAACTTTCGATGACGTCAATATATGTCGCACCGGCTTAGAATATAGATAGTTGTTTGCGTACACGTGTTAGAATAGAAATATCGCACCAAATTTCAGGGTTACCATTCTCAGGACGTGTCGTCTAGAATATATAGGAATGCATCCTACTAGTGTCGTCATATCGTCATATGGCTTTAAAACAGCTCAGCGTTCGTATGTCTCCAACTTCGTTCGACGTTCCCATATGTTTCGCACCATCTTAGATCGAACGCAAAGGTTATGTGTAGTTTCTAAAAGGATAGAGTCGCGTCATATCTTGGGACTACAATTCTTAGAGTATATCGTCCAACGTTCGTGGGAAGATGTTCTACCGATGATATCGCGGTGTCGTATGTCAATAATGAGTAGCGGTGTCATAAGAAATATGATGATGGATAATTTTCAAAAGAGCACAAGTGAACGAATGACGGAGGGGTATTTAATGACAACTTTCATACTTAGGAAATTTCTAATTTATAATGGATTTCTCAGAGACAATCACTAGTTCCCAAGCGGTCAAATATCATCACGCAATATATATCTCAGTAGTAAGGACTAACCACATTATAATCATATCTAGCAGGTGCGAGTTCTCAATAGTCAAATCTTAGAGCATAATAACTATCTCAATAATAAGGCACAACTATATAATCATTAAATCGTTCATGCACTAGCCCTCAATTAGCTCAATCTTAGGGCGCAATAACTATCTTAGTAGTGAGGCATGACTACATAATCGTTGCAATATTCACGTGCTAGTTTCAAATAGCTCAAACTTAGAGAGTAAAGGCTCTTATATCCATATCGTCCATGAAATTTCATATCAACTGGTCATGCCTATATTTTCTTTCCAATTCAATCATAAATAATCAACATCATTACTCAATAATTTGAACAAGTCATACCCCAAAATGATTTCGTGCCTTATATGTAACACCCGTTTCATAAAAATATGGATTTCCAAAAATTTTCGCCTAACGGCGTCAATAAAGCGGAAACAGTTTATTAAAACCTCAACTAAAGAAAACAGTTGAGAAACATAAGTGGTGTTACTAATAGCATCAAATCAGTAATAAAAGAAATCCATAAGATTGCCCAACATAAAGCAACCATAACATAGTCATTACAATAGTTCCATAAAGGAAATCATTAACATTAAGTCTATGCGAAGTTATTGGGTAAACTAAAGCCATCTTGATCATCTACCCATCTCTCGCCCAAGCTTCACACGACATCTCACTGCTTAACCTGAGGTGTCAACACATAAGAAGAAACAAGTGTTAGCTATAAAGCTAAGTAAGATAACACCAGGTTTAAGCAAAACATTTCATCCATTGCACGTCACTTTAAAACATTACGTCATTTGATTTAGGCATTTATATCACCACATAACGTATCCATATCACATATAAGCATAGAGTCCATGACCCTAAGTGTACCTAATCAATTTCGACATTTCATCTCATCTCATTAAGTTGTGACTAGGTCACCGTTAAGTTGTAACCGAAGTTACCGTTAAGGAAAGACAATGTCGATCCATGAGTAGCACGTTATGTACATAACATTAGGTGGGTCATCAGGCCACCCGAACTACTCGCCACATATGACTTGTTGCAAGGAGCCACCCGAGCAACCATTTTAACGTACCCTCCCACATACGGGCACTACGTACTCTCCCACATACGAGCACGACGTACTCTCCCACATACGAGCACGATTTATACGTACCTATTACCACATCAGGCACGGGTTATGCATAACACTTAACATCTAATTAGCTCGAGCATTTACCACGTTTAGTTTAGGTTTCCACATTAATCCTAAACTAATCCACATCTATCATCTTTTCACGTTAGGGCCCTTAAAACGTGCACGTGTCATGGCAACCTAAAAAGGTCTAGTGTTCTAGATGAACAAGCCACATATACGTGCACATATCAACATTACAACACGTCATTAACCACCGTTCATATATCATATCACATCATATCATATCGTTAAGCATATCATCATCATTGCATATCATATCATAACCATGTGTACGGGGAATCATTTTAGGCATAAACATCGTCATCATTAATCCCCGAGTACCTCCCATATCAACCCAACCACATATGAGTTATACATTACCGTTTGGAGGTTATAGTTTACAAACCATTTTCGTTGCACCCTCAGCGTGACAAAAGTAGTGTATCTTACCTGATAGTAGTATGTGCGCGCAAACACAAGCTAACAGTGCTTAATAGTAATCCCCGACACCTATCGTTCATTAACATATGAAATATAAGTCATTTGGGACCTTAAATGGACTTTAAAAACAAACTTAGTTTTGTTCTTACGAACTTAATTCCAGAAAACGAACTTAACTCTTCAAAAACGAATTTAGAAAACCACGAACGAACTTAGAACAGTTCAAACGAAGTTAATCTTCGTTTTATCAAACGAATTTAGGTTTCCCATAAACGAATTTAAGCTACTAAACGGTTTTAAGCAACATCAAACGAATTTAGTTTCATTTTATGTCAAACGAACATAACCTTCTTTGAACTTCAAACGAAATTATCCTTCTTTATTTGACAAACGAATTTGGGCTTCTAAAAGACATCAAACTTCGTATACCAAACGAATTTAGCTAAGGCAAAACGATTTTAAGCTATGTTTCAAGCCAAACGAATTTAGAAGTCAAAAACGAATTTAAACCCCATTCTGTATAAAACGAACTTAAGCCTTGCTTAGACCAAACGAACTTAGCTTTAATTTAAATCCTTCAAACGAATTTAGGCTGGGCAAAACGAACTTTAAGTTCGTTCGAACCATAGCTGAAAACAGGAACGAATTTGAGATCATATTTTGACCAGAATTTACAAAACGACTTTGTTCTTCGATTTTCCAGAAATCAATCGTCTTAGGCTTCACCCAAAACATGTTTTTTTGACATTAAACATATTTTGATCATAATGATCGATTACAAACTCGTTTGATGTCGTTTTGATCGTTAATTTGCTTAAACATAATATAAACCCTAATTTATTAAAAGTCTCTTTCAAAATCAGATTTAATCTTTATAAAACATCATTAGATCTGAAAATATAGCCAATAAAACATTGATTACCTGTAGAAACGATAGCCAATTCGATTCAATACAAAAACACTTGATTTGATTAACCAAAACTTGGAGATCTTGCTTTAGAAATCAAAAGAGAATTAGAGAGGCTGATGAATGTGTTCTAATTAAGTTTTGAGGCTGCCAAATTAACCTAGATTAGGCTAATCCCTTTCTTAACCCGTTTTTAACTTTTCACCATTGGCAAAACTAGTCCCTGGACTTCATATTGACTTTATTTTCACTTTAAAACACCTATTGGGGATACATATAACACACAAAGCACTTTCGCACACTACAAAGGCCTTTTACACATCATTTAATCCACTTTATTGTCACTCATTAAAGATAAATAAATCTCACATATAGGGCACATAAACAAATAAACACACATTTTACCACATAACATATCACGGACTTAGAATTTGACCTAACGACGTTAGTCAACAGAAACGATTAAGTTTTGGGATGTTACAATTACCTCCCCCCTTAAGAGGATTCCGTCCCCGGAATCACTTCATCATCAAAAAAAAGGTGGGGATAGGTCTCCCGCATTACGGACTCGGTCTCCCAAGTCATACTTTCGCCGTGATTGTGTTTCCACTTAATGAGAACTAGATCGCTAGTCTTTCGTCGTAACTTCTTTTGTTTCCTTCCCATTATAGCAACAGGTTCATCAACAATCTGCTTGTTTGGATCAATACTTACGTCTCGAGTGGAATGACATCCGCTTCATTTGCATAGCATTTACGTAGATAACACACATGAAATGTGTTGTGAATTCCATGAAGTTCTGGAGGTAATTCCAGTTGAAATGCCTGTTCATTAACCTTCTTAATGATCTTAAAAGGTCCAATGAATCTAGGGCTTAGCTTTCCTCGTTTGTCAAATCGTAATACACCTTTCCAAGGCGACACCTTGAGTAAGACCATTTCACCTTCTTTAAAATCAAACGGCCTCCTTTTCTTATCGGCATATGACTTTTGCCTTTCGCGAGCAACACGCAGGGCTTTCTTTGCAACATTAACTTTATCGGCCGTAATTTGTACTACTTCGGGTCCAGCAAATTGCTTTTCCCCGGGCTCCAACCAACAACTAGGAGTCCGACACTTTCTACCATATAACATCTCATAGGGTGACATTCCGATGCTTGCATGATAACTATTGTTGTACGCAAACTCAACAAGAGGTAGGTGTTTATCCCATGAACCACCATAATCCATCACACAAGCTCTGAGCATATCTTCAAGCGTTTGAATAGTCCTTTCACTTTGCCCATCGGTCTGCGGATGATAGGCTGTGCTCAGACGAACTTGAGTACCAAATTCCCGTTGAAAACTCTTCCAAAAGTTGGAAACGAATCGAGCATCACGATCTGACACAATCGATATCGGAACACCATGTTTAGTAACCACTTCTTTACTATACAATGTAACGAAATTTTCCATAGGAGCATTCTCACGAACTGGGAGGAAATGGGCACTCTTCGTTAGTTGATCGACAATAACCCATATCATATCGTGACCACGAGGCGTCCTCGGAAGTTTGGTTACAAAATCCATCGTAATGCGATCCCATTTCCATTCAGGGATCTCGAGTTGCTGAAACTTCCCGTAAGGCTTTTGGTGTTCAGCTTTTACTTTAGCACATGTCAAACACTTCTGTACGTACATCATCACATCGTTTTTAATACTGGGCCACCAATAAATCGGCTTCAAGTCCGCATGCATCTTTGTGGCACCAGGGTGTACAAAATATTTAGTCTTGTGAGCTTCGTCCATCACTAACTCACGATTGCCTCCATATAGAGGAACCCATATTCTACCTTTGTAAGTTCGAAGACCGCGACTATTTTCTTCCATTTCAAGTCTATTTTTCTTCTTTTTCCCAATAGACTCCTCTTTCACATTCTCCTCCTTCAACGCTTCAATTTGAGCTAATCGAATAGGTTCCATTAAGTTCGACTCAACCTTCGCAATCATTGTACATAACTTACTCTTCGCATATCCTTTGCGGCTCAAGGCATCAGCAACCACATTAGCTTTGCCTGGGTGATATTTAATCTCACAATCATAATCCTTTAATAACTCCATCCCCGTCGTTGTCTAACATTCATGTCCTTCTGAGTAAACACGTACTGTAAGCTTTTATGATCCGTATAAAGGGTACACTTCGTACCATACAGATAATGTCGCCACAATTTCAGAGCAAAAACAACAGCAGCCAGCTCAAGGTCATGAGTAGGATAGTTCCGCTCATGAGGCTTCAGCTGTCGAGAGGCGTAAGCAATAACTTTGTCTCGTTGCATTAGTACACACCCTAACCCCGTGATGGATGCGTCACTATAAACCACTAAATCATCTGTTCCTTCGGGTAAGGCTAAGACTGGAGCTTCACACAACTTCTTTTTCAACGTTGTGAAGGCTTTCTCTTGAGCATCAGTCCATACAAATTTCACACCTTTCTTCGTTAATTCAGTCATTGGTTTGGCAATGCGCGAGAAATCCTGAATGAAACGTCGATAATAACCAGCCAAACCGAGAAAACTCTTTATTTCTGTAGGAGACTTAGGCTGCTCCCACTTTGACACCGCTTCTATCTTTGCAGGAACCACTTTTATACCATCCGAGGAGACGACATGGCCGAGGAAATGAACTTCCTTTAGCCAGAACTCGCATTTGGAGAATTTAGCATATAGCTTTTTCTCTCTGAGGACTTGTAAGACAGCCCTCAAATGCTCTCTATGTTCCTCTTCCGACTTTGAATACACTAGAATGTCGTCGATGAAAACGATAACGAAATGATCCAAAAACGGTCGACAGACACGGTTCATCAAATCCATAAACTTCGCTGGAGCATTTGTTAAACCGAATGGCATGACAAGGAACTCGTAATGACCATAACGAGTTCGGAACGCTGTTTTGGCTACACTTTCTTCTTCAACCTTTAATTGATGATAGCCAGACCGTAAGTCAATCTTTGAAAAACAGGAAGCACCTTGAAGTTGATCGAACAAATCATCAATGCGAGGGAGTGGATATTTATTCTTCACTGTTCTTTTATTCAGCTCACGATAATCGATACACATACGCATGGATCTGTCTTTCTTCTTTACAAAAAGGATAGGAGCACCCCATGGAGAGGAACTCGGACGAATGAAACCTTTATCTAAAAGTTCCTGAATTTGGGTCATCAGCTCCTTCATCTCCGTCGGAGCTAATCGATAGGGAGCTTTGGCTACAGGAGTAGCACCAGGAATGAGATCAATAGAAAATTCAACCTCACGATCAGGAGGAAGACCTGGAAGATCTTCAGGGAAAACATCAGGAAAATCGGAAACAACCTCGACATCAGAGACTGTAGGCTTCGCGATACGAGAATCGATGACATAAGCTAGAAAATGTGACTTAGTTTTCCGTATACAACGAAGGGCTTTCATCATCGAGATCACCTTAACATTTCCCGGCTTCTTGTCACCATAAACACAGACACCTTTACCATCAGGGGTAGCGATACGAACTATTTTCTTTGCACATAAGACGACAGCATCATTTTTAGACATCCAATCCATACCGAGAACAACATCAAAACTGGGAATAGTAGCGGGTAACAGGTTAGCAGTAAAACACCGACCCTCTATCTCTAAAGGACAATCAGAATAACCCTCACGTACGATAGACGTTGTGCCGTTAGCCACCTCTACTTCAATAGGACACCTTAAGGGACTCGTAATCATGTCTAATTTAGGAGCAAACAGAGTAGACACAAAAGATTTGTTCGCACCAGAATCAAATAACACATTAGCAGGTTTGGAGTTAACAATAAGGGTAGCAGTAACTACCTGATTGTCGTCTTTTGCCTCCTCGGCCGTCATCTGGAAAGCACGGGCTTTGGCTTTGGAAGCTTCCGCTTTCTTTCCCTCATCTTTCTTCATTTGGGGACAATCGGCAATACGGTGCTTTGTATCTCCACATTTATATCATCTTGCTTTATCAGTGCATTCATCAAAAGTATGACCCTGTACTCCACACCTATTGCACCTGCGGGTCTTAGCAGAACACTGACCAGAATGAAAAGCCTTGCAGCTAGAACACCATTTTCCATCCTTGTCTGTCTTTCCTTTGTCGGAGGACGAAGATCCCTTGAACTTCTTACCAAAACGATTTGACCCACCAAACCTCCTCTTATTGCCAGACTTCTTCTCATCCTCTTTCTTTTCCACTTTCTTATCCGCAGCAAAATCATCATCAAGCTTCTTAGACTCCTTGATAGCTTCAGTTAGAGTCTTGTGCTGCCTACAAATACCTCGATAACTCGGAGGCAAACCATCAACATAGTAAGCAACCTGATCTGCATCATTTCGGAATAAATGACCCACGAACTTCATCTTCTCCATAAAGGAACGAGCATAATCATTGATTTTACCCACTTCAGCCGTCAAGGCACGAAACTCTTTTTCCATTTTGCACTGCTCATGAACTCCAATATATTCTTCAATAAATTTCTGTCTGAAGTTAGCCCACGTAATAGCAGATACCATAGCTGGAGTCATCGAAATGGTAATGCTCTTCCACCAGTCCCGAGCACCTTCTTTCAACATCCTACTAGCACACAACACTTTCTTATCCTCGGGACAATCACAAGCTTCAAAAACCATCTCAGTATCATCAAGCCATTCCATGCAACCTACTGCATTAAGTGTTCCATAGAATTTCTGAGCTCCACACTTCTGGAAACTTCCAAACTTGAATCGAGGGGCGTGAACATCATTAGGAGGAACCACATTAACATTAGCATGGGGAATAACCACATCATCGACCGGTGGCTCAATGTGGTGAGAAGGCACAGAGTGACTGTTACCAGTTCCTTCTGCGTTAGCTGCCAACGCCTGATTTAACTGTTCTTGCGTTTGGGCCAACTGGGCCTGAAGAGTTAGCACAAGATTATACATCTCCGCCTGATTGGGAATCTGATCCACCACTACATCGTTAACTCTCTGAGGATTGCCAGGTGGTGGAGGCATCGGACCCAATGAGCCTGGTTGATTAACACGGCGGGGGTTCACACGATTCACATTAGCATTAGCAGCATTAGAAGCACCTGCACCCGGATGGACAGGTGGAGTAACGCTAGCAGTAGCTCCGTCGCGTTGGATGTTGCGGTTGCGAGTGTTAACCATTTTCCTTCAATAAAATGGTGGAGTCGATAAGCGCAAAATAAAACAAAAAGCTCGTTGAGATAAGGCTAAAACATATCATCGTAACGTAAACATCTCGTAAGCCCTATCACACTCGCACTCATCCCAACCCATCCTACATCACATGTCATCACTAGCTCAGGCATCCTACGAGTACCTAGCATGCACATCTTAAGTTTAAGTCCAAACCCTATGGTCAATAGGCCTTGGTTCACTTAAACTACTTCTCTGATACCAACTTGTAACACCCGTTTCATAAAAATATGGATTTCCAAAAATTTTCGCCTAACGGCGTCAATAAAGCGGAAACAGTTTATTAAAAACCTCAACTAAAGAAAACAGTTGAGAAACATAAGTGGTGTTACTAATAGCATCAAATCAGTAATAAAAGAAATCCATAAGATTGCCCAACATAAAGCAACCATAACATAGTCATTACAATAGTTCCATAAAGGACATCATTAACATTAAGTCTATGCGAAGTTATTGGGTAAACTAAAGCCATCTTGATCATCTACCCATCTCTCGCCCAAGCTTCACACGACATCTCACTGCTTAACCTGAGGGGTGTCAACACATAAGAAGAAACAAGTGTTAGCTATAAAGCTAAGTAAGATAACACCAGGTTTAAGCAAAACATTTCATCCATTGCACGTCACTTTAAAACATTACGTCATTTGATTTAGGCATTTATATCACCACATAACGTATCCATATCACATATAAGCATAGAGTCCATGACCCTAAGTGTGCCTAATCAATTTCGTCATTTCATCTCATCTCATTAAGTTGTGACTAGGTCACCGTTAAGTTGTAACCGAAGTTACCGTTAAGGAAAGACAATGTCGATCCATGAGTAGCACGTTATGTTCATAACATTAGGTGGGTCATCAGGCCACTCGAACTACTCGCCACATATGACTGGTTGCAAGGAGCCACCCGAGCAACCATTTTAACGTACCCTCCCACATACGGGCACTACGTACTCTCCCACATACGAGCACGACGTACTCTCCCACATACGAGCACGATTTATACGTACCTATTACCACATCAGGCACGGGTTATGCATAACACTTAACATCTATTTAGCTCGAGCATTTACCACGTTTAGTTTAGGTTTTCACATTAATCCTAAACTAATCCACATCTATCATCTTTTCACGTTAGGGCCCTTAAAACGTGCACGTGTCATGGCAACCTAAAAAGGTCTAGTGTTCTAGATGAACAAGCCACATATACATGCACATATCAACATTACAACACGTCATTAACCACCGTTCATCATATATCATATCACATCATATCATATCGTTAAGCATATCATCATCATTGCATATCATATCCTAACCATGTGTACGGGGAAGCATTTTAGGCTTAAACATCGTCATCATTAATCCCCGAGTACCTCCCATATCAACCCAACCACATATGAGTTATACATTACCGTTTTGGAGGTTATAGTTTACAAACCATTTTCGTTGCACCCTCAGCGTGACAAAAGTAGTGTATCTTACCTGATAGTAGTATGTGCGCGCAAACAAAAGCTAACAGTGCTTAATAGTAATCCCCGACACCTATCGTTCATTAACATATGAAATATAAGTCATTTGGGACCTTAAATGGACTTTTAAAAACAAACTTAGTTTTGTTCTTATGAACTTAATTCCAGAAAACGAACTTAACTCTTCAAAAACGAATTTAGAAAACCACGAACGAACTTAGAACAGTTCAAACGAAGTTAATCTTTGTTTTAACAAACGAATTTAGGTTTCCCATAAACGAATTTAAGCTACTAAACGGTTTTAAGCAACATCAAACGAATTTAGTTTCATTTTATGTCAAACGAACATAACCTTCTTTGAACTTCAAACGAAATTATCCTTCTTTATTTGACAAACGAATTTGGGCTTCTAAAAGACATCAAACTTCGTATACCAAACAAATTTAGCTAAGGCAAAACGATTTTAAGCTATGTTTCAAGCCAAACGAATTTAGAAGTCCAAAACGAATTTAAACCCCATTCTGTATAAAACGAACTTAAGCCTTGCTTAGACCAAACGAACTTAGCTTTAATTTAAATCCTTCAAACAAATTTAGGCTGGGCAAAACGAACTTTAAGTTCGTTCGAACCATAGCTGAAAACAGGAACGAATTTGAGATCATATTTTGACCAGAATTTACAAAACGACTTTGTTCTTCGATTTTCCAGAAATCAATCGTCTTAGGCTTCACCCAAAACATATTTTTTTGACATATATAAACCACTTTTGATCTTAATAATCGATTACAAACTCGTTTGATGTCGTTTTGATCGTTAATTTGCTTAAACATAATATAAACCCTAATTTATTAAAAGTCTCTTTCAAAATCAGATTTAATCCTTTATAAAACATCATTAGATCTGAAAATATAGCCAATAAAACATTGATTACCTGTAGAAACGATAGCCAATTCGATTCAATACAAAAACACTTGATTTGATTAACCAAAACTTGGAGATCTTGCTTTAGAAATCAAAAGAGAATTAGAGAGGCTGATGAATGTGTTCTAATTAAGTTTTGAGGCTGCCAAATTAACCTAGATTAGGCTAATCCCTTTCTTAACCCGTTTTTAACTTTTCACCATTGGCAAAACTAGTCCCTGGACTTCATATTGACTTTATTTCACTTTAAAACACCTATTGGGGATACATATAACACACCAAAGCACTTTCGCACACTACAAAGGCCTTTTACACATCATTTAATCCACTTTATTGTCACTCATTAAAGATAAATAAATCTCACATATAGGGCACATAAACATATAAACACACATTTTACCACATAACATATCACGGACTTAGAATTTGACCTAACGACGTTAGTCAACAGAAACGATTAAGTTTTGGGATGTTACATTATAATAATCTCATTATTTTAAAGTGCATATGCAACTTAAAGTTCAACATCATGAATCATAAGGCTTTTACGCATGCATTTCTCCCATAATCTCCACATTGCACACTATAAGCTTTCACATTGCACATTACAACTTTCACATTGCACATTACAACTTTCACATTGCACACTATAAGCTTTCACATTGCATATTACAACTTTCACATTGCATATTACAACTTTCACATTGCATATTACAACTTTCACATTGCACATTACAACTTTCACATTACACATTATAACTTTCACATTGTACATTCCAAACTCACACATTGATGTTTCAAACTTTCACATTGCACATTACAACTTTCACATTGCACATTACAACTTTCACATTGCATATTACAACTTTCACATTGCACATTCCAAACTCACACATTGATATTTCAAACTTTCACATTGCACATTACAACTTTCACATTGCACATTACAACTTTCACATTGCACATTACAACTTTCACATTGCACACTATAAGCTTTCACATTGCATATTACAACTTTCACATTGCACATTATAAGCTTTCACATTGCAATCAAATCATGGCCGAATTCACAAGTTATAACATATAGTAGCATGTATCAACGAATATCTTCCAATCTTAGATTCATTTCAATTCTAGTGTACATAAGCGGAATCCTACTAGACTAGCATAATCCTTAGGTAAGGCAAGTCTCGAATCGCTATATATGCTTAGGTGAATGTCTAAATGCAACACGTATGCTCATAAAAATGGTTTTAATAAAGATATTCTCTTTTTTTTTTTTTGAAAGGAATCCTTTTGAACATAAGTCTAAGTGGCCGTTTGAGTTTTACATGGTCCTCTCATAATTAAACGTAGTTCATGACCTACGTTTAATTATGGTCCTACCATGTAAAGCACAAACTAAACCGCTTAACCTTATGCTCGACTCGACTATAAAAATTCGTTTTGAAAAGTGGCTATAGTTTTGGAATTCCCGGAGGAACCCCAATATTCTCTATAACCTTAGGCTCTGATACCATTTTATGTAACACCCCAACTAAGGCGGAACGATGAGATGTACAGAAAGTCGAGTATTCAAAACAAAGGATAATAGATAACATTCACCATAGCTTTATTTGACAAAAATAATTTTACAATGTACAAGCATGTGAACCAATTCCCAAGTACAATACGTCTACCATACTTGGATATTGAGTCCACGAAACAAATAACAAATACATGAGATGATATACTACAATGATCAAGGCGGATTCCATTGCCCATCACAAGGTTTGATCTTTGACTCCCAAGTGCAATGCAAATAATCATGATGCATATAATTCCTCAAAGCTTACGCTAATTCCTGAAAAGCATGAAGAAAAAGTGTCAACTATGAAAACGTAGTTGGTGAGTGCATAGGTTTTTAAGTAAATCTCATTACCTAACCATTTTAAACACTTAGAAAACATGTTATTAGATATCAACATACCCAAACCGTATGATCGGCAAAAATTCCCATATCAAACCATCAAGTTTTCAAAATACCATAACGTCATTTCAAAGAGTTGAGAATCCATGGTAAATTATAAAGTTCTCATTTGTTAAATTTATCGTGAGAGAAAAAGTATATAAATCGATTAATCATACATCAAAACCATTCGGTCATCAACATTTCAATATCGCCAACTTCAACAACTTTCAAGATTCCATATGAGGTCCAATACCCAAACCGTATGATCGGCAAAAATTCCCATATCAAACCATCAAGTTTTCAAAATACCATAACGTCATTTCAAAGAGTTGAGAATCCATGGTAAATTATAAAGTTCTCATTTGTTAAATTTATCGTGAGAGAAAAAGTATATAAATCGATTAATCATACATCAAAACCATTCGGTCATCAACATTTCAATATCGCCAACTTCAACAACTTTCAAGATTCCATATGAGGTCCAATACCCAAACCGTATGTTCAATCCATAATATCCAACCATAAATAATTTTAATAACATTTAGCCCAAGGCATAATTTGATGAGTTTGTGCTTGAGCCACTACTAAGACCATTTCCTGTCCCAACCAACATAATATTTCATTTCATAGCACAAGCTGTCAATCAAGTGCAATTAATAAAGAAGGGGATCGTGCCATGGAGACGACCGGCTAACATAAAGTAGATTAGAGCACCGCTCGGGTCGGACTGGCAATGAAAGTGGCTACAAAGACAACCAACATTACACTGTTACCTATTTTAGTGGGTGAGTGGATGACTCCTAGTTGCGCAACCCTCTAACTACAGGCCTCCCCTTTCGGAGTTAATAGTAGTGTACCGAAGTGATACAGTTTGACAGAACTCAAGCTCATCATATAACTTATAACACATTGAACATACAATATATCCCATTTCATAATCATTCTTTCAAGAATCATTCATATATATAAAGCAATTTTATTTATCATGCTTTTCACCCCGAAAGTAAAACACATAAAAGAGTTTGAAAGGGGGCTATGACTCACCTTGATATGCCGAGCATTATATACACTTATCCAAAATGGGTACTTCCCATCTATCGCTTCCTTAATCATGTATTCCTTATGGTCCTCAATCACCTTTCAATGCCAAGACTATCCCTACGCTAGGACTAATATACGTACGTTCCTATCTTAAGCCATCACTTAGAATGCCACTTTCATTATGTTGTTATAAATTTTGGGATCCAAGTGTATTGTTAATATTCGCATCTTTTTGGTTGTAGAGAGTGTTGGTGTAAAAGGGTCACTTTCATTATACATGTAGTTATAAGTTGTTAAAATTTCGGTAACTTCCCTTCATTTGTGGTTTCGTTTGGCATCTTAGGTTATCATATGGAAATTCCATATTAAGTTATGTTCTTTTAAACATCATTGGATGTGTAACCAATTTTAATACTAAATAGCATTTGTGATATCAATCTATATTTTGGTTAACGTAATTACTTATGTCCATTCTACTTAATCATCCTTTTGTGTTACTTTGATTACGCTTATCTTTTACTCACATATTCCTCAATATGTCTTATGATTATTCGGGTTTATGAAATTCGCTTAGGTGTTATGGGCCATTACCAAATTGGGCCTAAGTGTTATGGGTTTTTAAGTGACTTGGGCTTAATTTAGTTATTGGGCTTAACCTTATTTGGGTTATGTGCTTAATGGGTTATATTGGTTATTGGGCTACATGGTTTATTAGGCCCAGTGGGCCTACTGATTTATGGTTCAAATGGGTTTATTATTTGGGCCGGGTTAGCCCATTATGGTCCTTAGTGTATCTTTTAGCCCATTACACAAATTATTGGTTTACTTCAGAATCTTCTGTTTTTACTTCACATTTTTGTGAAATGTTGGCTACTGTTTTGGGGTTAAACCGAATTATGTGGACCCTCCTGATTTTTATACAATAACCTATATGTTTCCACTTATTTTGTGAATTTTGGCTTAATTTATAAAGAATTTTTACTACCTCTAAATATTTTTACAAATGGAAGTGGTCAAAACAGTCACTGTTTTGCATACTCGAAAGTTTTATAAAAGTTCTTTAGGTTTTGCTCTTAATAAAAATTCCATGATTTTATTTTAAGTTTAGGACACATTGGACTTACTTTCCACCAAGTATGGCCTCCTGGAACCTTATGGATTAGGAGATAAAAATTGTTAAAGTTGATAAAATATTCAGACAAAAATGCAGTTTTGACCAGTTTTAGTAGAAAAATCATATTTTTTTGTTTGGTTCAGTATTTTTGAGTGATTCCAGTTGGTGGTTAAATTTAACTCGTTTATCTACAACTTTTATTTTGACAACTTTCCCTGAATCGGTCGTCACATGCTCAGTTTATCCGCCCAAAGTGAAAACTGTGATTCTGTCAGATTGTATTTTGGTCCAAACAACCAACCAATGGCTTGGTTTGCTTACTTTGCACTCTAAATTACCACTAACATATTTGTTGGTTATTTTTGTATGACTTTAACATCAAATATACTGATTATAGCAGATTCAAAATCATCAATAATCCATCTCAACTTCCAAAATCAAAATCAATCAAAACTAGTGCAAATCTAAGCATGCATGTTTAGATCTAACCATTACACATACAAACAAGCTATAAACTTTTATATCCTTTTTGAAAAATCCTTTTTATTGAAAAATCACAGATTATAATCTCATAATATTCATCAAAAATCAGATTTAATCAAATCCTTAAACCCATTTAGCAACAAATCTTACAACTACTAACTCTTGGGTCTTGTTTGTGTTGAATCCTTGAATCCTTTCTCTAGATCCAACTCCACCCCCAAATCCAACTCACTAGAGGTCAAAATCCAACTCCACCCCCAGATAATTCCCCTCCTTCCTCTCAAATACCCTCTGAGTCGTTGACAGCATCCAGATCACAGGTGATGCTAGAGTCAACAAATTCTTCGGCCAATGATGTCTTGGTGGAACAACACACTGAGACTGAGGCACCAGGTTCCCTTACCCCTCCTCCTTCTATTGTCTTGGAAACTGTTAGTGCAGGGACTGAGACAAATATCTTACCAAGTGAAAATGAAACTGATGAAGATCTGGGCAGTGAGTTTGACCTCCAAGATGATGATGCTGAAATCACACTCGCTGCCACAGAAGAGAGTGAAGAAGAGGCCTATGTTAGTGGTTTCTTGGCAGAAGCATTAGGATATTTGCTGATCTCCTCTCCTCCTACTGAATTTGAGGATATCCCAGAATCGTTGGCTGATATGCCTCCTCCACCATGCTACTCTCTAAGGCCCACAGCTTCCCATGAACAAGTTGGTCATTTTGGAGATTATGTGCCTGAATTGAATGATGCTGAACTTTAGCGAAGGGTGCTATACTGTCACCTTCAAAGAATCAAGCCAGCAATTTATGTTGAGGTGGAAGAACTTGATGATGAAATAATCATGGAAGTGCCACCATTGCACCACCCAGATTTTTTCAGGATTCCTTGTTCTAGGTACCCTGTTTCCTTGAAGGCACCCAAGGTTCCTTCTGCTAATGAAGAACTCACCACTGCTTGTACTGCTGTCGATGTGCCTGGCCCCGATTATGTTGAAACTCGTCAGCTGCAAGAATTGTTGACAAGAGTGCAAATCTGCCAAAGCCAAGGAAATAGACATGGTTACTTCTATGCCTGGTTGGTTGATAAGGTAGCCGAATTAAACTTCGGTGCATTGGACAAGTTTCAAGAGTTGGCAGCTGGAAATGAAATTTTGAAAGATGAGCTGGTCACTCTTCAAGGCATGGTGTTTGGCATCACCAAGAATCAAGTTACTGACACCAGGACTCATGAAAAATTATTTCGAAGAAATCAAACATTGCCGAATGAAAGCAAGAAAAAGGTCAACACCTCTAATTCTTCTATCTATGCTTCGCTTGATAAGTTGAAAGATGAAATCAAGTCAGCGAAGACATCTGTAGAGGTGCTTGGACTCTTACCAGCGCTCCAAGACCTCTCCCAATCAAATATCCTCTTCACTGCTCACCTCCGTCAACTAAATCATATCGTTTCCTTCTTCTCAAAACATCAAAATGATTTTCACACTTCTATCACCCAAGAAATTAGTTCTCTCAAAGACAAACTCTTCTCTCATACTCCTTTCCAAGTGGCTGTTGACAAAAAGCTACTTGAAGAATCTGTCAACCGTACCAAGAAGCTTGAAAAAGAGGTTGGAAATCTGAAGGGCATGATGGATGAAATGCTGGGCCTCCTCAAGAAAGATAAAGTGGAAGTAGCCAGTTCCTCAGCTACTTCCAAGGGGGAGAAAAACATTAAGGAGGATCCAACAACTAATGTTGAAACTGTTCCCCAAGCTCCCCTCACTGAAAACATTGGTAATGCTGAGATGGTTGATTTACCGGCAGCAAACGTTGAGGGGGAGCAAACAACAAAAACAACAATTGCTGAGAAGGTTGTTGAACCGGCACCAAGTATTCAGGGGGAGCAAGCTGAGAAGGTTATTGAACCGGCAGCTGAAGTTGAAAAAGAAAAGGTGTCGGCGAGAGTTGAAAAACCAGTTGTTGCTGAGAATGTGCCAGAAAAACCAATCAATGTTTCTATCTTCAAGCCTACCGCTGAGTTCCACGCTGCCCTTGAAAAGAAATATGCTGATAAGGGTAAAGCAGTTGTGGCTACTCTAAGTAAGCCACCCAAAGTTCCAACCACAGCAAGAGAACAAAAAGAAAAGTTAATGGCTGGAGCTTTCCCTAAGCCTTCACCATCTCAAAAGGAAACTGCTAAACTTACTCCTGAAGAAGTTGTGCTTCAGGAGGAGCTAAAAAGGAAAAAGAGAGAAGCGGAGCACTCTCAAAAATTCATAAGTGAGCAGGTTGTCAGTGAAGAATTGAAAGATGCTGATGATGAAACAAAGAGATTGGCTCAGCAATCTGGTGGATTGGCAGCCTTGAAAAAGAATGAAGAAAAGTTCTTTGCCAAAAGAACAAAAACTTTTGAAGAAGGACAGGCGACCTACCTCAAATCAAGAGAGGTAAGGCAAAGAAAAGAGGAGATCACGTCGGTCAAGGTCTCTCTAACCCAACAAGGGATGAATCTTTCCCTACAAAGAAAAGGAGTGCCCAAGTTGTATACTCTGAAAAATGTTACTAAAGATACACTTGGGCCAACTGAATGGATCGAAATTTACAAGCTGGTCAAGGAAAAGACAGCTCTAAGTTAAGAACCGGTGATCAAGATGGCAGGTGAGCAGATAAAACATATTCGCAAAATGGAACAAAAATACAAAGTCAAAGACTCTTTGCTCAGCGCTGCAAAACATCCCTTCCCTCCTCCTCAGCAACCCAGAGTTGGATCAAAGAGATCAGCGTCTGGATCCCAAGTCTCTCGTCTCCCCACTGTACTCAGAATGATTCCCAAGGCTGATATAGACGAGGAGCCGCTGCTAAATCTGAAAATGCCTTCCAGAACTCTTTTTATGGAAGGTACATATGACGAGAAGTTGGGAGGTTTCTGCTTTTGCAATGTCCATGGTCATAAACTCTTCTTCAGGACAAATGAAATTGGAATTGCTCCCTCTGCTTTCCTTCTGAAAATAAGGAAGTATTGTGCCCAGACTTCTAATGATCCCACGTTTATAAAGATGATTGATCAAGAGTTGCTGAAGCCTGAAAGACAACAAGATAGAGCATTTATCGAGGCCAAGCAAGAATCTCAATGGGATTAAGTAGTCTTATGTAATTAATGTAATGCTGATTATTGTAAAGATGTTTGTCATATAAATAATATCAGCACCCTAATTCCACCTACTACTCTTAAAGTTCAAATGACTTCTACTCAGCAAAGTCTCCTCAGCGAATAAGGGGAGATTGTTGAGTCATGGATTCGCTGAAGACTTGCTGAGTCAAGTACTCGCTAAAAGACTCAGCGAGAGGCTTTTTCAGCGAGCTCTCAGCGATCATTATCTTCGAGTTAAAAGGATAAGTTCAATGACTCACCGCCATGTTTTGTAAGTCAAATATGGGCGGGAAGATGAAGATAAGAAGGCTGGTCCCCAAGGACACGTGTTGATAGATCAGAATGAAGACATGTGACCTTGTACAAAAATGGTACTAAGGTGTTTATCTTTCATACCGTTTTGGGAAAGAAACAAGATGGCAAACAGAGATTCCTAAAGACTAGTCTTACACACCAATAGATAGTTGACAACCTTCATGTGTCAACATCTATTGGGTTGTCTTGTGATGTCTTTTCTCCCCTATATAAGACATCACTTGACCTAGCCGCAATTGAGTTGGTGTGTGCCATATTACACTTAGTGTGTTTTTCTCTCTTGTATAATTGTTAAGTTTTTAGTGTGTCAAAAACTTAACAATATTTTCTCTTCTATTTCTTTGTAAAACCGACCATGTATTCACTGTTTAATCAATGTTACTTATGATTAAACATCTTTACTTTCTTATCTTGTGTTCTTAGAGTAATTTACATTAGTTGTTTAATTACTTAATCGTTGCAAACTTGAGACTTTCATATAAGAACCAAACCATGCGTATATATTAATTAGATGTCGGTTATTTATGAAAATAATAAAACTAAAGCAGATTAAAACATGATAAGTAGCATCAATTATAGCATTTTTGTTGAGCTTGTCGAACTATAGATTAAAATAATATTTTTTTCAAAAAAAAAGAAGAAATCTTAAAGAATAGTACTGTCTCTATAACTAAGAGAGGATGTGTTAGTGTAAGTGCACATTTTGGTGTACAATTTATGGTCGTTGCTATATGAATTATGTTAGGGCTAAAATACGACCTCACAGAGTTGCGAGGTCGTAAGTGCATGAAAGCCCACGGATTGAAGAAGCCCAACCCGTATTGTTATTAGGGTTTTGTGTCTTGTCATTATAAATACATGTAAAGGTCCTAACTTTAGAAATAACGACGAAAACATATAGTTTAGGTTGTTCCTAGATCTGTGAGGTAGTATTTAACCTCAAGGTTCTAGTATGTTGTTGTATATTATATCTCAATTCTGTATAATCATGTGTGTATTTTACTGCCTCATTATCAATGAATATTTGTGGATTCCGCACACTTTTATTCATATAGATCTCGCAATTACGATCCGGCTAGGAACTTACAGTTATGGCTTAGGTGACTATCCTCTTATCTTAACAAATCATGTTTTTGCATATGTGTCAACTTTTTATGTTTTTCCATTTAATTTTCCATTAATTACAACTCATTTTATCTTAATCTTAATCACTAATAAATTAGTAATAAAAATAGTCAATTAATATAATTCTCATGTTATATTATGGTTAGTTGTCACTTTCTAAATTTTTGTTTTATTTATGGTTCGTTGCTATATGAATTCTGTTAGGGCTAAAATACGACCTCAAGGATTTGCGAGGTCGTAATTAACATGCAGAATACGACCTGCACAGAGTTGCGAGGTCGTAAGTGCATGAAAGCCCACGGATTGAAGAAGCCCAACCCGTATTGTTATTAGGGTTTTGTGTCTTGTCATTATAAATACATGTAAAGGTCCTAACTTTAGAAATAACGACGAAAACATATAGTTTAGGTTGTTCCTAGATCTGTGAGGTAGTATTTAACCTCAAGGTTCTAGTATGTTGTTGTATATTATATCTCAATTCTGTATAATCATGTGTGTATTTTACTGCCTCATTATCAATGAATATTTGTGGATTCCGCACACTTTTATTCATATAGATCTCGCAATTACGATCCGGCTAGGAACTTACAGTTATGGCTTAGGTGACTATCCTCTTATCTTAACAAATCATGTTTTTGCATATGTGTCAACTTTTTATGTTTTTCCATTTAATTTTCCATTAATTACAACTCATTTTATCTTAATCTTAATCACTAATAAATTAGTAATAAAAATAGTCAATTAATATAATTCTCATGTTATATTATGGTTAGTTGTCACTTTCTAAACTATTTTTGTTTTCTTTATGTATTTAAATTATATAATTATTTCTATTTTTATAATTATTTTTATAATTTTTTAAATTATTTATTATTATAATTTAATCACTAATAAATTAGTAATAAAAATAGTCAATTAATATAATTCTCATGTTATATTATGGTTAGTTGTCACTTTCTAAACTATTTTTGTTTTCTTTATGTATTTAAATTATATAATTATTTCTATTTTTATAATTATTTTTATAATTTTTTAAATTATTTATTATTATAATTTTTATAATTATTATTATCATTATTATTATTATTATTATTATTACTCCCACATATTGATTTGTTATAATTTAATATTATGTTTAATTAATTATGCCTTAACATATTTGACATATATCATATGTTCATAATCATAATCTTATTATTATCAGTTAATCTATTTTTATAATATCATAAACTATAAATAATACTGTAACTATCAATATACTTTTTATTTACGTTATCGGTCAACCCCTTACAACGTACAAGTTTAATCTAGTTGTATATAAACAACAATCACTATTTCGATCATCGTTTGTTCTCATTTAGTTATCTTTCTTGGTTTGTTATTATCTTAAGAGTATTTTCTTTTTAAAGTCTAAATAATGTGTGCGTCAATTGCTTTGATCATTTTGAGATTGATTAGTTTATGATATTTCAAGTGTCCATCTTCCATGTCCAATGTACATGTCACTTTTGATATATAGTTGGGGTCTGCAGTGGCATTCTGATAGGTCCCAAAGGAGATAACAGGATGTTTAATATGTCTCAAAGAGTTGTAGAGAGGGGTGAATACAACTTTTACTTAATCAGTTTGAAAAATACTTTTAATGCGGAATGTAAATTATCTTAAAGTGTTTTTCCATATTCAGCTTGACATAATTTAATGAAACAGTAAAGTAAATGACAGAATATAAAGACAGTGAAGTAAAGCGCAGTCCAAGAACAAAGTGTAAGCTGACTTTCAACTAATTCTTTTATTGATGAATAAAAAGAATTACAAGTAGTTGTGGAACAGATTAGCCTACAAATCTAACTACTTGGCTGAATACCAAGTTACAACTCTGTATATTAACTCTACTAGCCTAAACTGAGTACAACACAGATCCAAGCTGATAAACTTTAATCGTTGTGAGAGTTAATGTAATGGATGCACACATTCTTGAGACACAAAGGCTGGTTTATATAGGCATCAACACTGCCTAGGATGCCGTCCATTTCTTTCCACGCATCTTGTTCTGATGGTCTCTGCTTGATCAGTACCTGGTGATAGTGACATTGTCCTTTTTGTTCCCTACTTGCTCACTAAGAATGATCGTGCAGCAACAATACAATGGACACCTCATAGAATGTTTACAATCAACAACTGACACTTCTAGAATGTCCTTTCTAATGATTATCCAGTTGATTGATGATATATACAAAGTTATAACAACTCTGGAGCACTTGCAATACTCCAGGCTGACAATGTACCTTCCAAGCTGACTGCAAGATCCAAGCTGATTTCCACCCATCAGCTTGGACTTCTATCCTTGTTCTTCATCTTTGATTTAGACCAAGTGCTTGTTCTTCTTTTGATGCAGCTTGAAAGATACCATCTTCCAGTGAAGATCTCGAGGCTGACTCAGCTTGGAACTTTCCAAGCTGACTCAGCTCCAGAACCAAAGACTTAAGTATTTCATAAGTTGTTTGTCATCTTCAAATCTTGTAAAGTATGAGTGACTTGATTCCAACAATCTCCCCCTATTTGATGATGGCAAAACCTTTGCAGCTTCTTCTGATCAGACTGGAAATACTTAAACAGATTGAGAGGGTTATCAAGTTGATAACATTATACATTTGACCCTTTCAATCTTTTCTTTGGGTTCTTTTGATCTTTTTCATCTAATACAGTATATACTTACAAGACTGAATGAAAAAGATATCATAAACTCTATTTACTTAATTAAATTTGTACAATAATGCATAAGATAGAGTATTTACAGAATTTGCATAAAGGACAGAGTTAGAGTATTTTACAAAAAGCTGTCATAGTACTCTTCCTTTATGTCAGCTGGAGCAGGCTTGTTCAAATCATACCCCCTTCTTGATGCTTCTATCATTAAGGCTTCATGAAATCTGCTTTTGTTGTCACCAACTTGATTGCAGACCTGTAAGTCCCTCGGGTCTACTACTTCTATCGAACCGAGATTGACTAAGGATATGTCGAGGTGCGGAATCCCTCGAGATAACCCATGGTTTTTATATCAACCTTTTAGGATATATAGATATATATATATATATATATATATATATATATATATATATATATATGCGTGAACATAAACACTCGTGTTTGGTTAATATAGTGAGGCGGCTTTCCGGACGAACCTTACCAACCAACGTGGTAATCTAAGTCTACAAGCCAACCAAACCGAGTGTGTGTTTTGCGGTTCGTGCGTGAGACGAGTAACACCTCCAAGATCTACTAGATTTGTGTGTTCTAGTTTCTCTCTCAAGATTTGCTTGTTTCACTCTCTACACTCTTGTTGGAACACACAAACACACACCCTTTATTTATAGGCAAGGGCCAAGAACTCTCAAAACCACATGGGTTTGCGTGTTCTCATGACAGCCCATAAAGCCCATTAGGGTTTGGCCTGTTTGAGAGTTCTTATGAACAAGCATGCTTTTGCTTGTTCCCAAGAAACTCTCAAACCATTTGAGAGTTCTTCTGAACAAGCATACTTTTGCTTGTTCCCAAGAAACTCTCAAACCATTTGAGTGTTCTTCTGAACAAGCAAACTTTTGCTTGTTCCCAAGAACTCTTGTGAGTCCCAAACTCTCTTGATGATTAACCCAGAATGTAAAATATAACAAGTCTAATAATCACTAGATTGGACTAGTATTACTTGAATATAAATGCAAGTATATAAACAAAGTAATACAAGACTAAAAGCAATAAAATAAAGGTGGACCACAATGTAATATTTTCAAGTGTATTTTATTTATGATGTGAAATAAAATACAAGGTTGTGCGGAATCAAGATATTACAAGTATGTAAGTATCCTAACAACCTATGAATTACAAATGATCTATATTTGCCAAATAACTCTTTTAGATCGAGATACTTAAAGTTGTGAAGTATCCCTGTTTAAGATCGAGAGTATTTAGACAAATTCACCTTTAATGCTAAAAGTAATTTTAACGAAGAATATGACTTTGTATTTATAGGCAAACAAATTCACCAGTGAATTTGTGCCGTACAAATATGGTTGCATGCATTTAATGAACCGACAAGATCATTAAATGCATTGGTTAGGTACAAGGATAAAGTCACATCAATATGACTTTATTCTTTTAACCAACCACCTTTACACACGTAAGTACTTTGGTAAAGAACAAATGGAATGTCCTTTGGAAAGTGTGTAAAGGCAAAAAGTCAATTCCTCGATATCAGTGTTCAGACTTGTAAGGTCTAGAACACTGATAAACCTCCAGTCGTAGATCTGGTAAGACTTCCAGTGGACTCCGCCATTTGTCAGTCTTCTTTATTCTGACTTCAGTCTTTGACTTTAGTCAGAACGTCTTCAGTAGAATAGATCTGGACTTGGGTGAAGTCCAGTGAGCTAATCTGGAATACTCCAGATTTCCTATACAAGTATTTACTCACTGGTCTTCCATTATTTCTGAACAAATCTTCAGAGGGACTCCAGATTCCAAGTATGGAGTAGGTCCAGTAATTTATCATTTCTGGACAGATCTTTAGTAAGGCTCCAGTAGTCGAGTCTGGAGCGAGTCCAGTAAATCTGGACCTAACAAATTCCCCCTATTTGTTTAGAAATAATGCAAGGTTTTTCAAGCTTATATCTATACAACTTTGTATGCTTGAAAAACACTTGTTTTGACTTAGTCTAAAAATTTTAAGTTACTGGAAAACACTTTATAGATCATCAGTGTTTTCAGTTTCATCTTTTAGTTCTAACTTAGACTAAATCTGATCATTTACTTTATGAATCAAAATATGCAACTATATTTACAGCCATCAACAGAAAATAAGTTACAATTTTGGAAATTACATATAAGTACAAGTAAATGATACAAGAGTCAGGCCCTTCTCTTCGATGTCTGTCCTGGAGCATCTTCAGAAGCCTTTCTGTTTGGTGATGGAGAGGATGGTACTGAAACTGGTGGTCTCATACCCAGAACAACTTCCATTTGTTGTATTCTTTTCCACACCTTTTCAATCCTCTTCATAAATGCCTTAACATCAGGAGACAAATCAGTTTTTCCTTTGAAAGTTAATCCTCTCTCCTTCAGTTCAGTCCATCCAAAAGCTTGGACTGATGCATTCTTTCTTTCATCAGTAAAGTTACCCTCTCTGGTCAACTTTATATTAAACCTGGTCATGCCTTCATGATTTTCAGCAAGTTTGATTTCAGCACCTATGATCCTTCTAGCATCAGCCCTGAATTTCAACATATCTTCATACTTGGCTTTCTGCTTAGCCATCTGGATCATATATTCAGTTTCCTTGGATATTCTCTGCTGTTCAATGGCAGATTGGAATGCTTCACGATTGATTTTGAGTGAAGTATCCAGAGGAATGAATGTGCTCAGATCTGCATCTTTCATTGCTTTGAGCTGTTTGGCAGTAAGTTTTGGCAAACCTTTAATCTTCTTCCTGTACTCTATCTCCAGAGCACCAGCATGTCAGTATCAAAGATATTACCTTCAGAGATGGGTGAATCAGCCTCATCCCAGACAAATATTTCACTAACTGTATCATCACCAGCCTGATCACCAGCCTCTACATTCAAGTCTATCTGAGCATCTTGCTCACCAGTCTCCTGCTCAACATTTTCTTGCTCATCAATCTGAACAACATTTTCTTCCTCAAAAATAGGAGACCCATCTATGTTCATAATATCACCAGGATGGCTCGTTTCAGCTCTATTCGGATTGACCTGAACTCCACCTCTTCTTAGACGTCTGGCAGTTCTAGGTCCAGTGACAGGAGCCACCTGGGTTACTGGTTGCACATTTTCAACATCAATGACTCCAGTGGGTCTTACAACAATCTGACCCCTACCTGGAGCCTCTTCTTGTTCTTCAGGTGCATCATTTCCAAAATTACCCAACATATTTGCAGGATCTACAACCTCACCAGCTCTTGACTTTAGGGAACTTAATTCCCTCAAATATTCACACATTGAGAAATGATTTGTCTCATAATCATACTCAGCACCCAAAGCTCTTAAAAATACCAGTGAAAGAAAACGAATGTATGGAATGTGTGGTTTTCTACCTTTCACCTTCAGACGGTCAACTAAATCATCAAAGAATATCTGGGAGAAATCAACTCTATAGCCAAACCAAAGACAGTAGGCAATCTAGAGTTGCATTTGATTGATCTGATCTAATCCTCCAGAACTGCCACCTAAACACTCAACAAGGTGAGTGAAAAAGTATCTCCATGAGTCAGTCAGCTTGCTCATGTAGATTGTGCCTTTCCTTAACAACTAGCCATGTTCATCCAATATTTCAGTGTGCCCCATCAATCTGCACACATCCCTGAAATTGATACCAGTGGGGAGTGGAATTGCCATCTCATTCTCAGCCAAATAATTTAATTGAAGAACATCTCTGAGAGAATCGACAGAGAGAGTGAACGATCTGGTGCCTTGTTGCAATGTGTAGTTGATGGTTTTATTGTTTTCAACATACACAGCAGAATACCAGAATTCACACAAATAATCATGATACATTTTACCAGGATTACGTGTGAAAGCACCATAGAGTGGACAACTGAGGAAAAAAGCATTCAATCGTCCGATTAGAGAGGTGGGAGCATGAGTTGTGCTAGTGAGTCTAGCCAACCAGTTGTTCATATTGATCCTTATGGCCTTAGCTTCAAGAGTAATATGGGGTGCCTTAACAATATTGGTAACCGGAGCATATTCAGCGGCGAGCAGATTCTTTGGTGAATTGGATTGTCTAGGTGCCATTGAATATGATAGATATATGAAGATGAAATTGAAGAATTTAGGGTTTTTGATGAAGATTTGATGAAATAAATATGAGAGAGAGATTTATGATTGGAATTGAATGAAGAATGAAGAATGAAGTAAATGAAGGAATTTGAAGGATTTGGGAGTGAATATGAAATAAATATGAGAGAGAGATTTATGATTGGAATTGAATGAAGAATGAAGAATGAAGTAAATGAAGAATTAATTGAAGAACATCTCTGAGAGAATCGACAGTGAGAGTGAACGATCTGGTGCCTTGTTGCAATGTGTAGTTGATGGTTTTAGTGTTTTCAACATACACAGCAGAATACCAGAATTCACACAAATAATCATGATACATTTTACCAGGATTACGTGTGAAAGCACCATAGAGTGGACAACTGAGGAAAAAAGCATTCAGTCGTCCGATTAGAGAGGTGGGAGCATGAGTTGTGCTAGTGAGTCTAGCCAACCAGTTGTTCATATTGATCCTTATGGCCTTAGCTTCAAGAGTAATATGGGGTGCCTTAACAATATTGGTAACCGGAGCATATTCAGCGGCGAGCAGATTCTTTGGTGAATTGGATTGTCTAGGTGCCATTGAATATGATAGATATATGAAGATGAAATTGAAGAATTTAGGGTTTTTGATGAAGATTTGATGAAATAAATATGAGAGAGAGATTTATGATTGGAATTGAATGAAGAATGAAGAATGAAGTAAATGAAGGAATTTGAAGAATTTGGGAGTAAATATGTTCGAAGTAAATGCAAATGAAATTGAAAGTGGGTATATATAGAAGAGAGAATGTAACTGAAGAATGAGAATGAAGAATGAAGAATGAAGAAATAAATGAAGAATGAAGAATGAAGAATGAAGAATGAAGAATGAAGAATGCCATTGAATATGTTAAGATGAAAATGAAGATGAAATTGAAGAAGGATGAAGATTTGATGAAATAAATATGAGAGAGAGATTTATGATTGGAATTGAATGAAGAATGAAGAATGAAGTAAATGAAGGAATTTGAAGGATTTGGGAGTAAATATGTTCGAAGTAAATGCAAATGAAATTGAAAGTGGGGTTCTGAGATCCGCATTCATTACATCACATCACACATAAATGTGTGACGGTTTACAGCCCATAAACAGTATCAAGTTGCACTTTTTGTCTTCCCAAGGTAAAAATACCATCATTTCTTTGAAAATTTACATGCCACGTAGGATAATAAGATAAATATCAAGATAAATATCTTTTCAAAAGATTTTGCTTACGTGACACGCACAATGACCATGTATTAAAAATATTATGACTCATTTCAGTGCATTTGAAGGTTGACTGGACACTTCAGTATCACTGGTGGATTGGTCCAGTGAAGCATGTACTGATGATACACTGGAGGGACACTCCAGTAAAGTACCAGTGAAAACCATTTGAAAGAGACTGGTAACCTCAAACATGCACATCAACTAATACAGACAAATGAGAGGGCCACATTTATAAGGAGACAAAAAGTCACCTCAAACATGCACTTCAACCTATCTAATTACTAGTGAGAGGGACACATTTACAAAGTACCAGTAATATTTTCTGAAAAATTTTGTCCAGTGAGAAAAAAAATTAATAAATTCCCCCTGAACTTAAAACATTTTTAAGAGCAAAAATATATCTTTCAAAGTCTTTCCCCCTGGAATGTTGATCCAGAAATCTATTAATGCAAAGATAGTACACTAAGGCGTTCGATATCTAAATAGTCATAGATTTATAAATCTTTAAATCAAGGATCCCTGATAGTACACATAGGCGTTCAATACCAAGGTTCCAGATTTAAGGGTTTAACATTCCCAACTCACCAACAAGATATTCAAAAGTTTTGACATCCAGAGGTTTAGTAAAAATGTCAGCGAGTTGTTTGTCAGTGGGAATAAAATGGAGTTCAATGTTATTTTTCATAATATGATCACAGATAAAATGATACCTGATATCAATGTGCTTAGTCTTGGAGTGCATGACTGGATTGTTCGAGATAGCAATGTTACTGGTATTATCACAAAAGATTGGTGTCTTTGAATACTTAATACCATAATCAAGCAACTGGTTCTTCATCCAGAGTATCTGAGCACAGCAACTGGCTGCAGACACGTATTCAGCTTCAGCAGTGGACAATGAAACTGAAGTTTGCTTCTTACTAGTCCAGCTGACCAGTTTGCCACCAAGGAAATGACATCCACCAGTAGTGGATTTCCTGTCTATCTTACAACCTGCATGATCTGAATCTGAATAACCCATTAGATCCATGCCTGAGCCTTTGGGATACCAAAGACCCAAACTGGGGACACCCTTAAGGTACTTCAGTATGCGCTTTACAACAAGCATATGAGAGTCTTTTGGATTAGACTGATATCTGGCACATAAAGATGTTGAAAACATAATATCTGGTCTACTGGCAGTTAAATACATCAGTGAACCAACCATGCCTCTATAGACAGTGGTGTTCACTGGTTTACCATCTGGATCAGAGTCCAGTATCAGTGGTGCAGAAATTGGAGTGGGTTTAGATAGTGAAGAGTTCATATCATATTTCTTTAAAAGATCTCTAACATATTTTTCCTGATTAATAAAAATACCATCTCTGGTCTGTTTAATCTGGAGTCCAAGAAAATACGTTAATTCACCCATCAAACTCATCTCATATTCAGTTGACATTATTTTCAAAAATTTCTTGCACATTTTATCATTAGTAGAGCCAAAAATAATATCATCAACATAAATTTGTACCATTAACAGATTACCTTTTTCATGAAGAATAAATAAGGTATTGTCAATTGCGCCTCTTTTGAAACTATTTTTCAATAAATGTTTAGTGAGAGTATCATATCAGGCACGTGGGGCTTGTCTGAGGCCATGCAGCGCTTTGTCCAGACGATATACCCAATGTGGATGCTTTTCATCAATGAAACCTGGTGGTTGTCTGACATAAACTTCTTCTTCAAGTTTTCCATTCAAAAATGCACTTTTCACGTCCATCTGGTAGACCTTGAACTGATGATGAGCAGCGAATGCTAAAAATATTCTGATCGCTTCAAGTCTAGCCACTAGAGCAAATGATTCATCAAAATCGACATCTGACTGGCAATAGCCTTGTGCTACCAGTCTGGTCTTGTTTCTGATTACGTGGCCATCTTCATCTACCTTGTTCCTGAAGACCCATCTGGTTCCAATTGGTTCTTTCTTTCCAACTGGGAAAGGGACCAGGTACTAAACCTTGTTCCTTTCAAACTGGTGAAGCTCTTCTTGCATAGCTATCACCCAGCTTGGATCTTCCATAGCCTCGTCAATCTTCTTTGGTTCTATCAATGATAAGAAAATGACATATAAGATTGATTACTGGAGGCTCTTCTGGTTAGAAATCCTCGACTGGAGTCACCTATGATCTGATCGATAGGATGAGCTTTTGTCCATCTGGAGTATTGACCAGGATTGTTACTGACAACAATATCAGTGCAAGAGTTCAGCTGAGTCTCATCTGGTGTTGATTCTGGAGGAGGATCTTGCCAGACTACTTCAGCATCTTCATCTGAGTCATTCAAATCACGATTTGCATCATGAAATTCTTCCATTGAAGGCATTTCTTGAAGTACTGGTTCAGTTTTAACTGGGACTGATACTGGGGGCGTAGTACGCACATCTGATCCAATAATAATTTCAGAGGGTAGTTTGAAAATTATTGAAGGATAGAATGGAGTACCACTGGAGAGTTTCTTTTTCTGAACAGGTTCCAGATCAGAATGACTGGAAACTGTGTATCTGAATCTTTATTGTAGTTGATAGGATCAGATTCACAGAAGACAATTGGAGTTACTAGGGGGAGTATCAAGGGTTGGTTGTTTATTGATTGCATCATTTGATTCATCAAATGTGACATGAATTGACTCATGGACCTTCTTCAGTCTTTTGTTGTAGACTCTGAAGGCCTTGCGAATGGCTGAATAGCCCAAGAAATATCCTTCATCAGCTTTGGCATCGAATTTGCCTAACTGACTGGAGTCGTTCAGGATGTAAACTGGACATCTAAAAACGTGAAAATAACCAATATTTGGTTTTCTATTTCTTAAGACTTCATAGGCTGTCTTTTTATGTCTTTTGATGTACACTGATCGGTTCTGGGTGTGACAAGCAGTAGCAATTGCTTCAGCCCAGAAACTGGTAGACAGACCAGATTCAGCAAGCATACTCCTGGCAGCTTCTATCAGCGTTCGATTTTTCCTTTCCACAACTCCATTTTGCTCTGGAGAGCGGGCTGATGAGAAATTCTGGGAGATGCCAGTGTCAGTACAGAATGACTCCAGAGTTGCATTCTGGAATTATGTTCCATTGTCACTTTTTAACTGACACACTTTTCGCGTGTACTTGAGCTCAATTTGCTTGATAAGACTGATGATTTCAGCAGCAACTTCACTTTTAGACCTGAGAAAGATAACCCAACAATATCTGGAAAATTCATCTACGATCACCAGGGTGTATCTTTTACCAGCACGAGTCTGAACATTCACTTGACCAAAGAGGTCCATATGATGCATATGAAGAGGTTCATATATGCTGAAATTCTGTCTGGTCTTAAAACAGGTACGTTTCTGCTTACCCATCTCACATCCTGGACATGGCCTTTCCTTTTTGAAGGAAACTGAAGGTATCCCATCTGCCAGTTGTTTTCTAGACAACTTATTAATATTTTTGAAATTTAAATGGGATAACCTTTTGTGCCATAACCAGTTTGTGTCTTCATCAGCTTGAGTATAGAAACACTGCTCTGAAGGAGAGCTTTCCATATCCATCACATACACATTTCCTCTTCTGGGAGCAATCAATACTACCTTCCAGTCCTTGTTGAATACAATGCCCTGAGCAATATTGAATAGAACTTGATGGCCATCATCACATAGTTGACTGACACTGATCAGGTTATATTTCAAACCATTAACAAATGCAACTCGTCTGAATTTGACTTGTCCATTGTTCAGAACACCATATCCCTCAGTTTTTCCACAACCATCATTTCCAAAAGTAATGGAGGGTCTATCAGAAATGATGAATTCCTCCAGCAGGGTCTTACATCCGGTCATCGTCCTGCCAGCTTCACTGTCAAGATTCCAGATATATTTCTTTCGATCTTCCTGCACATCCACCAGATATTATCAGTTAGATTTGGGAACCCATCGACTGATGGGTTCACTGGACCCTCCCTTGTAGGTCCCTGGGGTAATCTGGTTTAGTTATAATTTCTTCAACAGTGGTCTTAGTTGAAAAGACCACTGGGTTGATAGTTTTGAAACCTTTTTCTTTTTCTCAACTGGAGAAATAAATTTATCTTTCTTTGCAAAGGGTTTGGTATTTTGTCTAGGGCCAGATGAGGTACCCTAAATAAAGTTTAATCTTGCATTAAAACTTTGAAATTGACGAGTCAGCAGTTGAATCTGGCTCTCTAATCTGGACAAAACATTTTCATCAGATGACACCTGAGCCTTTCCAGTTGTAGGCTTAGGTAGGGAGACATTCTTCTTCTTTGGAACTGACGGTTCCTTGGAAGAGGACTGAGGCAAAGGTTTCTTCAGATTGACCTTTTTAACTGGAGCAGTTATCTGGAATGCTCCAGTCTTAACCTCTGGGGATTGAACTGTGAAAATATTGTCCTTAGGAGTTACAGGCTCATCATAAACAGTGCTTGGCCTAAACCCCTCTGGTAATCGATCGATTACTGGTATTAATGATGCAACATGAGTATTTCCATCTAAATATGCACGTTTTTGTGTGGGAAATTGATTTACTCCAGCATCATATGGCTTTCTGGTTTCAAGCCATGATTTAATCACCAGTTTTTCTTTCTCTAAAATGACTTCAAGATCTTGTTTTTCTTGAATCAATTGTTCAGTTACCAGAACCTGGGCTTGAAATGCCAGTTCAATGTCTTGAAGTTCTTTTAATTTTGATTTTAAAACAGTTATTTCAGAAAAAATCTGTTTCTAGACCATTTACACAGTCAGATCTAACAGTTTCAACAAATATTAAATCAGAATTTAGAGCTTCAGCAATGTCCAATTTTAATTCTTGGTCAGTAGCAGTATCATAATCACTAACCTTCTTGATAACAATGTCCACCCATCGTCCAGATGTGACTTCTTCTTTCACCAGGTGCTCTTCGTCTGCCAGAGCCATGTAGCAGCAATCTCTTTCTTCTTTTTCATCAGCAGATGAATCATCAGAAGGAACCCACTTCTCTTCAGTTGTTGCGATCATGCACTTATTATTATTTTCCATTTGTTGTGCCATTAGAGCAATCTGAGCCTTAAGCTTTTTATATTTCAATTTATAGCTATCATCAGGCTTTTTATTTGAATTAAATTGGGCCAGGCTGGGATACAAAC
Organism: Erigeron breviscapus; assembly: GCA_034093135.1. NCBI lineage: Eukaryota > Viridiplantae > Streptophyta > Magnoliopsida > Asterales > Asteraceae > Erigeron > Erigeron breviscapus. The sequence continues at coordinate 41,245,402 of CM067175.1, read as the reverse complement.
TGACTGGACCTGCAATCTTTCATGAAATGACCCTTTTTGCCACACTTAAAGCATGTCAAATTGGTCTTATCAGTTGAAGAACTGGATGCAAATTGTCCAGATGGCCTATTTGCTCCTGCTTTGAAACGGTTAAACGTTTTAGCAATCATAGCAACCAGGTCATCATCTTCAGCTTCATCATAGTCTGGAGAGATTTGACTGGCTTCTCCCAAATCCATGAGTTCAGACACCATCTTCTTCATAGAAAATACATTCTCAGAAGATATCAGTGCTGTACCTTGTGGTTCAGTATGACTAACCACAGTAGGAGTACTGGAGGCATGGTTATAAGCATCTTGTTCTACCACCACTCTCTGAGCTTGATTTTCTTCAGTGTACCTGAAAGCTCTATATAAAGTTGAGAGAGTGTGTGTGTTCAGAGTTTACCTTGTCGTAAGACCAGGATCATGTGAGACCATTTAGTGGGTAAAATATCACAAAATTTCTTCAGAAGTATATCCTTGTCTTTTTCAACCCCGAGACCTCTCAACTGGTTTATGATACTCATAAATCTGGTGTAAGTACCAGTGAGAGACTCATTGGGCTGAGCAAAAAACGACTCATACCTTTTGTTTAAGGAGACTTTTCTGGTGACAATGGTGTCATCTCCTCCTTCATGTTGGTTCAATAGTTCATCCCACATGGTTTTAGCACCGAGAAAAAGAACTAATGTGGGAATTAGGGTTTCTGGAACAGCCCCGAGGATCATGTTTTTGAGAAGGGTATCTAGATTTACCAATCTCCTCTCCTCTTCAGACTAATGTTCCTCCCTCTTTTCCCGACCTCTTCTAGAACCAGTAGGATCAAGAAGAGCATTGAGAGGTGATGTGGGTACATAAGGTCTTTGTTTAAAATTTTCATCATGTTTCTCTCAATACCAGTGATATGTAATATCATCCTAGCCTTCCACGTACCAAATTCATCGCTATTCCCACTGAATTTAGGAACATGATTATTTGAATAGTGCACATGCACATGTGGAGAAGCAGGAGTAGGAGGAGGAGGTGGTGGATTAGTGTTAACAGGTGGTTCATTATTTTGATTATTTTGATCATTAACATTAGCATTAGCATTAGGATCAGGACCAAAATTAAAATTTCCTTGAGTATTTTCTGAGTTGGCCATCAAAGAAGCAGATCTAGGCAATGTTTAGCCTTCTGCTTTGATACCAATTGTGAGTCCCAAACTCTCTTGATGATTAACCCAGAATGTAAAATACAACAAGTCTAATAATCACTAGATTGGACTAGTATTACTTGAATATAAATGCAAGTATATAAACAAAGTAACACAAGACTAAAAGCAATAAAATAAAGGTGGACCACAATGTAATATTTTCAAGTGTATTTTATTTATGATGTTAAATAAAATACAAGGTTGTGCGGAATCAAGATATTACAAGTATGTAAGTATCCTAACAACCTATGAATTACAAATGATCTATATTTGCCAAATAACTCTTTTAGATCGAGATACTTAAAGTTGTGAAGTATCCCTGTTTAAGATCGAGAGTATTTAGACAAATTCATCTTTAATGCTAAAAGTAATTTTAACGAAGAATATGACTTTGTATTTATAGGCAAACAAATTCACCAGTGAATTTGTGCCGTACAAATATGGTTGCATGCATTTAATGAACCGAAAAGATCATTAAATGCATTGGTTAAGGTACAAGGATAAAGTCACATCAATATGACTTTATTCTTTTAACCAACCACCTTTACACACGTAAGTACTTTGGTAAAGAACAAGTGGAATGTCCTTTGGAAAGTGTGTAAAGGAAAAAAGTCAATTCCTCGATATCAGTGTTCAGACTTGTAAGGTCTAGAACACTGATAAACCTTCAGTCGTAGATCTGGTAAGACTTCCAGTGGACTCCGCCATTTGTCAGTCTTCTTTATTCTGACTTCAGTCTTTGACTTTAGTGAGAACGTCTTCAGTAGAATAGATCTGGACTGGGGTGAAGTCCAGTGAGCTAATCTGGAATACTCCAGATTTCCTATACAAGAATTTGCTCACTGGTCTTCCATTATTTCTGAACAAATCTTCAGAGGGACTCCAGATTCCAAGTCTGGAGTAGGTCCAGTCCTTTATCATTTCTGGATAGATCTTCAGTAAGGCTCCAGTAGTCGAGTCTGGAGCGAGTCCAGTAAATCTGGACCTCACAACTCTCAAATGACACTTAGGAATATTTGAGTTAATGTTTCTACTGCTGTTGATACGCAGAAACAACATTGATTACATTACCTTTGGAAGTATATATTAAGTTAATGTTTCTACTGCTGTAAAACGCAGAAACAACATTGTTTAATTACCTATTGGAAGTATATATTAAGTTAATGTTTCTCCTGCTGTTAAACGCAGAAACAACATTAACTTAACTTCCCTTTGGAAGTACATTAAGTTAATATTTCTACTGCTGTTAAAAGTAGAAACAATATTAACTTAATTACTCTTTACATGTAATGTCTACATTCATGTCAAGTACCTGCAAAACATAAATAATAAACAAACATATAAACATATATAAAAGGATCCCAATATGATCAACAATATATGACAAGGTAATTACATTGACAAACGGTAATTTAACAAGATAAATTACAAGACTTGAATATAAAATACATGACACATCTAGAATGCTTTTGTCACCGAGAAACATGCACCAACAGTCTCCCCCTTGACACCAGCATCTAGATGTAGCCTTCAAGTCTTCTGTGAGTCCCAAATATAGATGGTTTAATACCCGACTGGCAAATAGTTCTAACTGGAAGAAGACCAGTTCAGAATACGATCCAGATATGGATGAACAATACAATAAAGATACTGAAAGTAAATGCAAGAAACAATAAGGGCTGAAACTATATAAATAATATGTATAGATCAAGTATGTAGAATTGAGACACGATGTATTTTTCAAGGTATTTGATTTATTGATATATAAACAAATACAAAGGTTGTTGCGGAACAAATATAAAGACCCAAGTGTAAATATCTAAACAACCTAGAAATACAAGTGATCTAATAACTTGGAAATACTCGTAAGGATTACTTAGAGTATATCTCACAAGTTGCAATACAAAGGTTTCAAGCCATTTGCAAGTTGTGAGAAGACTTATATTTATAGACCAAGTCCATGATGACGTGGACCAGATCGTACAAAATATGGTTGGGAGTATTTAAGGAATTAAAGCTAATTCCTTACATGTGTACTTTTAAGGTTTAGGTATATAAGTCGTTGATGTGACTTATCAAACCTTATTCCCAACCTTTACTTTACCTTGTACTTTAATTAATAGTTAAATCTATTAACCGGGTAAAGATATGTAAAGTAAAAAGTCTTCCTCGTAATCAGTGTAAAAGTGTGTAAGTACTTTTACACTGAGATGCTTCAGTCTTCGATCAGGTAGAATCAGTTTCTGAGCTCCACATCTGAACTGATTCTCATTCTTCAGACTTCAGTCTTTGACTTCATTCTGAACGGTATTCTGATACGTTGATCTGAACTGAAGTGAAGCTTCAGTGAACTAATTCTGAGCGACCTCAGAATTCTATACAAGTATTCTTCACTGAGCTTCAGCTATTTCTGAACAAATTATACTTGGTCGATTTTCGACCTAACAAATTCCCCCTATTTGTTCTGAAATAGTGCATGCATCTCAGACTTCTATCTATACATGGATAACCATGCAACAATCAAAGCAGATTTCGGCTTCCCCCTCAATATTTGGATCATCTCCCTATGCTCAGAAATCCCAAACTCGTGCACTGAAACTTGATTATACTCTTCAGCTGCTCTACCTTATCTTTTTATAATCAAATCAAAAAGCTTCAATCCATCAGCTTTTGTTACCTCCATATCAACTATTTTAGCTGGATGAGATCGATGCTTCAGATAATGCTCATATTGATCCTTCTCATGCTTTCTTTGGAGCTCAATAGCATCATCAGACATTGGTTTGAAGGTGGAGAGATCAGCATCACGAATATTTTTTCTTGATGATCTTGGTCCAGTCACTTTGGGCTTAATGGGTGGCCTTGACAATTCTTTTTCCACCTTCAGAACTCCAGCCAGAATTTCCTTCTTTTTAATTGCCATCTCTTTCTCTCTCTTTTTCACCAAGTCCTCAATGGACATTTTGAATGTGAGATGGTCCAACTTTTGTTCTAAGGGAGAATAATTCACCCCATATTCATACTCGAGCATATCAACAACAGCCTTCTGCACTCTTGGATCATTTTTAATTTTCAGATATCTTTCAAGTGAGAGACCAAGAGCTGCAGCATCAATGTGATCAAGGGTTCCCATTTTCTGATGTTAAACCCTTTCTCTTTCCTTATTTTCACCCCACATAATAAATTGATTAGAAACTTGCTTCTGCAAAGCTTCTAATTTCTTGCTATCAGCATTAGGATCATGAATGGGATAACCTTGTTCATCAACATTTTCACCAACCACCAAACCAGAACCCTTAGAGTCTTTCTTTTTAGGTTCTTCCACCACTGGGGTCTTGCCCTTATCTTTCTTGGTTGGTTCAGAAGTTTGCACTTCAGATCTCTGAACATGTTCCCCCTAAACTGAGGCACTACCAGATGGTACCTCAGCTTTCTTCTTGGTTGCTTCTATCAATTCCTGAGTACTTGAAAGCAGACCAATAGGCACATTTCCCCCTTTGGGGACCTCAGAAGGCATTTTTGCATAAACATCAATCGCCGTCTGAATGGCCTTCAGAGGTTCCCAACTTTGCTGCAGAAGGCAATCAGAAATGCCTTTTGCCATGGTAGAGAACTGAGCCCTTAACCTGAAAGATGAGTTAAGGTTCAGATTCTCTTTTTCAGTTAGCTCTTTCAGCAATTTCCTATCTTCCTCAGAGAATGAAGGAGGAGGAGGAGCAGCAACAACATTTTCTTTCTTAAGGAGGGTCAGAATTTCATCTATCTGTTTGGACTGGCCTTTAACAATTTCTTCGAGAGTAGACACAGATTTCTGAACTTCTTCAACAGCTTTGTATACCTTCTCTGAAGTGTCTTGAGTAAGTTCTAAGACCATCCTTATGACCCCTTCCTCAACGTTTTCAGCCACAGAAGCTGAAATCTGATCAACAAGAGTCTGAGAAATCTCAGACTTCAGCTTCTCAATCACATTACTACCAACAACAGACCCAAGTTCTTTCTCATTGACACTTGGCCTTTTTACAACTCATTCACCTCCTTCCCGACTGCCAGAACTTCTTGTTTTAGCAATTCAATACCAGATGTCAAACATCTCTTTTGGCCAGTCTGAAGGCTTCCCTGATAGCTATACTGATCTTATTGCATGAATGTACCAGCTCATTTAGCTTCCCACCTACTAGTCCCTCATTTCTAGCAACCTTGGTGAACTCAGTGCCAAAAAACATCTGAGCACCCTTCATTTCAGCTAGGGACGTAGTATTGGCAGTTAGAGATTTAGTTAAGTCCTCCACCTTGATAAGTAGGCTTTGGACTTCGGCATTTTGTTTCTCTAACTGTGCTTCTACACTCAAAGGAGGAGGTGGTTGTGCAAAAACAGAAGCCACAAAGGAGAATTCTACCAAGCCCATCCAATGCCTTTTCCAACTGCATTTCAGTTGGACTCTCAGATTCAGTAGCAGAGTCCAACTCCTTCTCAATCTCAATATCATAATTGATGGGCCTTGGCACTTGGTGAATTTGTGGGTGTAAGTGTTGGAGTTGTGGTTGAAAACGTGGTGATGAAACATAGGCAGGTGTAGAGCCGGGTGGAAAATATGGGTGTTGATGTGAAGTTTCTGGTTGGCGATATGGTTGTTCAATGTTTTGGATTTCTAGGGGAGGTTGGACGTTTATGAGGCTGAAGGTTGGCTCAGAATCAAAAGACTGATTCTCCTCCAGTAAGTCCTTAACAAACTCAAAGTCAGCAAAGGAATCGAGATTCCCTTGAGGTGGCTCATCTTCATCCCAGAGGTCAGTTAAAACTGCAGTCTGATCAGATATGCCGTGGTTCAGATCACTGGTACCTGAACCAGCTTCTGGTTCAACAACTGCTGCTGCAGATGCATCGTCACCAGATTGATGGGTTGGCTCAGTCGTAGCTTCATCGCCAGAGACAGTAGACACGGGAATTGCCTTAATGATTCTCGTACCGTCATCAAGAATCACTTCATCGGCCGTAGAGTCTGGAATCTTAGTCTCAGGTGGTGTCACACCAAAGACTTCATCAATTCGTGCTGCAGAGGAGTGTGAGATTTGTGAAGTTTCAGGGGGTGCGCATGCAGACACGGACTCTATTGTGTGCTGGGCGGACACACTAATATTTTCTTCACCATCTCCTCCTAAAGAAGTTTTGGAGATGGCTGCTTGTGGGTTTCCCTTTAGACTCGATTCCTCTGGTTCTTGTTGGGAAGATCCAGAGGGGTTTGCTTCGGTACTAGTGTCCTTGGGCTGTGAGGACTGCTTAAATTTACGTCATTTTAAAACGCCCTTTGGAGATCCTGAGGGATCTTTTGGGAGATCCTCAGGTTGGTCAATGGATGAGGGAGGTGGTGGTTGGGTAGAAGAAGTTGCTGGGGTTTTAAACAACTTCAACAATTGACCACCAGGTGCACCAATGGGTCTCGCATTCTTTTGCGACCCGCTCGGTGACCTTTCTGAGCCAGCCGGTCGTGCTGTTTCAGTTTTATTTATTACCTGAAGCATTGCAGCGGAGAGCTCTGGTTCTGGATCTGAAATAGATAGCTTTGAAAGATCCCTGCCGAACTCCGTCGCTGAAGATTCAAGTCCCTCAAAATGATACGCATCTCCAAGCATGCTTATGAAGCAAACGCTCAGAAATCTAGGGAATGAGATATGTGGACTTCTTTTCCCTTTCAATTTTGCTACCAGCTGAGAGAAAAGTATCTTAGCAAAGTCCACCTCAATCCCATGCCACAAGTAATACCCAATTTCTACTTGTGTCAAGGAAATCTGGTCCAAGCCACCATAATTTCCTCCAAGGCACTCGACAATTTGAGTCCAAAAATATCTCCAACAGTTTCCAAATCCAGACAGAAAGATGTGTCCCGATGTCTTCATATTGCCGTCTGCATTAACCATGTCATTATGACCAGTGGCCAGCAGAACCTCCCTGAAATTAATCCCTTTAAGCCTTTTAGCATAGGCTGAAGAGGAGGGAAGGTAGTTCAAATGAAGGGCCTCCCGAAACCCATCAAGTGAAAGGATATACTGCTTTGTGCCTTCTTATAAAGAAAAAGCAGTGGATTTTTCATCCTTGCTAAGAGTAGCAGTATACCAGAATTCAAGTAAGTATCAATGATACATTACCTGAGGATCAGCAGTCAAGGCGTAATGGAGAGGGGGATTGTTCAAGAAATTTGTTTATCCTCCCCATTAGAGTTTTGCATTTTGCATTTAGTGCGGCCATGAAGTTATTCATATTGAATCCGAGGGTCGACGCATCGAACCCTTTTGGCCATTGAGCACTGGCCTTGACTACCTTAGATGGTTGATATTCGAAAGCTATTAAGGATTTGACTACTTTAGCCATTTTATCTACAAGGGAAAACTGAAAGTGAAAGATGAATTTAGGGTTTTGAAGTTATGAAGGAATAAGAAGTAGAGAGAGAGAATGATGATTGGGAGTAAATGTAAGGGGAAGTAAATGAAGGAATTGTTTTGGGAAGGGTATTTATATTTATGATGGAATACAAAGGGTTTTTCCAAAATAAATAAAAATAAAATGATTTTGAAATTCAAACCCAAAAATGAAATATTATTAAAATGAAATCAGTTTTGATCGGGTTTGAAGTCCGAAAATAATTTTTGGGTACACGTCCGCATTTAATGCAACGACGGCTATGACCCCACATTTTCACAAAACTTTTCAACACTTTCAAGAAAAAGTGATCATTACTTTCCTTTTACGGCGCAACTTGTGTGCCACGTCAGCCAAAATCATCATTATTCAAACGTTAAACAGTAACCTTCACGTGTTCACACAACGACCAAGTATCAAAATACATTATAAAGGACAGACTTATTTCAGAAATGATATACAAAATCTGAGCATGATCAGAATCAAGGAATCTGAACCATCTCAGTTTACACAATTATTCTGAAAATATTTCAGAAATTCTGAAGCATTTCAGACAAAATATTTTTCTGAGAGCAAAGTTCCCCCTTAGAGAAAAAACTCTTTTAAACAAAAAAATATTTGACACTTCCCCCTGAGGTGATGCTATACAGGATTTAGCATACCTAACTCACTGATGAGATGTTTAAACGTTTTGACATCCAAGGGTTTTGTAAAAACATCAGCGAGTTGTTTATCAGTGGGAATGAAATGAAGTTCAATGTCACCTTTAATAATGTGATCTCTGATAAAATGATACCTGAGGTCAATGTGCTTGGTTTTGGAGTGCATGACAGGATTGTGAGAGATGGCAATGGCACTGGTGTTATCACAAAATATTGGAGTCTTTGTATACTTAACACCATAATCAGTTAGTTGGTTCTTCATCCACAAAATCTGAGCGCATCAACTGGCTGCAGAAATGTATTCAGCTTCAGCTGTGGAGAGTGATACTGCAGTCTGCTTCTTACTTGTCCAACTAACCAATTTGCCACCTAGGAAATGACAACCACCTGTGGTACTTTTCCTATCTATCTTACAACCTGCATGATCAGAATCTGAATAACCCATTAGATCTAAACTTGAGCCTTTGGGATACCAAAGACCAAGTCTGGGGACACCTTTAAGGTATCTAAAAATCCTTTTCACAGCATTTGCGTGTGCTTCTCTGTGATCAGACTGAAATCTTGCACAAAGGCATGTTGTAAACATTATATCAAGTCTACTAGCAGTTAAGTACACGAGGGATCCCACCATACCACGATATTTGGTTTTTCATTAGGATCTGAGTCCAAAGTTAATGGTGCAGAAATAGGAGTATATCTTTTGATGAGACTGAATCAAATTGATATTTCTTTAATAAGTCTCTGACATATTTTTCTTGATTTATAAAAATACCATCACTGGTTTGTTTCACTTGAAGACCTAGAAAATATGTCAGTTCGCCCATCATACTCATTTCATACTCAGATGACATTATTTTAGAAAACTGTTCACACATTTTGTTATTTGTAGACCCAAACACAATATCATCAACATAAACTTGTACAAGTAAGATATCATTTTTATCATGCAATATGAATAAAGTGTTATCTATTGCACCCCTTTTAAAACCATTTTTCGGAAGATGTTTAGTAAGAGTATAATACCAGGCTCTAGGTGCTTGTCTCAGACCATATAAAGCTTTATTCAGTCTGTACACCCAATGAGGTCATTCTTCATTTATGAAGCCTGGTGGCTGATGCACATACACAACTTCTTCCAATTCACCATTCAAGAATGCACTTTTAACATCCATCTGATAGACTTTGAACTCATGATGAGCTGCAAAAGCTAAGAAAATCCTGATAGCTTCTAGTGTAGCAACTGGTGCAAAAGTTTCATCAAAGTCTACTCCTTCTTTTTGTGAGTAACCCTTTGCAACAAGTCTTGCCTTGTTTCGAATCACGTGACCATCTTCGTCCATCTTGTTTCTGAAGACCCATCTTGTCCCAATTGGTTCTTTCTTTAGATTATTGGGACAAGGAACAAGTTCCCAAACATCGTTCCTCTTAAACTGATTGAGCTCATCTTGCATGGCTTCAATCCAGCTAGGGTCTTTCATAGCCTCGTCAATCTTCTTGGGTTCTATTAGAGATAAGAAGCTGACATTTAAGCATTGATCGCTTGTGGCTCTTCTGGTCTGAACCCCACTAGCGGAATCCCCAATGATTTGCTCGAATGGATGTGCTCTTGTCCACTTAGTGTAATGACCAGGATGAACTATGATATCAGTGCAAGAACTCCTCTGAGATACTTCAGGCGGTGCTTCAGAAAAGACTACCTTAGTCTCATCATCTTCCTCCTACAGATCATGATTTGCATCCTGAAATTGTTCAGATTGGGGTAATTCAGTGGAGCCTGATATCTGAGGTGAAGCAGCATGTATATCTGATCCAATAGTCAGTTAAGAAGGTAGTTTAAAACTGACTGGAGGATAAAATGGAATGTTGCTAGACTTGATTATTCTTGGTTCTGAACTGAAATGTTCAGAAGCAGGTTTAGGTGACTGACCAGATTCAGCAATAGGATCAGAATCACCAAAACTTATTGGACTTTCTGAGGGTGGTACAGGAATGGAATTCTTGAAGATTGCAGAATTAGATTCATCAAAGGTAACATGAATTGACTCATCAACCTTTTCAAGCCTCTTGTTAAAGACTCTAAAGGCCTTGCGAATTGATGAATATCCTAGGAAGTACCCTTCATCAGCTTTTGCATCAAATTTTCCAAGCTGACTGGAATCATTCAGAATGTATACTGGACATCCAAATACATGGAAATATCCAATATTAGGCTTTCTATTTCTGAGTACTTCATAGGCTGTCTTCTTGTGTCTTTTGACATAGACAGATCTGTTCTGAGTGTAGCAAGCAGTTGCAACAGCTTCAGCCCAGAAATTCATGGGAAGACCAGATTCATTCAGCATACTTCTAGCAGCTTCAATCAGCGTTCGATTCTTTCTTTCTACAACACCATTCTGCTCTGGTGTGTGGGCTGAGGAGAAGTTCTGAGATATGCCAGTTTCAGTGCCGAAGGACTCCAGAGTGGCATTTCTGAATTCAGTGCCATTGTCACTTCTGAGTTGACAAACTTTTTGCTTATGCTTGAGTTCAATTTGTTTGATGAGAGCAATGATTTCAGCAGCAGCTTCACTCTTGGAACTGAGGAAAATTACTCAGCAATATCTTGAATATCCATCAACAACAACAAGGGTATACTTCTTTCTTGCTCTTGTCTGAACATTCACTGGTCCAAAGAGGTCCATGTGAAGCATGTGAAGAGGTTCAGTTATACTAAAACTTTGCTTTGTCTTGAATGAAGCTCTTTTCTGCTTACCCATTTCACAACCTGGACATGGCTTGTCTTTGTTTAAAGACATTGAGGGTATCCCATCAACAAGTTGTTTTCTTGACAACTTATTAATATTCTTGAAGTTCAGATGGGATAATCTCTTGTGCCACAACCAATTTGTGTCTTCATCTGCCTTTGATTAGAAACATTGTTCAGTGGGTGAACTATTCATATCAATGATATAAATGTTTCCTTTTCTTGGTGCAATCAAAACTACCTTTCCATCCCTGTTGAATATGGTGCCTTGTGAAATATCAAATAATACCTTGAAGCCATCATCACATAGTTGACTGACACTGATCAGGTTATATTTTAAACCGTTCACATATACAACACGTGTAAATTTGACTTATCCATTATTCACAACACTATATCCCTCAGTTTTTCCATTTTCATCATTTCCAAATGTTATTGAGGGCCCCTCTTGCACCCTGTATTCCTCCAGCAGGGTCTGATAACCAGTCATGGTTCTGCCAGCAGCGCTGTCAAGATACCATATATTCTTTTTTCGGTCTCCCTGCACAAACACAAAGATTAGTTCTTTTTGGGAACCCATCTGGTGATGGGTTCGCTGGACTCTCCCTTAGCAGTCTCAGATTTCTTTGGTTCATAAGGAACAGAAGGATCGAAGGGGATCTCAGTCATAATTTCAGATGACACAAAAACAGTTGGTTTGATGGGGGGCTCAACCTTTTTCTTCTCAGATTTTTGCTTGATTTGTTTTGAAAAAGGTTTTGCATTTTGTTTAGGTTGAAGAGGAGTGGTTTCAACATTTTTTAAACATGCATTACAGCTCTGCACTTGTCTAGTCAATAACTGAAATTGACTCTCTAACCTTAACAAAATTGATTATTCATTAGACACCTGAGCCTTACCTGAATCTGAGGTAGAAGGCTCAGTGGGGGAGATATTTTTCTTCTTCTTTTGGCCTTTAGGAACCTTAGATGAAGTCTGAGGGGATGGCTTTTTGGTTTTAGCCTTCCTTTCTGAACCAGTTGTCTGAGCTATTTCAGATTTACCCTCAGATTGTTCCTGGGCCTTATTAGTCATAGTTTTCTGCTTGCCAACTTTAGGAAAAATGATTTCAGGTTTTATTTCCTTTGGAAGAGCATCTAAATAAGTGATTATAGATGCCAAATGAAGATCACCAGATTCATATGCTGTTCTTTGAGTTGCAAAAGTATTTTTAATTGCAGCATCTGGCCTTGGTGCTTTCATCCAAGATTTAATTATTGCTTGTTCTTTTTCAAGGATGGTTTTTAATTCTTCTTTTTCCAATTCTAAAGTGGCAACCATAGACTGATAACTTTTTAAAGCCAGATGGACATCTTTCAGCTCTTTTAGTCTGGCCTGACTGGCGTTCAGTTCAGAAGTATTATTTTCAAACATTTTTAGACTTTCTGAACGCAGAGTTTCAAAAAAAGAGATGTCAGCCTCTAAAAGAACCAAAAGGTCCAGTTTTTGTTCCTCATCACTTTCAAAGCCAAAGTCACTAACATTTTTCATGACAATATCCACCCAACGACCAGATTCAACATCAGATTTGACCAGATGACCTTGATCTTCACGTGCCATGAAACACATATCCCTTACTTCTTCTTCATCATTAGATGATTCATCAGATTCCTCCCATTTTTCAGTCTTGGCAATCATACAACTATTATTGCTTGAGTTGTTTTGGGCCATGAGAGCTATTTGGGCTTTCAGCTTCTTGTACTTAGCCTTATAGCTGTCATCAGGTTTCTGAAAAATAGAATGATTAGGGGCAGATTGTGATGATGAAGGCTGACTAGATCTGCATTCCTTCATGAAATGTCCTTTCTTGCCACACTTAAAGCATTCAAGATTAGACTTATCAATAGAAGCGCTGGAAGCAAATGGTTTGCCAGATCGATTAGATTTGGCCTTAAAACGATTGAACGTTTTAGCCAGCATGGCAACCAGATCATCATTGTCATCCTCATCACAACTATGAGTTACATTACCAGAAATACCAGTTTTTAACATTTCAGAAACCATCTTCTTCATCGAGTCAGAATGATCACTCTCAGAAGATAGTAGAGCAGTCCCATGTGGTTCAGAATTATGAACCATGACTGAACTGGTAGAAGCATGATTTTTGGCATCTTGCTCAGCCACAACTCTCTCAGCCTTGTTCTCTTCAGTGTACCTGAAGGCTCCATACAGGGAAGCTAGAGTGTGACTATGCAAGGTTTTTCCTTGTGTCAAAACCAAGATCAAGTTTTCCCAATTAGAAGGTAAGATGTCACAAAACTTTTCCAACAAAATTTCTTTATCTTTAGTGATACCCAGGGCTTTCAATTGATTTACCAGATTAGTGAATCTGATGTATGTTTGTGTTAAAGTTTCACCAGGGATAGCAAAAAAAGACTCATATCTTTTATTCAAAGCAACTTTTCTTGTGACAATTGTCTCATTGGTGCCTTCAAATTGTGTCATGAGTTCCTCCCACATTAATTTTGAATTTTCAAGTAAAACAAGGGTGGGCATAAGAGTTTCAGGAACAACATACAAGATCATATTTTGCAGCTTGGTATCAAGGTCTACCAGCCTATGATCTTCTTCAAACCAATGATCCTTCTCCTTGGGTGAAACCCTAGGAGTCCCATCGGCATTTCTGACAATAGTGGAGGCATTCAAGGGGACAAAGGGTCCTTCTTTAAGAATATCGGTCAAATGTCTTTCAACACCAGCAATATATTTGAGCATGCATGCTTTCCATGTTTGAAAGTTTTCACTGTTCCCATTAAATTTGTGAACAGGATTATTCGGAAAGTGTACATGCACATTATGCGATGGTATATTGTTGTTGATGATAGGGGGTGGAGTAGTGTTAGCATTTGCATTGGCATTAGCATTAGGGTCAGGGCCTGTATTGAACATTTGGTCAACCATCTTTGCAGATCAAAGGTTAATGAATTAAAATAATTCAACCTTGCTGCTCTGATACCAATTGTGAGTCCCAAATATAGATGGTTTAATACCCGACTGGCAAGTAGTTCTAACTGGAAGAAGACCAGTTCAGAATACGATTCAGATATGGATGAACAATACAATAAAGATACTGAAAGTAAATGCAAGAAATAATAAGGGCTGAAACTATATAAATAATATGTATAGATCAAGTATGTAGCATTGAGACACGATGTATTTTTCAAGGTATTTGATTTATTGATATATAAACAAATACAAAGGTTGTTGCGGAACAAAGATAAACACCCAAGTGTAAATATCTAAACAACCTAGAAATACAAGTTATCTAATAACTTGGAAATACTCGTAAGGATTACTTAGAGTGTATCTCACAAGTTGCAATGCAAAGGTTTCAAGGCATTTGCAAGTTGTGAGAAGACTTATATTTATAGACCAAGTCCATGATGACGTGTACCAGATCGTACAATTATGGTTGGGAGTATTTAAGGAATTAAAGCTAATTCCTTACATGTGTAATTTTAAGGTTTAGGTATATAAGTCGTTGATGTGACTTATCAAACCTTATTCCCAACCTTTACTTTACCTTGTACTTTAATTAATAGTTAAACCTATTAACCGGGTAAAGATATGTAAAGTAAAAAGTCTTCCTCGTAATCAGTGTAAAAGTGTGTAAGTACTTTTACACTGAGATGCTTCAGTCTTCGATCAGGTAGAATCAGTTTCTGAGCTCCACATCTGAACTGATTCTCATTCTTCAGACTTCAGTCTTTGACTTCATTCTGAACGGTATTCTGATACGTTGATCTGAACTGAAGTGAAGCTTCAGTGAACTAATTCTGAGCGACCTCAGAATTCTATACAAGTATTCTTCACTGAGCTTCAGCTATTTCTGAACATATTATACTTGGTCGATTTTCGACCTAACATCTTCGTTTGTCTTCATAAGTGCTGGCCAAAACCCTCTTCAGGAACTTCAGGAGTCATCTACTTTCTTCTGCACTTCTTCTTCCTTTTGAAATGAATCTCCCTCTCAAAGTCTGAATCAGATTCTGTCAATGATTCATTGCCTCTGCCTGCAGCAATTCCACGAGCTCTTTCTTGATCAACCCTAGATCCTGGATCCTTCGGCTTGATTATGTCGGCCATTGCATTTTGATATGCCACGTCATCATGTCCGAACTTTGTAAAGATCTCGTTCTTCAGAATCAAGGTGTCAGAAGAGTCAGATGATAGAATATCATCTCCAGAAAGCAGAATATCAGTATCTTCATCAGATGCTGATCCCTCCTGGTGACCAACCCCTTCTCCTCCAGTTGGTCGTTCCTGGACACCAACACCTACATCTCCAGTTGGTGAGGGATAAGCATCGGCAGGAGCTTTCCCTTTTCCTTTGTCTTCAGCTGTGGAGGTTCGAGAGGTACCAGCAGCACCAGGCTGGCTTTGCTCCCCCTGAGATGTGGTAATCCTTATGCCCATTGGAAATCTTGGAGTCTCTTCTCTCTGTCTGCTAGGATCATCTCCCTCATCCTCTCTTCTCTCCTTTATAAGGGTATCATCCTTACAGGTAGGCTGTATCTCCCCCTGAGACTTAAGATTTTCAATTATCTCATTCAGCTGATCATAATCGTCATCGAAGCTTGTCAGACCCGCAGTTTGGCTCTTTATCACTTCATTATGATTTTCCAATCTTTTGACGATCTGTTTTAGGTGCTCAGATGTCTCAGATTGGATCTTTTGTAGAGCCTCATGCCTTGTCTGAAGCTGAGCATTCTTAGCCTTCAGCTCTTCAAGCTTCTGACGATGTGATTCTTCCTGCTTAGACAGATTCTCGGTTAAGCCAACAACCAGAACTCTCATTTCAGCCATTTGCCTTTCCAACCCTGATATAGTATCATCGTCGGTTCTAGAGCTGCTTGGTTGGGAAGAAATCACCGATGGTCGAGGAGGGATAGTCGGTGGTGCAGTCGGTCTTGACTCTGACGGTCTGATTGTGGATGCATGTGGTTGTTGGGTTGCAGAAGGTCCAACAACCGGAAGGTCCAACAACCGGAAGTGTAACTGTACTATGAGGAATTGATGTTGTAGCTACACTGGTAAACGAGGTGAATGCAGACCCTGTAGCTGAAAGCCTGATTCTTGTTCTTGATGGCTCAACCGGTGCCCTCATCATCAAACCTTTACCGGCTCCCCTAGGTCTAACAGTTACCTCCTCAGTATCTCTCTGCACATGCTTATACATACGCCCGAGTCCCTCTTCAACTGCCACACTCATCATTGCACTAAGTCTAGGTGACTCATGAGTGCCCGATGTACCTTCTCCAGCTCTTCTCCTCCTTTTGTGCTGTCGAGGTGGACTATCTTCTTTTTCCTCCTCCTAAGGCTGGAAGTCTGCATCAGCCTTTAGTTCCCATTCAGAACGAGCAGCACGTTTTGCTTGTAAAAGTATACGTGCTCTCTCCTGAGGCTCCTCATGACCATCATCATCATCACTGGAGCTCTCCTCTTAATCGCTCGCAGTGGCATGAGGATCACTACCTGCCTCATCATCGGCCTCGTGATCCTCGAATAGCTCGTCGATCTCTGCCTCTAGATCATCCCGAGCGTTATACTGTTGAACCTGGTTGATGACATCGTTAGGTTCCAACAGTTGTTATGCAACCTCAACAGCATCTTCAGCATTGCCTTGACCCTGCTCCACTTGGAAAAACAGATCGTCAACAGCTTCAGCACGTACTGGGGGTTGTTGCACGGGTGGTTGTTGTTGTTGTTGTTGTTGTTGTTGTTGTTGTTGTTGTTGTTGTTGTTGTTGTTGTTGTTGTTGTTGTTGTTGTTGTTGTTGTTGTTGTTGTAGTTGTTGTTGTTGTTGTTGTTGTTGTTGTTGTTGTTGTTGTTGTTGTTGTTGTTGTTGTTGTTGTTGTTGTTGTTGTTGTTGTTGTTGTTGTTGTTGTTGTTGTTGTTGTTGTTGTTGTTGTTGTTGTTGTTGTTGTTGTTGTTGTTGTTGTTGTTGTTGTTGTTGTTGTTGTTGTTGTTGTTGTTGTTGTTGTTGTTGTTGTTGTTGTTGTTGTTGTTGTTGTTGTTGTTGTTGTTGTTGTTGTTGTTGTTGTTGTTGTTGTTGTTGTTGTTGTTGTTGTTGTTGTTGTTGTTGTTGTTGTTGTTGTTGTTGTTGTTGTTGTTGTTGTTGTTGTTGTTGTTGTTGTTGTTGTTGTTGTTGTTGTTGTTGTTGTTGTTGTTGTTGTTGTTGTTGTTGTTGTTGTTGTTGTTGTTGTTGTTGTTGTTGTTGTTGTTGTTGTTGTTGTTGTTGTTGTTGTTGTTGTTGTTGTTGTTGTTGTTGTTGTTGTTGTTGTTGTTGTTGTTGTTGTTGTTGTTGTTGTTGTTGTTGTTGTTGTTGTTGTTGTTGTTGTTGTTGTTGTTGTTGTTGTTGTTGTTGTTGTTGTTGTTGTTGTTGTTGTTGTTGTTGTTGTTGTTGTTGTTGTTGTTGTTGTTGTTGTTGTTGTTGTTGTTGTTGTTGTTGTTGTTGTTGTTGTTGTTGTTGTTGTTGTTGTTGTTGTTGTTGTTGTTGTTGTTGTTGTTGTTGTTGTTGTTGTTGTTGTTGTTGTTGTTGTTGTTGTTGTTGTTGTTGTTGTTGTTGTTGTTGTTGTTGTTGTTGTTGTTGTTGTTGTTGTTGTTGTTGTTGTTGTTGTTGTTGTTGTTGTTGTTGTTGTTGTTGTTGTTGTTGTTGTTGTTGTTGTTGTTGTTGTTGTTGTTGTTGTTGTTGTTGTTGTTGTTGTTGTTGTTGTTGTTGTTGTTGTTGTTGTTGTTGTTGTTGTTGTTGTTGTTGTTGTTGTTGTTGTTGTTGTTGTTGTTGTTGTTGTTGTTGTTGTTGTTGTTGTTGTTGTTGTTGTTGTTGTTGTTGTTGTTGTTGTTGTTGTTGTTGTTGTTGTTGTTGTTGTTGTTGTTGTTGTTGTTGTTGTTGTTGTTGTTGTTGTTGTTGTTGTTGTTGTTGTTGTTGTTGTTGTTGTTGTTGTTGTTGTTGTTGTTGTTGTTGTTGTTGTTGTTGTTGTTGTTGTTGTTGTTGTTGTTGTTGTTGTTGTTGTTGTTGTTGTTGTTGTTGTTGTTGTTGTTGTTGTTGTTGTTGTTGTTGTTGTTGTTGTTGTTGTTGTTGTTGTTGTTGTTGTTGTTGTTGTTGTTGTTGTTGTTGTTGTTGTGGTTGTTGTTGTTGTTGTTGTTGTTGTTGTTGTTGTTGTTGTTGTTGTTGTTGTTGTTGTTGTTGTTGTTGTAC
Organism: Erigeron breviscapus; assembly: GCA_034093135.1. Lineage (NCBI taxonomy): Eukaryota > Viridiplantae > Streptophyta > Magnoliopsida > Asterales > Asteraceae > Erigeron > Erigeron breviscapus. The sequence continues at coordinate 41,227,130 of CM067175.1, read as the reverse complement.
TCAACATTCAGCTTGTCGTACCCTGACTTCCTGTTTCTAAGGGCAACCAAAATCACCTGACTGAAGAACTTCCACTTCCCATGAAGACAGTTCTTCGTAAAAGTGTTTCGGTTAGGCTCACCAACATAACCTATTCTCCTGTAAGCTCCATATCTGAGTGCAAGTGGGTATGAGGTGGGATCGTTTGCTCCTCCCTCTTGGGCTTCAGTACCCAATCCAAGTATCTGGACCAAATCCCTAGGAGTGAACTGGATGACCTGATTATTCACCCGAGCTTCAATCCTCTGATTATTTCCAGCAATGTATCTAGTAGAGGCCCAGAATTGACGAAGATACGTCAAATAGATCACCGGGTTTGCAGTGAGAACCCTTCGGACTCTGGATCGTTGGAAGAACTCCAGAATCTGAACAAACTCAGCTGCATTCTCCTGGTGGACATCCAAATTAATTAAGTAATTATGATTTCTATGGAACTGTCTCTCAGCCATCTGCATAAATAAAGTCGAACTTTAAATTCTTAATATTTTCCAAGATAGTGAAACCATTTGTTTCATAATCTTCCAAAACATCACCAATTTTATCGAATCAACACGTTGAAATTAAAACTCTTAATGTTTTCCAAGATAGTGAAACCGTTTGTTTCATAATCCTCCAAAACATTTAGTTTTAATAATCGACAAATTGAACTTTACAAAATTTAATCAAAACCATTTGTTTCATAATCCTCCAAAACATTTAGTTTTAATAATCGACAAATTGAACTTTACTAAATTTAACCAAAACCATTTGTTTCATAATCTTCCAAAACATCACCAATTTTATCGAATCAACACTTGAAATTAAAACTCTTAATGTTTTCCAAGATAGTGAAACCATTTGTTTCATAATCTTCCAAAACATCACCAATTTTATCGAATCAACACGTTGAAAATAAAACTCTTAATGTTTTCCAAGATAGTGAAACCGTTTGTTTCATAATCCTCCAAAACATTTAGTTTTAATAATCGACAAATTGAACTTTACCAAATTTAATCAAAACCATTTGTTTTCAAAAATTTTAAAGTCCAATTTTATAAGGCAAGTGCACTTTCTAATTTGACTTATTTTTTAAAATTTTCCCGTTTTGAAAATTTTCATAAGTCCTAGAACCAGCGTGGAAATAATCGAGGATTTTTATAGTATATTTCTAATTTGTCTTCCTTATACACACACATACGGTGACAATACACACATATAGTGTCGGGTTTGACTGGTCAATGCGTGTTATGTTTCATATTTTACTTTCTAAAATTTTTAAAATTTAAAAATTTTTAAATCATGAAACACGCATATGTCACAACACGCAAAAGTGTATTTGACATAAGAACACGAAAACTAGTCATATGCATTTTCTTCATGATGATGTCATCATAAACACACAAAACTGGGAAATTTTGAATAATTGACTGGGTTCATAAGAACACGCAAATGGTGTATGAACACGCAAATGCAGAACCGTCCCATCAAAACTTAAACCAGTTGATTTGAACACTAAAAACTCCTAAATGGGTACGATTAGCATCGTATATGTCCGATTTATCAATTTTTAGGTTCCATTTCTTCATCCACATCATGTTTATGTTCCTATTTAGAGATTTTAGTTCGAAAATAAAAACCCTAAAAACTTAATCATAAAACATGAGATTTGGATCCAGAAACGTTGTTAATCAAGTACCTTTGTTCGAAATGTGTTAATGTAAGTGTTTCTTGTGTGATTAAACACTAAAAATCAAGTCTTATGAATCGAAGTGTGAACAGTGCTCGGACAGGGAACGCGCAAATGGAGAGGGTTTTATAAAGAACACGCAAATGATTTGAAATTAATCATTAACTGTGTATTTTCATCTATATATACCCAATACAACACGCAAACCCTATTTAGACATTGAAACACGCATATCAGGCCCATTTTGCACAACACGCATATGAGGCCCATCAGTGAAACACGCAAAGTAAGCCCCTTTTGACAAACACGCATATCAAGCCCACTTTTCAAAACACGCAAATGATGTCTACTTGGCTAACCACGCATATTACACTTAGCCTAATATTTCGATTCAAGTGAATTTTGACTTTTCCAAAAGTCAACCTTCACGAACTTGATTAACACTTTGAAAATTCACCGAGAGTTTTCTCGAACACGGTATGATCAACGAGAAGAATCCTTTAGAGAACACGATAAGACAGATACCGAATTTTATTCTATATCACTATTATCAGTATTTTTCTCGATAAAGTAACTCTTGATAATTGTCAACACTTAGACAATCTTACAACGTAAAATCATTAAATCAAGACCCGATTTTTAAATATTTAATGAATTACAAAGTACCATTGTTAAGAATTTGACAATAACAGACATTGCACACAACAATGTTGTTTTAATAAATTCAAATACAACAAAAATAGAGAAATAAGATTGAATAATCACAATAAACAATCTCTCCATCTTTATCTTTGTCTCCGTTTGAATTTTGATGAGCTGTTGATGTGTAAGTGTATTCTAATTCAATTTTAAGCTTGAGTTTTCTCCATTCCGGACTGGATAGACTCAATTTTCATACACTTTGGAGATCCTTTATCTTAACGGTTGACACACATCCAGTCAAGATAAATAATTCTGCAAACACATCACCAAACTCATGAGATCCATACAATATATGTATTCATCTCAATGGTGGATAATTGAACCCGAAAACACTTAATCAGATATATAATAGATAACAAACAATAGATTCTCCCAATTAAGATTAGAATCTAAGCAATTATCATGTTATCTCATACCATAAGCATTTTCTATTCAATTATTCAACGTAAATTGCAAATCAAAATTATTTGTCAAATATATCAACCAAGTGACTCCGTTTGACCAATTTTGACCGAAACCTTATGTAACATTTGCCATTTTGGGCCATTAATAAACGTGGCAAACTTTTATGGATATATATAAAGCGATGTGTAATTAGGCTAATCTTTGATAATTAAGGGCTTATTAAAGCTAAGATAGGGCATGATTAAGTGTTTGAGTATGTGTCGAGTTTTCTTATTGATTATATAACTAATCAATCTATAATACAAATTATCAAAACAAAGATCAAAAACATTGATGATGAGCAATTAAAACATATAAAGAATAAAAGTTCATGAAAGTTTGTAAAACGTTGCTTTTTCGCGTGAATCTTTCTTGAAAGAACTTAAGACTTCCTAGAACCTAATATCTAGAGTTTTAACACTTTGATATGGCCTTCATCTTACAATAAACTACTTCATTAAGACTTAAATACTTCTCGGAAACATATCCTAAAATCTTGTTTAAAAACTCAAAGGAACGAACCCGAACCGACTAGTAAACAATCCCGAAACAACTAGTGACGTTTAGGAAACTTCTAGCAAGTTGTCAAATGTGAAAAGACCAAAATACCCTTCAAAGTATACGTCCATAAGCTTTCCTTGCCCATGGTATTACAAAACCATCAACTTTACCCATGGTTTTACTAAATATCTTTCAAAACATTTTACTATAAATACTAGACTTAAGTTATCAAAAATATTTACACCTTAAACTTCATTCTCTCTCAATTTAGCATTCTATAAGTCTAAAATCAACTTCCCCCTTCTTGTTATAAGTTTCAAAGAACACTTGATTGTTCTAGTATAAGCAAAGTCGCTTTGATCTCAAAGTGCGCTGAAAATCATCAAGAGAAGTTGTTATCAACAAATCTCTCTAAAGATCTTCTAAAGTTCTAGTTATAATAACCAATTTGGGTTGGGAATAATCTTCAATTATTCAGTAAACAAGTCCAAGCCTTGGACAAATCTCATTTGAATCGGAAGTAGTGTTCTTCGTACGTCGAAATTATGATCTTAGAACTAATAATATCTCCATACTTGGAATACGTAACGTGGCCAGTTGACTCACTCGTCATCGTTGACTACATCAATCTCTTCTACTTTGCTGTTGAACTATCAAGAATAAGGTGAGTTTTTGTAACTCCCTACTCAATTGAGATTCGGGTTGGAAAGTGTACTTATATATATGTATTTATATATATACTTATATAGATAACTGCTTATGTGAGTGTTTATGGGAAATGATCCCAGTACCTTGATTTGGTTATTGTGTTTGTTGTAATTGTTGATAATGATGGGTTGAATTGATATCATTGGTACTTGTTGGCATATTTGTTTAATTATTGTATTTGAAGAAATGATTGTTGTGTGAACATATGCCTAACACAAAGAGCTTACAGTAAGTATTGTTATTGCTCTATGATATTGTACAAATACTTGATATATCATCATAATTGATGTTATTAATTGATACCTACGAACTCACCAACCTTGTGTTGACACTTGCTAGTACACTTTTCAGGTAATCAGGGTAATTTCATAAATCAAGAATAATTGGATGCTAGAGATAAGGCGACTTAGTGTTCATGTGGTCTCTGACCCATATGCCCCCTTGTTTGGGGATGAACTTATGAAATTATGTAAAATATTGTTGTGTGATTTGCATGTAAACCTTATGAGGTTACCTTGGTTTGAACTATTGTATGTTTGATATGTTTGACAATAAACCATTTAGTGTTGCTCTATGTAATTTCCATACTCATATGTGCTATTTCTCGACATCCCATGATTCTGCCATTGTTGGGGTGTTGCAGAATGGTATCAGAGCCGTGGTTATAGAGATTTAGGTGGATTGACCTAGACTATAACCTAAGAAAAACTTCATATAACATGCATGATAGGAAATTATGTGCAATGTGAAACGTATGTGAACCCCTTTAAAGTGTACACTGGTGATGTTCGTAGAATGAAAAGAATGTGAAATGATGAAGTTGAGTATGTATGATTAATTTGAGATTTGTGATATTATTAGTTATTAGCAAAATGAAGTGATAGCAATAACTAGTAAAGTATGGCGATATCATAGAAAAACCTGATCAACATTTCTATGATTACCCCCATACTTTACGACAGTTTATGGTATCATGGATTGCGCCTCGTGGATAAAGTATAGTAGGTAACCCGGTATGCTTAATGAGTGTTGGTTAAGTGGAGGGTTAGCCGCTGGTACACCCTGTATACATACCCGACCAATACTTAGAGAGCATAACGTGTAACATTCGTGAATTTTACCCGTTTGGCTGTACTTGTAATTTGATTAACTACTTTAATAAACGAAAACTTTGAGTCTAATTGTGTTCGTCTATCTGTAAATTGGGCCAGTTATAATGTCATAATTGGATTTCTAGAATTAAGCCCATGATTACAAGACCGTGATATTGGCCCATACGTGTTATAAAAAATTATATTATAGAAAATGATTGAGTAACTGTAGTAACAGGAAAAACGTATATACAAAACCTTAAATATAATGTACGGTAAACAGTGTCGGTGGCACAGTGTCGGTGGTTATCTAATAATTCCATTAATAGGACAAAGCCGACATACTTTATGGAAAGTAGGAATACTCGTGAAATTTTCACAAGCTATATTTAATTTATTAGTTGAATAATGTTACTAGTAGACATCCGACAAAACTTTTATGGATATATATGTAAAACATTGCTTTTTCGATCGATTCTTTCTCAGTTTGGCTTGAAACTTGCTAGAACGTAATAACTAGATTAAAGATACCTTAATATGGTTTTAAATTTCACAAAATAACACTTAAAATTTTTATAAAAATGCAGCCCCCAAATAGTGAAAATGTCAACTTCAATATAGTAATTTCCAAGGATTTTTCATGACAAATCTTTAAGTTTTAACTTCCAAATGACACCACAACTTCTAGCTACCACTTGTAACATCCAACACATCACAAATTGCATGAATTACAGCTAATTTGATGATTCATAGCACACCAAAACCGGACTTATATTGGAAGTTTGATGAATATGCATAAATTTTATCAATATTTAATTCCATTTCATTTACTATAAATACTAGCCTTAAGTTCTCATTAAAAACTCACACCTTAAACTTCATTCTCTCTCAATTTAGCATTCTATAAGTCTAAAATCATCTTCCCCCTTCTTGTTATAAGTTTCAAAGAACACTTGATTGTTCTAGTATAAGCAAAGTCGCTTTGATCTCAAAGTTCGACGAAAATCGTCAAGAGAAGTTGTTATCAACAAATCTCTCTAAGATCTCCAAAAGTTCTAGTTATAATACTCAATTTGGGTTGGGAATAATCTTCAATTATTAAGTAAACAAGTCCAAGTCTTGAAAGAATTTCATTTGAATCAGAAGTCGTGTTCTTCGTACGTCGAAAGTTTGATCTTAGAGTTCATAAACTCTCCTTTCTTGTAAGTATTTTTATAAAACCTTACTATACTTTGCTCTATGATTTTAGAAATATATGTTATGTATTGAAATGCTTGTCAACTTAATTTTATACTCAATTGATACATAATTGCATTTAAATACGGTAACTATCGCTTTTATATATGAATATTGAAATATTGTTACTATTGCGAAAAATGAATTATTAGCGAAAGTACGAGAAATCGTAAAACTTTTATTAAATCATTTTAAATACTTATTATGGTATATAAACAAGGGCATAGTTATATACCTAACTATCCTAATTCATATAATTACTATTCACCATCTGTGAATTATTTCGTATTTTCGAATTGTTTGATTTATGGATAGAATATATCCTCGATACGCTTTTAACCGCACAATGTTTCCGAAAGTGATTGCACCTTGGGCCTCTTTGGCTTATGCTGGAGGAATGGAAGGTAGTTCGCGAAAAGTTTGCATAAGCATTCACTAAGCAACCA
>CM067175.1:41164421-41219297 GCA_034093135.1 Erigeron breviscapus | reverse complement strand
CCGCTACTCATTATTGACATACGACACCGCGATATCATCGGTAGAACATCTTCCCACGAACGTTGGACGATATACTCTAAGAATTGTAGTCCCAAGATATGACGCGACTCTATCCTTTTAGAAACTACACATAACCTTTGCGTTCGATCTAAGATGGTGCGAAACATATGGGAGCGTCGAACGAAGTTAGAGACATACGAACGCTGAGCTGTTTTAAAGCCATATGACGATATGACGACACTAGTAGGATGCATTCCTATATATTCTAGACGACACGTCCTAAGGATTGTAACCCCAATATTTGGTGCGATATTTCTATTCTAACACGTGTACGCAAACAACTATCTATACTCTAAGCCGATGTGACATATATTGACATCACTGAAAGTGCGAGTCCATTGGGCAATGAAAGACATAGAAGTGATTTCTTTAAACCGCGCAAGGAGTCTGATTCGAGCCTTAATGATTCTTTTGTTTTTATATTTCCTATTTCATTCATTCGAAACCAAACTCTATATTCTTGATTATTCAAAGTAATGATCATCACCGTTTCTCTTCAAAGGTTAGTACCCTAACAACACACCACCCACTTACGTAACACTCCGCAATGGCAAAATTGAGTAACTAGAACCCTGCCCTTGCTGCGACATCAAGGGATACGAAAGACGTGAGACATCGACCGTCCATAAGTGAAATACTTGGGATGACTATATAGCATAGAAGATGTTATTGGATCATGTACATAAAGTAGGGCGGAGAAGATATGTGGTGTGTAAGTCAAAGTACATGGAAGCACAAGCGAAGAGTATACTAAGCTTTAACTTGGAGAAAGAATTGAAGGCCTTCCCTATCTATGTTGATCGACCAAAGGAAAAATTGAGCGGCCGACGAAAGGAAGGTCGTGTGACATGAAGGTCACCTTTGGTTAAGTATAAGGACTCCCCTAGAACTTGCGGGATATCACTAGCAAGGTTGGAAAACGAAAGTAGTTGGAAGGAGAAAACCGAGGACAATAAGATAATTAAGATGTGTCGAGTAACCCTCCAGATGGAAGAGTAACAAAAAGGATTCCGAGCTATCCTTTTCTTTTTCAAAACACCCGAGCAGATGGATATTTGTTACATGAAGGGATAAGGAATTTGGCGAATTGAAGATCGTCAAGGATGGTGAGATGAAGTGAAGAGCAAGAAATCCCTTGCATTTTTCTAGAGGAAAAATGTTAAGGGGGTAATCATAGCAAAGGTAGATGCTCGAACAAGGAGTATGAAGTGCATGATTATACTTTATCTTTCAAGAAGAGTTACTCACTAGCGTCATTGAAAGAGATATGAAGTAGAAAGTAAAGTAAAGGAAGGCGATTAACCCAAACGGAAAGTGAAGGTATTGACGTCATCTACAAGATGTAGTTCTGAAGGTGTTCATCTTTATGGCGCTCCACGCGTTATACTTTAAATACCTATTTGAAAACCTTTATCGAAAGACAAACTATTAGTAGAGCATATCAACTAAGCTGAGAGGAAGCGGTATACGCCCAACACTCGATGGAGGCAAGCTTTGCTAAAGAAGGGGAGTATGGTCGATAAGTGGAGGAAGCACGATGACCTGTGATGGATATTCCCTCAAGGTCAACGGTCGTATGGAAGTACGCTAAAATAAGATGAACTTGGGTGAGAACAATTTTGCAACACATGGTGAACCGTCAAGGACCATCGACCCAAGGAGTAGTGCGCCTAAGAAAAGAGAACAAGGAAAACAATATGGAATCACCAAGTGAGTAGTGAAAACAAATAAGAAATATGACGCTAGAAGTCAAGGCACATACTACCACAACGATCAAGGAAGTTGGTCGCAGAAGTAAGTTTCAAACAACTACAAACTCCGGGAAGAGCTAGCTATGGAACGTTTGAACGAAAGCATGATAAGGATAACACGCATCTGAGATGAGTTAGGATAAAAGGATCCGTATCAACTTGGTGTGACGAATACCCCTGAATTAACCTCAAGGACCAGCGACCGCGCGTGTGTCATTAAGATGACAATTACTCTAGTGAGAGATGGATCCGAGTGGCGAAACGGTAAGGAGTATGGTTATCCATAAGAACACGAAAGAAAAATGGAGAAAACTAAATGGTTGAGAAAAGGACGAGGTGTGAAGCTTCACCTAAATTATGTTACATTACAATTCCCAAGAACATTAGGCTGGTGTACTTGAAAAGAAGCTTAGCTTAGAAGAACTAAAAATAGATATGAGGCTTTAGAGAGCAAGGTCGTTGGAGGTTTTGTAGAGGTCTGAAAGGACCTAAGAAGGATTGTCCCTGAGAAGAGATCCATACTAATAAGGGCTTAAAGTGTTAGTCTTGCCAAGATGGTGAGGATGTGATATGATTATTTGTGAGCATAAGGATTGTGTAAACTCTATCGCGAGGATTGCATAGGAATAGAAGAGAAATGGAAGAGGTTATATGTGCAACATTGAAAAGAAGTTAGTCGGAAATATGTCATAAAGGGTAATACTTCTACATCAAGAAGGAAGAATCAAAGGTGCCATAGAACGATTCGAAAGCCAATATCGGCAAAAGCAAGAGAAATTGGTAACGATATAACTTAACGACTAATGAAATAGGCGACTTTGAAAAAATAAGGGCGAAGTTGAACAACAAGGGTGAGTATGAGGAACAAGATGGAACTATCATCATACAATTCATGATTCCCTTGCACGCCATAAATCAACAAAGACGACATTGGAAAACCCTAAAATGAGGTACTACGAAGATGTACCTTTGCAATTTTAGTGCAACTCGGCACCCCGGTTGGTATCACTTTTGTTAAGGGGGTAATCCCTTAACAAGTGATTAGTCACAAACAAAGTCAATATATTCACGTAGCGGCAAACGTGTCTAACTTCAGTCTGAAGAAAGATGAAAATGGGCGAGAAGCCATTGAGACGTTTCTTTAATTGAGAAAGAAAACGATAAAGGAAGGTACGCCAAGTGACAATGGGAAAGAGTAGCTACCAACGAGCGATAACCCAACGTCTCTCACTACTTTATTGTAACTCACGTTAAGAACCGTTTATTCATTTTACACCTCCGTGTTGATAACCTAATCATTATCTCATTCATCACTATTGCTCTATGTGACATTACATACGATTAAAAGCTTGTAAGTAACCAAAAAGGTCATGATGAAACCTAGTTGAACACTTACATTTTGTACGTCGCTATGAAGCTATCCTCATTGTCAATCTATTCATTTTATTACCATGTGAACGAGCGAACTTCGAGGACGAAGTTTCTGTTAAGAGGGTAATGATGTAACAACCCTCAAAATCCGACTAGGACAATCTACTTGGACTTATCTAGACATCTATCCCCAGAGGTTTATTAAGAGAATTGATCTTCTAGACATTTAAGGCATAGTGATAACTGCCCTCTAGTTCAATGAAATACCGTAGGTGACTAGCTATCTTAGAAATGCCATAAACAATATAGACAATCTCAAACTATAAATTAGTTCTAACTAGACTTGGTGAAATATCATTGAACCAAAAACTTTATTTCGAGAAGTTGAGTTATAAAAATAATTGCACTAGACTCACAAGTTATGATAACAATCAAAAATGTTATAAATATCCAACAATTTAATCACCAAGCCAATTTAAGTAAATATGACTTGAAAATATATGACCCTCTCTAAAATATAATTATAAAGTATTATGCACACAAAAGTGAGCTTAAATAATAATAAGTAAATATATATGTCTATTGTAAATACAAGTTAATAAATAATGAGTTGAGTTATAAAAATTAAAAACACAACAATTATATATATACACACATACATACAGCATACCTACATACATATATTCACATAGTTTTTGCCTTGAAAACACATTATCCAGCTATAAACTATCCATGCATGAACCTAGACACTCAATATATGCATATACATAATACATTTAACAAAAACTAAATACCCATTTACATATCAAATGCAAATTTTGGCCCCTCCCCTCTTCCCAAAACCGAAATGCCCAATGGGAGGGTAACTAGACTTTTATTCTTGCATTAACCCAAGAAACATTATACCTAAATCCTTACACAATCTCTCTTACACACACTAAACCATTTCTATCATCTCCCAACACACACACATCCTTCTCTCTCTTAAAAAAACTCTTTTCTCTTCTTCTTTCCTCTCCATTTTCGGATTCAAAATCAAGGAAAAAGGCAAGGAAAAATCAATCTAAGGTTATAACAATAATAATGGTTATTAAAGGACTAAGCAAGGGTTATTTCAAGATAAGATTAAGGATTGTTTCAAGCTTGGATTAAGGGTTATTAGGAGCCTAAAAATCCACAAAAAATCTGCCCAAAAACCATCTTCAAAACCGAGTTCAAGAAGGGTATAAATCTCCATCTTTTTGTTTAATCTATCTTGTTTTTGTATATATTGAAAGATCTTTATCAAAAATCATGTTTTTCTTTGATTTTCTTCTTGATTTAAACTCAATGAGGGCAAGGTTGATACATCCTTATCTCACATGTTCATACATGTAAAGATCTAGAGAAAGGATTCAAGGATTCAACACAAACTAGACCCAAGAGTTAGTAGTTGTAAGATTTGTTGCTAAATGGGTTTAAGGATTTGATTAAATCTGTTTTTTGATGAATATTATGAGATTATAATCTGTGATTTTTCAATAAAAAGGAGTTTTCAAAAAGGATATAAAAGTTTATAGCTTGTTTGTATGTGTAATGGTTATATCTAAACATGCATGCTTAGATTTGCACTAGTTTTGATTGATTTTGATTTTGGAAGTTGAGATGGATTATTGATGATTTTGAATCTGCTATAATCAGTATATTTGATGTTAAAGTCATACAAAAATAACCAACAAATATGTTAGTGGTAATTTAGAGTGCAAAGTAAGCAAACCAAGCCATTGGTTGGTTGTTTGGACCAAAATACAATCTGACAGAATCACAGTTTTCACTTTGGGCGGATAAACTGAGCATGTAACGACCGATTCAGGGAAAGTTATCAAAATAAAAGTTGTAGATAAACGAGTTAAATTTAACCACCAACTGGAATCACTCAAAATACTGAACCAAACAAAAGATATGATTTTTCTACTAAAACTGGTCAAAACTGCATTTTTGTCTGAATATTTTATCAAATTTAACAATTTTTATCTCCTAATCCATAAGGTTCCAGGAGGCCATACTTGGAGGAAAGTAATTCCGATGTGTCCTAAACTTAAAATAAAATCATGGAATTTTTATTAAGAGCAAAACCCAAAGAACTTTTATAAAACTTTCGAGTATGCAAAACAGTGACTGTTTTGACCACTTCCATTTGTAAAAATATTTAGAGCTAGTAAACATTCTTTATAAATTAAGCCAAAATTCACAAAATAAGTGGAAACATATAGGTTATTGTATAAAAATCAGGAGGGTCCACATAATTCGGTTTAACCCCAAAACAGTAGCCAACATTTCACAAAAATGTGAAGTAAAAACAGAAGATTCTGAAGTAAACCAATAATTTGTGTAATGGGCTAAAAGATACACTAAGGCCATAATGGGCTAACCCGGACCAAATAATAAACCCATTTGAACCATAAATCAGTAGGCCCACTGGGCCTAATAAACCATGTAGCCCAATAACCAATATAACCCATTAAGCACATAACCCAAATAAGGTTAAGCCCAATAACTAAATTAAGCCCAAGTCACTTAAAAACCCATAACACTTAGGCCCAATTTGGTAATGGCCCATAACACCTAAGCGAATTTCATAAACCCGAATAATCATAAGACATATTGAGGAATATGTGAGTAAAAGATAAGCGTAATCAAAGTAACACAAAAATGATGATTAAGTAGAATGGACATAAGTAATTACGTTAACCAAAATATAGATTGATATCACAAATGCTATTTAGTATTAAAATTGGTTACACATCCAATGATGTTTAAAAGAACATAACTTAATATGGAATTTCCATATGATAACCTAAGATGCCAAACGAAACCACAAATGAAGGCAAGTTACCGAAATTTTAACAACTTATAACTACATGTATAATGAAAGTGACCCTTTTACACCAACACTCTCTACAACCAAAAAGATGTGAATATTAACAATACACTTGGATCCCAAAATTTATAACAACATAATGAAAGTGGCATTCTAAGTGATGGCTTAAGATAGGAACTTACGTATATTAGTCCTATCGTAGGGATACTCTTGGCATTGAAAGGTGATTCAGGACCATAATGAATACATGATCAAGGAAGCGATAGATGGGAAGTACCCATTTTGGATAAGTCTATATAATGCTCGGCATATCAAGGTGAGTCATAGCCCCCTTTCAAACTCTTTTATGTGTTTTAATTTCGGGGTGAAAAGCATGATAAATAAAATTGCTTTATATATATGAATGATTCTTGAAAGAATGATTATGAAATGGGATATATTGTATGTTCAATGTGTTATAAGTTATATGATGAGCTCGAGTTCTGTCAAACTGTATCACTTCGGTACACTACTATTAACTCCGAAAGGGGAGGCCTGAAGTTAGAGGGTTGCGCAACTAGGAGTCGTCCACTCACCCACTAAAATAGGTAACGGTGGAATGTTGGTTGCCTTTGTGGCCACTTTCATTGCCAGTCTGACCCGAGCGGTGCTCTAATCTACTTTATATTAGGCGGTCGTATCCATGGCACGATCCCCTTCTTTATTAATTGCACTTGATTGACAGCTTGTGCTATGAAATGAAATATTATGTTGGTTGGGACAGGAAATGGTCTTAGTAGTGGCTCAAGCACAAACTCATCAAATTATGCCTTGGGCTAAATGTTATTGAAATTATTTATGGTTGGATATTATGGATTGAACATACGGTTTGGGTATTGGACCTCATATGGAATCTTGAAAGTTGTTGAAGTTGGCGATATTGAAATGTTGATGACCGAATGGTTTTGATGTATGATTAATCGATTTATATACTTTTTCTCTCACGATAAATTTGACAAATGAGAACTTTATAATTTACCATGGATTCTCAACTCTTTGAAATGACGTTATGGTATTTTGAAAACTTGATGGTTTGATATGGGAATTTTTGTCGATCATACGGTTTGGGTATGTTGATATCTAATAACATGTTTTCTAAGTGTTTAAAATGGTTAGGTAACGAGATTTACTTAAAAACCTATGCACTCACCAACTAAGTTTTCGTAGTTGACACTTTTTCTTCATGCTTTTCAGGAATTAGCGTAAGCTTTGAGGAATTATATGCATCATGATTATTTGCATTGCACTTGGGAGTCAAAGATCAAACCTTGTGATGGGCAATGGAATCCGCCTTGATCATTGTAGTATATCATCTCATGTATTTGTTATTTGTTTCGTAGACTCAATATCCAAGTATGGTAGACGTATTGTACTTGGGAATTGGTTCACATGCTTGTACATTGTAAAATTATTTTTATCAAATAAAGCTATGGTGAATGTTATCTATTATCCTTTGTTTTGAATACTCGACTTTCTGTACATCTCATCGTTCCGCCTTAGTTGGGGTGTTACAGAAGGGGTCTCAACATTTTCTTGTTGTTAAGGGATTTGAGATGAAGAAGCCATTGATTTGGTTGAAAAGAAGATGAAAGAGATTTATGAAAGAAGATGAACAGATGGAGAGAGATATTTGGTTTGAGAGAAAGTGAATAGTTATATGGAAGCGTGAAAATAGGGTTGTGAGAGAGAGGATGTATATATAGGGTATGGTGGTGGGCCACGATCTTACAACTGGATTTCTCTCTCCTCTTTTTCAAACTGTGGAACAGTTGTAATCAACAACTGTTTGGTATATATACATATATACGCATACGATACGTACATATATATAATATAAAAAGATTTTGAGAGTAACGTTTAAATAAAAGGAAAAGAAATTTTGTCCAAAAATACTTGAGTGTGCGCCGTATTGTGCAGTCGTAACCTGTCAATCAGACTGTCACATACGGACAAATGACGTGATCAAGGCAGAAATCGAGGTGACCTTTCAGTTTGAGTTTATAAAAACATGTGGTTCAGAATCTTGCCACGTCACCAACATAGTTACTTTGAAAAACACTAGTTTTGAAAATATCTATGTTTTATTTTGAAAGACCACATGCTGGAAGATGCTCAGCATGTCTAATGTTTTGTCAGCGACTTCACAACTAACATTGGTCGCTGACTACAGTTTTTGGCAAACTGTCAGCCATCAACGGATTTAAGAAGTCTTTACCAGAGCCGTTTGCTACTGGACTAGATGAAGACTTTTAGCTCTCCATTGCTTTTATTTTGCTTTTTCCCAAAGCAACAGGGATCAACGGATTTAAGAAGTCTTTACCATAGCCGTTTGCTAATGGACTAGATAAAGACTTTTAGCTCTCCATTGCTTTTATTTTGCTTTTTCCCAAAGCAACAGGGATCAACGGATTTAAGAAGTCTTTACCAGAGCCGTTTGCTACTGGACTAGATGAAGACTTTTAGCTCTCCATTGCTTTTATTTTGCTTTTTCCCAAAGCAACAGGGATCAACGGATTTAAGAAGTCTTTACCATAGCCGTTTGCTAATGGACTAGATAAAGACTTTTAGCTCTCCATTGCTTTTATTTTGCTTTTTCCCAAAGCAACAGGGATCAACGGATTTAAGAAGTCTTTACCAGAGCCGTTTGCTGCTGGACTAGATGAAGACTTTAAGCTCTTCATTGCTTTAGGTTCAGCGAGTAAGACAGACTTAAACTCGCTGAGTTAGCTACATGATAAGTCATGTTGCTGATTCCCCATTTAGCATTCCTAACTTGCTGACAAGCAATTTGAATCTAGTTTCATCCAATGGTTTAGTAAAGATGTCAGCAATTTGATCATCAGTTGGAATGAAATAGATTTCAATATCACCTTTCATGACATGGTCACGAATAAAGTGATATCGAATATCAATATGCTTAGTTTTTGAATGTTGAACAGGGTTGTGTGTAATAGCAATAGCACTTGTATTATCACACATGATTGGAATTTTGGTATATTCCAAATCATAATCAGCAAGCTGATGTTTCATCCAAAGAACTTGGGCACAACAGCTCGCTGCAGAGACATATTCTGCCTCAGCGGTGGAGATGGAAACTGTGTGTTGCTTTTTGCTAGTCCAACTAGTCAGCTTCCCCCCCAACAGTTGACATCCTCCACTGGTGCTTTTGCGATCAAGCATGCAACCAGCATAGTCGGAGTCAGAATATCCAACCAACTCAAAGTTGGAATCTTTTGGGTACCAGAGACCCAGCGTGGGTGTACTCTTAAGATATTTAAAGATACGCTTAACAGCAAGAAGATGAGACTCACGAGGAGAGGCTTGATAGCGAGCACAGAGACATGTTGCAAACATGATGTCTGGACGACTCGCTGTGAGATACATTAGCGAACCAATCATGCCTTTATAGAGAGTAGGATTCACATACCTACCATCAGGGTCAGCATGGAGGTTATTAGGAGGGGACATGGGAGTTCCTTTTGGAGTGACATGGTTGAAGTCAAATTTATGCAGCATATCCCGAATATATTTTTCTTGATTGATAAATATTCCAGTGGGAAGCTGCTTAATTTGTAACCCTAAGAAAAAGGTTAATTCACCCATCATGCTCATTTCAAAAGTACTAGACATGAGAGCGCTGAACTTTTGACAGAGCTTAAAGGTTAAGGAACCAAAGATAATGTCATCGACATATATCTGAACATACAGAACATCAGCTTTCTTCTTATAAATGAAGAGAGTGCTGTCTATGGTTCCCCGACGAAAGCCATGGTCAAGAAGGAAGGTGGAGAATGTGTCATACCAAGCTCTCGGAGCTTGTTTAAGACCATATAAACCTTTGTTTAGCTTATAAACATAGTGAGGATGCTTTGGATCCTCAAAGCCTGGAGGCTTCTTAACATAGACTTCTTCATCAAGAGCACCATTTAGAAAGGAACTTTTGACGTCCATTTGATAGACAGTGAAGCCTTTGTAGGCAGCGTGAGCGAGAAAGAGACGAATTACTTCAAGGCGAGCGACTGGAGCGAAGGTTTCATCATAGTCAATGCCTTCAGCTTGAGTATAACCTTGAGCAACCAGTCTTACCTTGTTTCGAATGACTACACCCGCTTCATCCATCTTATTCCTATAAACCCATCTAGTGCCAATGGGTTCCTTATAAGGAGGAGGAACAAGAAACCAAACATGATTTCTTTCAAATTGTGTCAATTCTTCTTGCATGGCTTCCACCCAAGAAGGATCAGCCATGGCTTCGCCAATGTTGGCAGGCACAATTTGAGATAAGAAATTGACATAGAGACAAGTATTACTTGTCGCTGAGCGAGTTTGGACACCATTGTGTGGATTACCAATCTCATGGTCAAGAGGGTGATCAGCAGTCCATTTGAGTACAGGTGTATGGATAGAAGAAGAATAAGTGACAGCGGATAAGGTGGAGGTAGGATCATTTGGAGCAAGAGAATAAGTGGAAAGATCAATGGTTAGAGAAGGTGCAGAGTTGTTGACAGGAGGGTCACTGAGATCAGTGAGTACCTCTTGCTGAGACTTGTCATCCTCAGCATCTCCTAAAACAGGAGTCGCTGAAGCATCATTAAAGATGTCCTCAGCATCACCGCCAGCAGCTTGAGGTTCATCTAAAGGAGTGACGTTAATGGAAGTGGCATTAACTGTCCTAAGGAGAGGCTCAACTGGATCAATAGAGTAAATGTGTGCTGCCACATACTCATCATTAGTTGAGAGACTTGAAGTATCAGCAATAGGTGAGTCAGTAACATCATGATGTGTCGCTGACTCTACTGAAGGATCAGCAAGATCGCCGAGGATGCCTTCAGCAGATGTCTCATTTGAGAGATCTCCTAGCGCTGAACAGCTTTCATCAAAAGTAACATGAATTGATTCATCTACTTTTTGAGTGCGAGTATTGAAAACTCTGAAGGCTTTACTAATAGAAGAATATCCCAGAAAGTAGCCATCATCAGCTTTGGGATCAAACTTTCCCAAATGATCCTTATCATTCAGGATGAACACTGGACATCCAAACACATGGAAATATCCAATTTGGGGTTTCTTACCCTTAAGAATTTCATAGGCAGTCTTGTCATGTCGTTTGACAATAAGACACCTATTTTGAGTGTGGCAAGAATTTACTAGGAAGAGAGGACTCACTGAGCATGGTTCGAGCAGCTTCAATGAGAGTTCTATTTCTCCTTTCAGCTACTCCATTTTGTTCAGGAGTTCTAACAGAAGAGAAGTTTTGTCTAATCCCTTGATCAGCACAAAAACTTTCAAGAGTGTGGTTTCTGAACTCAGTGTCATGGTCGCTTCTGAGTTCTTTAACACGTATGCTGTTGAGGTTTTCCATCTTTTTAATGAAATTGATTATTTCCTCAGCAGCATCACTCTTAGAATGAAGAAATATTGTCCAAGTATATCGTGAATATTCATCCACGATGACTAAGGTGTATTTGCTACCCCTTAGACTTTGGACATTCACTGGACCAAAAAGGTCCATGTGAAGTAGATGGAAACAGCCATTGATGGAATTGGCTTGTTTAGTTTTGAAAGTGGCTCGGTGGCTTTTACCCTTTTCACAGGCACCACAGAGCCTGTCCTTCTCATACGTGAGAGGAGGAAGGCCTCGAACAAGATTTTTCTTGGCTAGAGAATTGATTGTTTTGAAGTTCACATGCGACATACGCTTGTGCCACAACCAATTGATTTGAGAAGCAGCTTTTGAGAAGAAGCAGGTCTCACTGTCAGTTTTGACAGGAGTGAAATCTACCAAGTAGATATCTCTCTTTCTGGGAGCGACAAAAACTACTTCTTTATTTACATTAATTACTGTGTCTTGATGCTTATCAAGGATAACCTTGTAGTCAGCATCGCACAGTTGGCTGATGCTAATCTGATTGTGTTTCAATCCGTTCACGTAAGCGACCTTAGTGAACTTGATTAGCCCATTTGAGAGAGACCCATATCCTTCAGTTTGGCCAGTAGAGTTGTCGCCAAACACAACTGTGGGACCGTCAGTCGCCACAAAATTATCCAGCAAGTCCTTGGATCCAGTCATGTGCTTTGAACAGCCACTGTCCAAATACCACACTTCTTTTCCTAGCGAGGCCTGCATGGATAACAATAGAAGGATTTAGGCAGAATCGAGATTTTCTCCACTGACGGTATCATCAGTGTAGAGAGGAAGATGAGCATAAGCATCATCATCAGTAGAGAGTGAAAGAGGGGCTCTAGGATCAGCGTTCTCATCAACTGGAAAATTTTCAACGAGTTGATGAGCAGGAAGCATGTCGCAAGCAACCTCACGTGTGAAGAATTGATCTTCAGAGGTAAAGGTGACAGAGCTTCCAGTGTTGAGAACAACCATGTTGCTGACTTGATTGTTTTCCTCATATTCAACCAGTATACTATCATTACCATTGGTAATGATTTCATGAGATTGGGGAAAGGAGATTCGCTAAGCGGCAATGTATTCAGCAATGTTGTCATCAGTAAGAACAACATCTTCACCCAAGCTGATATTGGACTCAGCTGGGGGAGTTCGCTCAGAGATTACAGAGGAGGGATGAGTAGCGGAAGCTGAGGGTAGATTTGGCTGAATGACTACTTCAGGAGGATTCCTGGAGTCTTTGTCATTGCAGTCAGCAGTAATGTGTCCTCTTTCACCACATAGATAGCATTTTCTTCCAGCATTCTGATTTTGAATCAGGAGTTCTTTGAGTTGAGAGGACAAGTCGTTGACACGCATGCTCAACTCACAAATCTCATGATTGGAGAAAGAAGTTGATGCTACTGAAGGGGTTTTTTTCTTCCTAGACTGAACAGGCAAAGTCTTAGGAATAGGGCCAAGAATGGACTTGCCCTTAGATTGAGCATTTGAGGAGGAAGGGCCATGATTATTCAGAACAACTCGCTGATCACCTTGCTGAGGCGGTCTGACTTGCTGAACAAGTCTGAGGTGCTGAGAACCATGACGACTCTGAGCAACTTGCTGACCTCCTAGCTGAGGAGGTCTAGCCTGATGAACAGGTCTTGGTTGCCGAGGGACAAAAGTTCCCTTTGGAACATAGACAGAATTAGGTTGCTGATAACGAGCATCAGCAAACTTAGCTCGTCTATTCATTAGGTGCTCATGCATAACAGACTTTCTGCCAGCAGGAGAAGTATTAGAAGAAGACCGGGGCTGAGACGCAGGGCGTTCAGCGACTGCTGAGGGAACAAAATTCTCAGCGGGTTGACCATCAGACACAGCTCTCTGAGGAGTGCTGTAGTCATATGGAATAGCGACCTTGCTTCTTCTAAAAGGTTCAACGCTGAAACCACCATTGGGCTTAACAGTCAAGAGCCGAGGAGCAAGGGGATTGAAACCATCACTTGAAGGATTTCCTTCAAATGTTTGGGAGGAGGAATATTGAACACGACCTTCATTAGGCATCATATCAATTATAGGATGATTAGGAAAGACGGTTTTATCAAAGCTAGCTGATGAGCTAGTTTTCAAGGAAGACGAAGTGCTGGGAGAGGGAGACTCATCATTCAATTCTGAGTGATAGTCATTTCCTTTGGTAAAGTACTTTTTCAGCATTTCCTCAGGAGATGCCACAACACTTTGAGGAATCCTCTCTTCAGGAGCAGGACCGTCGCTGAACATATTAGTTATGACAGCGGCAGTTTCAAAATCACCACCAAGATTTGGTCATGAAGCCTGGAGGCTTTAGACCATGAGGTTACAATCTTCTCAAGGTCAGCGACCTGATTTTTCAGCTTCTCATTGGATATAGAAAGGGTTTGATTAAGAAGCTTTTGAGATTCAAGCTCAACATGGACATTTCTTAGGTCCTTGAGCTTGTCAGCTTTATCACTTAACTCAGCACTAACTGAGTTAAGTTTGGACTGAAGGTCAGCACGAATTGACTCGACATATTGAATGTCACAAGTAAGAGATTCAAGAATAGCAGGTTTGTCCTCTTCAGAGGCAGAGGAAAAAGTGCATACCTTCTTGATGGTGACATTGACCCACTGACTGGAGCACACTTGATCCTTTGTCAGCGCCTGATCATCAGCGAGTGCCATAAAGCAGATGGCATCAACAAAGTCCTCGCTGTCAGCGTCAGAGTCAGCCCAGTCATGTTCTTCAGCGACAAGACCTTTGGCAGGAGCTTTGGCTTCTTCCACTTCAGCCATTTTTGCTCGAAGCTCATAGTACTTTTTCTTGTATTCATCAGCAGGCTTGACTGAAGAGGGCCTCGCTGATGAAGAAGAGGGCTTCACTGCCTGCAAAGAAGGAATAGAAACTTTGCATTCTTTTTGGTAATGGCCCTTTCGACCACACCTCCAACATTCTTCTTGCGACTTATCCACCACTGGTTTTTGAAATGGAGTCGACCTACGACTATTCCATTTTATTGAATATCGTTTACCAGCGATAAGGGCAAAATTCATGAAATCCGAGAACATGTTTTGCCTGTCCTCAAAATTGAGGTCATTGACAAGATCTTGGATGTCAGAGGGGGTGGAATTGCTGATGTCAAGATGGACAGTACTGACTTCAGCAGAGACCAGTGCAAGAGGGTCATGAGAATGAGATGTGCTAGAAAGAGAAGAAGATGATGAGCCAGCATGCCTTAGAGATTCAGCCTCAGCTCTCAGATTTTGAGCAAGGGCTCTCTCTTCAAATTGAAGAGTGCCATAGAGGGATTCTAAGTCATGCGTTTTCAGCAGTTTGGTGGTTCGAAGAATTTGTCTTAGACCTTGCCATTTGATAGGCAAGACGTCAATGAACTTGTGGCATATTTCAAGCGTATCATGCTCTATGCCAACATTTGTCATATCATTCAAAAGAAATTTGAACCGATTATAGGTGCCATCCAGACTCTCATTAGGAAGAGAGAAGAATCCTTCATAGGCACGTTTCAGATCTATTTTCTTGGTAATTAGGACATCTGCCGTACCATCGAATCTGGTACACAGATTATCCCACACCTTTTTAGCAGTAGAAAGTTTGATGACAGATTTCATTATGTCATCGGGAAGGGTGGTAATGATCAAATTTCTAAACCGAGCATCCAGATTGACAAGCCTACGCTCATCATCTGTCCATTGTACTTCTGGTTTTATGAGCTTAGAGACAACCTCAGGAGCATCAGTGGTGGCTCCTGGTGTCCTGGTAACCAAAACCGGTACATATGGCCCTCTGGTCAGAATGGTCATCAAGTAAGGTTCAACTCCTACTATGTGTAGGAGCATTCTCTCTTTCCAAGATCCGAAATCATGAGTTTCGAATCTTGGTGGGATAGAGACATACCCAAAGTCTCTGGTATTAACCAGAGTAAGAACCGAAGCCATGTAAAGAAAAGGTTTTAAATGAAAGAAAAGAAAAGATTTTAGATGCAGAAAATTAAAGTAAAGAAAGAAAGATAATCTTGCAAACGCTTTTCAGATCAGTTTCAGTATATCAAAACACTGCTCTGATACCAACTGAAAGTCCCAAGTTTGCAACGATTTAGTAATTAAACAACTAATGTAAATTACTCTAAGAACACAAGATAAGAAAGTAAAGATGTTTAATCATAAGTAACATTGATTAAACAGTGAATACATGGTCGGTTTTACAAAGAAATAGAAGAGAAAATATTGTTAAGTTTTTGACACACTAAAAACTTAACAATTATACAAGGAGAGAAAAACACACTAAGTGTAATATGGCACACACCAACTCAATTGCGGCTAGGTCAAGTGATGTCTTATATAGGGGAGAAAAGACATCACATGACAACCCAATAGATGTTGACACATGAAGGTTGTCAACTATCTATTGGTGTGTAAGACTGGTCTTCAGGAATCTCTGTTTGCCATCTTGTTTCTTTCCCAAAACTGTATGAAAGAGAAACACCTTAGTATCATTTTGGTACATGGTCACATGTCTTCATTCTGATCTATCAACACGTGTCCTTGGGGACCAGCCTTCTTATCTTCATCTTCCCGCCCATATTTGACTTACAAAACATGGCGGTTAGTCATTGAACTTATCCTTTTAACTCGAAGATAATGATCGCTGAGAGCTCGCTGAAGAAGCCTCTCGCTGAGTCTTTCAGCGAATACTTGACTCAGCAAGTCTTCAGCGAATCCATGACTCAACATTATAAAATTAACTAACAAAACTTTTAGTTTTGGTAGCTCCGGGTGTATCACAAAACTTACAAAAAGTTACTTAATGTGCGATTCATGTAATGTACAAGTAAAGTCTATAAATAATGTGTTGCAAGTTTTTATATTTCAGGTGATCATATGAAAAAATACAATCTATAACGTAGTTCCATATACAGTATGTTATTTTCAACTAGACATCCATGGCCCATTCCCACTATAACCTCCCTCCTTCCTTTCCCTAACAACCCCATGCCTTACCTCTATATATACACTCATGGTCTTCATCTATATTGTATCATAATGCATACATGCATGATATACATATCTAGCAGTATATATATCTCTTTCAACGTTACATACATTTGATACATGTAAAGAAAGGTAATTGGATGGAAACTCCCTGATCCCATGTACCATTTGGTACCCACTAATCCCTCAGCCAGGCTAGTGTCCAGGTAAATCTCAACCACTTAATCTGCCAAATTGGCATCAATGGATAGACTTAAAAAGTGTCAAGCAAATTATGTACCTCTTACTCCTCTCACTTTCATCAAAAGAGCTTCCATGGTTTACTCAAACCGAATTTCAGTCATATATGAAGGTGTCCACTTCAACTGGCGCCGAACTTATGACCGATGTTGTCGTCTTGCTTACTCCCTTCGCTCCCTTAAAGTTGTCAAGAATGATGTTGTAAGTTTCTTATTTTTTATATCTTTTCATTCATGGTTTGAAAATATGTTAGAAATATTGATAATCTCTTGATTCTAATTAAGATTTGGTTTTTGTTTGATTAAATAGGTATCTGTGCTAGCACCCAACATTCCTGCATTATATGAGATGCATTTTGCAGTGCCAATGGCAGGAGCTGTGCTTAACGCAATTAACACAAGATTAGATGCTAAAAACATAGCCACCATCCTCCGTCACTCCGAAGCCAAGGTGTTCTTCATCGACTATCAGTACGTTCCCATAGCATCCGAGGCACTACGGATGTTATTGGTTGGTTTAGATGACAACACTCCGGCGCAATATACTATGCCGTTGGTCGTTGTTATTGATGACATTTACAAGCCTACTGGGGTTCGGCTTGGTGATTTGGAGTACGAACAACTTATCAAAAATGGTAATCCTATGTATCAAGGTGAAGATCTTGGCGACGAGTGGGATGCAATTGCCCTTAATTACACATCTGGCACGACATCTGATCCCAAGGGTGTGGTTTATAGCCACCGTGGTGCGTTTCTAAGCACCATGAGTTTGATGCAAGGGTGGGAAATGGGTACCGAGGCGGTGTACTTGTGGTCACTCCCAATGTTCCATTGCAATGGGTGGACATTCACTTGGGGCGTGGCCGCGAGAGGGGGCACCAATGTGTGTATACGCAACACGTCCGCTGAAGAAATGTATAGGAGTATCTCTCTACACAAGGTGACACACATGTGTTGTGCCCCTATTGTTTTCAACATACTATTGGAGGCTAAGCCCCATGAGCGATGTGAAATAACCTCTAAGGTTAACATCCTCACAGGAGGGGCGCCTCCACCTGCGGCCCTCCTAGAGAAAATGGAAGCCCTTGGATTCCACATCATGCATGCTTATGGCCTCACTGAGGCTACTGGGCCTGCACTAGTTTGCGAGTGGCAAACAAAGTGGAACCAACTTCCTAAGGATCAACAAGCAAGATTGAAGGCCCGCCAGGGTGTTGGCATACTGACCCTAGCCGATGTCGATGTCAAAAACAAGGACACTATGGAAAGTGTTCCACATGATGGGACCACGATGGGAGACATAGTATTAAGAGGAAGTAGCATAATGAAAGGATATCTGAAAGATGAGATAGAGACGGCAAAGGCATTCCATAAAGGATGGTTTCTAACCGGTGATGTTGGGGTTATTCATCCCGACGGATATCTAGAAATAAAAGACCGATCAAAGGACGTTATCATCTCAGGTGGCGAAAATATTAGTAGCGTCGAACTAGAATCCATCTTGTTCAAACATCCGGCCATACTCGAAGCTGCAGTGGTGGCAATGCCTCATCCACGGTGGGGCGAAAGTCCGTGTGCATTTGTTGTCCTAAAAGAGGCATACAAACGGACAACTGAAGCCGAAATGTTGGCATATTGCCAGAAAAAGATGTCGAAATTCATGGTTCCAAAGAAGGTGGAGTTTGTGAAGGACTTGCCAAAAACAGGAACAGGTAAGGTCCAAAAAGTGCAGCTAAGGAATGTAGCAAAAACATTTCAAATATCTGATCAAACGCCTACAAACTACAAGATATATGAAAAGGAAATTCATTTGGATCAAACTCGGTATAACCAAGATAATCTCCATTATCAAGATAAAGTCTTAGCAATGTCTCGACTTTGAGTAATTTATTACGTAATTCTATTACTAAGCTATCAAAATAAAGGGTATAGAGAGCCACATGTATTATTTAATACTAATAATGTAAAACATAATTTTTGTTGCTCGTCAATTAGAAAATGTCAAATTTACGGAATAATCTTAGTTTTAGTTTTTTTTTCAATTATAAAGTAAACACCCACTGGGTTGGATCAGTAGTTGGAGCCTTTGCCTCTGGAGACAGAGGTAATGGGTTCGATCCTCATGCCCAGCAAGGCTGGAGGTCCTTTTTTACCTTTGGTAGAACCTGGAAGCAGCCTCTCTACCTTTGGTAGAGGTAAGACTGTCTACATCTCAACATCCCCCATACACTGCCGAAGATGGTATTGAGACCCAAAACCCGTGGAAGACGGCATTGGGAGTTACTTTACTTTTATAAAGTAAACACCCAATGTCGTTTTGAACGGGTTTTGAGTCTCATTATCTCAGAGTATGAGGGGGGTTAAGATATAAATAATTTGCTTCTAGGTTCTATCTAAATGATAAAAAATTATATATATATATTAAGAATCAAATCCTTTACTTCTATCTAAAATTAACTTAATGGGAAGAAAATGCTTGGACCATAGTTGAATTTAGTTTTTGTTTATGATTTTTTTTTCCATGTCACAATTTAAACATGAAAAAAGGTAATCTTTTTTACTTATTTATTCAAATTTCTCAAACCTAAACCATACAAATATCATATATACCCAACTTAAGTAAATAATATCATATTTCCCCACCTTAAGCCATATAAATATCATACATACACAATTTATCAATTTAGTTGTATTTAAAATTTTATAACAATTGTTATTCATTTTTAATCCATTCTTGATTATCACATCCATTTTCAACTATATGTTGGTATCATCTATATATGCGAATGAGCTACCACAATCAAATCTAAAGCACATAGATCGGTAAAAAATCTAATATGCATAAAATATTAGTTTCAAGCCATATAAGCAAATTAGTGCGAGCATTTAGAAAGACATATATAGATGCAGATTATATGTCAAATTTTTATTCTTTAAAAACCATAAATAAAAGGAAATGTAAATATAAATAATACGGTTAAATGTCACGAATAAACAATAAAGCAGATGTATATAGTTTATGTATTTTATAGTGAATGTAGGTTTTTTTTAATTGCATTAATACATGGGCTGACATTTTATTTGAAAAAAGAAGAAAAGATAAAATAATTATTAACATATTTTAAATAGTTTTTAATTGTTATAGATATTTAAATCTAAGTAAAGCTTTTGAATCGGGTATAAATGATATTTTTACAATTTGAAGAGGGGAAACATGATATTATTTTTTTAAGTTGGACATACATGATATTTTATTGTTTAAAGAGGGGAAATATGATATTTTGTATTTGAATTGGGTATATACATATTTGTATGGTTTTGGGAGGGGAAATTTTATTTATAGAGAGATATGGGAATATGTGGCTATTAGATACTTAAACTTGTGTATAAAACTCTCACATCTTAATATTTTAATTCATAAAAAACATGAGGCTCAATCGTTTATACATTATACAATAAATTTGAAAAAATTAATATGTAAAGGTTCTACACTCAAACTTAAATATTTAACAGCCACACACACACGACAAGTATTCATAATAATCATATTAAACTATACTAGCATGGTGTCCGCGCAATGCGGCGGCGGTGACGGCAATGCGGTGGTGACGGGTGGCGGCGGCGACTGATGGTGGTGACGACGAATAGTGTAGGCTATTGATGTAAATGTAATTAATATAATGGTTAGTATAATTATTTTAAAAGTTGAGGGAGATTGACGGTGTATTTATTTCATTTAGGGTGAGGGTGTATTATATTTAGGGTGTATTGTTTTAATAGAGGGTATTTTTGACATTTCTCCCCTGTAACTTTCAATAGGGGGTCTATTTTTTTTAATAAGGAGTATAGATTTTTGGATGCGTGATCACAACCATATTTAATTTAAAATTGGCCCTTATCCTACAATAAAACTCTAAAACTACTAGCATGGTACCCGCACAATGCGGTGATGATGGCGAGAATGCGGTGGTAATGGTGGCGGCGGCGACTAGTGGTGGTGACAACGAATAGTGTAGGCTATTGATGTAAATGTAATTGATATAATGATTAGTATAGTTATTTTAAGAGCTAAGGGACTAGTGGTGTAATTTATTTCATTAAAGATATTTTAGGTATATTAGAAGAGATAATTAAATTAGTAAATTAACAATAGGGTGATTTAGAAAATAAGAAAAGGGTATTCCAGTCATATCGCATTAGTAACTTTCAACATTTTCAAAAATAAAGAGGGCTATTTTTAATATATAGTATATATATATATATATATATAGAGAGAGAGAGAGAGAGAAAGAGAGAACCCTTATTTCGAGAACCTTTTTTTTTTGCAAGAACCATGAGAACTCTTAAATTTTGTATTGGATCACATGTTTTTAGTGTTCATTCACATGTGTAACGTTATAAATATGTATATCGTAGAACAAAACTTTTTTATAAACCTTATATATAGTCGTTTGTTCACATGTGGGAAAAAAACGTGAACAAATTCATTCACAATTTCACACAAGGCTATTTTGAAGGTTTTCAAAACAAAATTCTTCTACAACATATATTTGTATAATATTTCACATGTAAATGAACTTTAAAAACATGGGATCCAATACATAATTTAGGAGTTCTCACGGTTCTTGCAAAAAAATGGTTCTTCAAATAAGGAAGTCTATATATATATATATATATCATTTGATGTTTATTTTCCATATAACACCAACCAGATTACACCCCACCACCGGATCACATCAACTAGGTGAGCAAAAACCAAACCGGAAAACCAAAAAACCCCGAAAAACCGAACCGAAAACCGAAAAACCGAATTCGGTTTGGTTTTCTTTTTCTAAAAACCGAACGGATCGGTTCGATTTTGGTTTCATATGCCAAAAGACCGATCAAAAACCGAACCGAACCGAACCAAATATATTTTAATTTATTTTATATTTATATCATATTAATTTATATTTATTACTTATAATTAGTAAATATGTTAATATATTTAAACTTTTTTCCTTTTTAGTATACAAATCAATATAAATTGTATGTTTTAAATGAAAACACACAACAAAATCAATTCGTTTTATTAAAAAATATACATTTTAACACCTAAAAGATGAATTTGGTTAATAAAAAGCATCAAAATATTTTAGTTTCCATATCATATTTTTTCCTTGACAATAGAAAGTTAAATTCATAACATAATAAACATAAAACGTTAAAAAAAATTATTAAAAAAAACCGAAACCAAAACTGAAACCGATCCAAACCGAACCGAAAAAACCGAATCAAAATATTTTAGTTTCCATATCATATTTTTTCCTTGACAATAGAAAGTTAAATTCATAACATAATAAACATAAAACGTTAAAAAAAATTATTTTTTTTCAAAATACCGAAACCAAAACTGAAACCGATCCAAACCGAACCGAATAAAAACCGAATCCAATATTTTAGTTTCCATATCATATTTTTTCCTTGACAATAGAAAGTTAAATTCATAACATAATAAACATAAAACGTTAAAAAAAATTATTTTTTTTCAAAATACCGAAACCAAAACTGAAACCGATCCAAACCGAACCGAATAAAAACCGAATCCAACGGTTTTGGTTTTCAAAAACGGAACAGATTGGTTTGGGTTTCGGTTAAGACAAAAACCGACCCAAACGGACTCATGTTCACTATACATCAAGCAATACAATCCACACAAGTATAACAACATATTTGTAAACAAAACCTTAAACTTAATCACAAATAGATCTAAAACTTAATGAAGCAATACAACCACAAAATCCAGTTAAGTGATATGGGTCCAACATGCAATTAATATAATCACAAAAATCAATTGAGGGAAACGTATAAGTTAAATCAAATGTTGATGTGAGATCACACGGGTCCCACAAGACTAAGAAATGACTATGGGAAAGAGGCGAGATGTGTGTGCGTGAGTTCAGATATTTATTCAATCGGTTTTGCTATTGCTTTTGGAATTGAGGTATTCATTGAATTTAATAATTAATTTTGTTGGATATAGCTATATTATTTTTGAATTTAGTGAAAGGGGAGTGGACAAAGGGGTTGGTTGGAGACCCGAAAAAGTTATAGTAGATACAAATGCTACTATGGTGTTGATTTTATATATATGAGGGTTGATCTTGGTTAGTTGGTTTTGGGATAATAATGTTTGCAATTGATTTTTGTACTTTGTTAATTGATGGAAGATGAGATTTGGCAATGGAAATGGATGGAGAAGATGTTTTAAATGTAAAAGTACGAAAATACATTCATGTGTAACGCACAGGTGGTTTTAACAGATAAAAACGACGTTTGTTAGTCAAAAGTACAGGTGACATAATTAACATCAACCACAAGGGCACCTAATGATATTAACTCCAAAAAATAAACTCAAGAGTCAAAAATACACTGTAACGAATCCAATTTTTAACTTACCACAGAGAAACATAAAAATGTTCCCTTAGAGCATACCGTATGGACCACGAACCCCGACCTCGTCCTTTTACCACTACGCTCCATTTCTGCGCCGAAACTTTCATATTCTTGCCGAGGCTCGGCATGTGTACTATTTGAAAGTCCCAAGTTTGCAACGATTATGTAATTAAACAACTAATGTAAATTACACTAAGAGAGCAAGACAAGAAAGTAACCACGTTTAATCATAAGTAGTATTAATTAAACGGTGAATACATGGTTGGTTTACAAAGAAAGAAAAAAGAAATATTGTTAAGTTTTTGCACACACAAAAACTTAACAATTATACAATTCTACAATGAGAAAAAAGCACACTAAGTGACTATTGTAGAATGAACCAACAGTTTGCGGCTAGGTCAAGAGATGTCTTATATAGGAGAGAAAAGGCATCACATGACAGCCCAATAGATGTTGACACATGAAGGTTGTCAACTATCTATTGGTGTGTAAGACTGGTCTTCAGACATCTCTGTTTGCCATCTTGTTTCTTTCCCAAAACGACATGAAAGAGAAACACCTTAGTACCATTTTGGTACAAGGTCACATGGCTCCATCTTGATCTTGCAACACGTGTCCTTGGGACCAGTCTTCTTATCTTCATTTTCCCGCCTATATTTGACTTACAACATATGACGGTGAGTCATTGAACTTATCCTTTAACTCGAAGATAATAATGATCGCTGAAGGCTCGCTGATGAAACTTCTCGCTGAGGCTGTCAGCGACTACTTGACTCAGCAAGTAATCTTCAGCGAATCCATGACTCAACAATCTCCCCCTATTCGCTGAGGAGACTTAGCTGAGTATAAGTTACTTCTTAGAAGTACAATAGATAGAAATGAAGGAATGCTGATCTTATTTATTTGACAAACAACTTTACAATAAAAACAGCATTACAAAGGTTACAAGTCTCCTTAATCCCATTGCGACTCTTGCTTGGCCTCGATGAAAGCTCTGTCTTGTTGTCTTTCAGGCTTCAGCAGCTCTTGATCAATTAGCTTTATAAATTCGGGATTGTTGGACGACTGAGCACAATACTTTCTTATTTTCAAAAGAAAATTAGAGGGGGCGATTCCAATTTCATTGGTCCTGAAGAAGAGTTCATGACCATGGACATTGCAAAAGCAGAAACCTCCCAGCTTGTCATCATAAGCTCCATCCATAAAAAGGGTTCTGGAAGGCATTTTTAGATTCAGCAGAGGCTCCTCATCTATATCAGTCTTTGGAACAGCTCTGAGAATGAAGGGACGCTGAGACATCACTTGACCAGAAGTTGTTCTCTTCACACCACTTCTTGGTTGCTGAGGAGGAGGAGGAGGATATGGATGTCTTGCAGCGCTGAGCAGAGAGTCTTTGACTTTGTATTTTTCTTCCATTTTGCGAATATGTTTTATCTGTTCACCTGCCATCTTGATCAGCGGTTCATAACTTACAGCTGTCTTGTCCTTGATCAGCTTGTAAATTTCGATCCATTCAGTTGGCCCAAGTGTATCCTTAGTAACATTTTTCAAAGTATATAACTTGGGCACTCCTTTTCTTTGTAGGGAAAGATTCATCCCTTGTTAGGTTAGCGAGACCCTGACCGACATGATCTCTTCTTTCCTTTGCCTTACCTCTCTTGATTCAAGATAGGTCGCCTGACCTTCTTCAAAAGTTTTCATTCTTTTGGCAACGAACTTTTCTTCATTCTTTTTCAAGACTGCCAATCCACCAGATTGCTGAGCCAACCTCTTTGTCTCATCATCAGCATCTTTAAGTTCATCACCAACAATTTGCTCACTTATAAACTTCTGAGACAGCTCATCTTCTTTTTTCTTACTTAACCATTCATGTTGACGAACAACTTCCTCAGGAGACAGTTCAGCAGTAGAAGTTGTGGATTTGGGAAAGGCTCCAGACATTAACTTTTCTTGTTGTTCCCTTGCTGAAGTGGGAACTTTTGATGGCTTGCTTTGAGTAACCACTGCTGCTTTACCCTTATCAGCATATCTCTTTTCAAGGGCAGCGTGGAACTCAGCAGTTGGCTTGAAGATAGAAACATTTATTGGTTTTGCTGGCACATTCTCAGCAACAACCTTCTCAGCTGCCGGTTCAATAACCTTCTCAGCTTCTTTAGTGACGTTCAAGGTTTTCTCCCCCTCAACATTAGCTGCCGGTTTACTAACCTTCTCAGCATTGCCAGTTTCAGTGGGGGGAACTTGGGGAGCATTTTCAACATTTACATTCACAGCTGCCGGTTCTACAACCTTCTCAGCTGGCTTGGATTTTTGTGTTGGGTCCTCAGCATTTTTCTCCCCCTTGGAAGCAGCTGAGGTACGAGCTACTTCCACATTACCCTTTTTGAGGAGGCCCAACATTTCACCCATCATTCCTTTAAGACCAACAACCTCCTCTTCAAGTTTCTTTGTCCTGGTGACAGATTCATCAAGTAGCTTCTTGTCAACAGCAACTTGAAAAGGAGTTTGAGAGAAAAGTTTGTTCTTGAGAGAATTTAGTTCTTGAGTGATGGAAGTGTGGAAATCATCTTGAGATGTAGAAGAGAAAGAAATTTTATTGTAGAGTTGGCGGAGATGGGCGGTGAAGAGAATGTTTGTTTGGGAGAGTTCAAGAAGTGCTGGCACAACTTCTTTAAGAGCTGACTCAGAAACTTCATTCTTCAGCTTGTCCATGATGCAGAGATGGCAGAATTAGAGGTGTTGACCTTCTTCATGCATGCATTCAGCAAGGTTTGATTTCTTCTAAATAACTGCTCATTTGACTTTGTGTGGGTGACTTGATTCTTGGTGATCCCAAACACCATACCTTTGAGCTCAGCTAGCTCATCAGTCAAGTCAACATTTCCAGCTATCAACTTTAGAAAGTTTTCATGAGCCTCAATATGAACCTGAGCTACTTGGTCTACCAGCCAAGCATACAAGTACCCATGTCTATTGCCTTGGCTCTGGCAGATTTGCACTCTTCGCAACAATTCGTGCAATTGACAAGTCTCAACATAGTCAAGGCCAGGGACATTAACAGCAGTGAAAGCGGTTTGAAGATCCTCATCAGCATTAGGAACTTGGAGTGCCTTCAAAGAAACAGGGTACTTTGAACAAGGAACCCTGAAAAAATCTGGGTGGTGCAATGGTGGCACTTCCATGATTATTTCATCATCAACTTCTTCCACCTCAACATAAACAGCTGGCCTTATTCTTTGAAGGTGACATAATTCCACCCTTCGCTGAAGCTCAACATCATTCACTTCAGGCACATAGTCTCCATAAAAACCAACTTGTTCATGAGAAGCTGTGGGTCTTTGAGAGTAGCATGGTGGAGGAGGCATATCGGCCAACAACTCTGGGATATCCTCAGATTCAGTAGGAGGAGAGGAGATCAACATATATCCCAAATCTTCCTCAGCGAGTGTGATTTCAGCATCATTATCTTGGAGGTCAAACTCGCTGCCCAGATCTTCATCAGTTTCCATTTCACTTGATAAAATATTTGTCTCAGTCCCTGCACAGACAGTTTCCAAGACAATAGAAGAAGGAGGGGTAAGGGAACCTTGTGCCTCAGTCTTAGTGTGTTGTTTCACCAAGACATCATCGGCCGTAGAATGTGTTGACTCTAGCATCACCTGTGATCTGGCTGCTGTCAACGACTCAGAGGGTAATTGAGAAGAAGGGGAATTATTTGGGAGAGGAGTTTGACTTTGACCTCTAGTGGGCTGGGGTGACCCAATATCTTCACCAACCTCGCCTACAGAAGTTTGAGGTGGCTGCCTACTGTTCCCATTTGTCTCGTCAGCAGCCTGTTGGGAGGCTGCTGATGGGGTGGCATGGGTACTATCGTCCTTGGGCCGTGAGGACTTCCTAACCTTGGGTTGGCCCTTTGGTACACTCCGCTTACGTTTTGGGACGTCAGCGGAGGGTGAAGATTGTGAAGTTTGTGTTGAGGATGCTGCCTTGGATTTTGCTTTGGTCTTTTTGGAGGCTTTGGAGGTCGCTGGGGGGTTTACCAGCGAGCCAGCCTCTAAAGGCATTTGAGCATCCACAGCGACTGTATCAGCCACTTCATCAGAAAGAAGTGCTGCCTCCCAGTCGCTGTCTTTCGGGTATAAAGAAGAATTTAGGGAGAAGAGTACCTCTTTCATGTGTGAGGTAAGGCGAGCAACAAGATGCTCAGCGGGATGCTTGTAGATGTTGTTGCTCACTCTCGCTATAGGAATTGTGGCAGCGTTTGGTAACACATATTCTTCACTCAGTGCCTCTTTGAAGATAAGAGAGAAAATTCTTACAAAAGGCACTGTATGTGACCTATTGTTCATACTGACCTTGTTCTTCATATCATTGAAAATCAGCTTCCCATAATCTACAAATCTCCCTTCAGCGAGGGCATGAATAATCGGCATCGAGGTAGATGATGCCTGATTATATGATCCAAAATTACCACCCATTCACTGAATTACATGGGTGAACAAAACTCTCCAGATCCCGGGAAGATTCTGCTTCAAGGGGTTGCTTGGAATTGCTGGAGGTGTTTTCAAATTATAGTTATAGCCAATGGAAGGTAACCACTCCTTCCATTCATTTTCACCAACAGCCTCTACAAACTTGTTTTCATTTGTCTCTTGGGGAAATCTTAGGGTTTGGCGAAGAGACGCCGGAGTAATAGTTATTGATTTCGCCCCTTGTCTAACAGTGCCAGTGATGGACTTCGTTTCATCATTATATTCACAAGTCCACCAGAACTCTCAGAGAAGATAAACAAAAATCTTCTCCGGATCAGCCATAATACAATGACTGGCAGGAGAAGCATGGATAAAGTCCAACATGGGCTTGTACCCCTTAGAATCTTTTGGAAACTCAGATGTGCCAATATGATTATTGGATTTCACAACAATTTGGGAAGCAGAGAAATTCACTTTGGATGATTTTGTGATATTTATAGGAGTGAAAACTAGTGAATTAAGATAAGAGATATGAACTTGTTCCTGAACTTGTGGTTCAGGAACCGGTGGGTTTTGTACGGCGGCGGTAGAGGAAGAAGGAGGGATCTCAACATTTTGAGGAATATCAGAGGAGGATGCAATTGATTTAGGAAGAAGATGAAGGAGATTTATGAGAGAAGATGAACAGATGGAGAGAGATATTTGATTTGAGAAAAAGTGAATAATTATAAGGAAGCGTGAAAATAAGGTTGTGAGAGTGAGGTTGTATATATAGGGTATGGTTGTGGGCCACGATTTTACAACATAATTTCTCTCTCCTCTTTTTCAAGCTGTGAAACAGTTGTAATCAACAACTGTTTCGTACATAAATATAATATAAAAATATTTTGAGAGTAACGTTTAAATAAAAGAAAAGAAATTTTAACCCAAAATACTTGAGTGTGCGCCATATTGAGCAGTCGTAACCTGTCAATCAGACTGTCACATACAGACAAATGACGTGATCAGGGCAAAAATCGAGGTGACCTTTCAGTTTGAATTTATAAAACATGTGGTTCAAGATTTTGCCACGTCACCCACATAGTTACTTTGAAAACGCTTAGTTTTGAAAATATCCTATGTTTTATTAAATGAGAATTTAAATTTTTTTTAAGAAGGATATATGGAAAGATCACATGCTGAAGGATGCTTAGCATGTTTAAAGTTTTTGTCAGCGACTTCACAACTAACGTTGGTCGTTGACTATAGTTTTTGGCAAACTGTCAGCCATCAACGGATTTGATAAGTCTTTACCACTAGCCGTTTGCTAGTGGACTAGATGAAGACTTTTAGCTCTCCATTGCTTTTATTTTGCTTTTTCCCAAAGCAACAGGGATCAACGGATTTTATAATTCTTTACCAATAACCGTTTGCTATTGGACTAGATGAAGACATTTAGCTCTTCATTGCTATTATTTGCTTTTTCCCAAAGCAACAGGGATCAACGGATTTTATAAGTCTTTACCAATAACCGTTTGCTATTGGACTAGATGAAGACTTTTAGCTCTTCATTTCTATTATTTGCTTTTTCCCAAAGCAACAGGGATCAACGGATTTTATAAGTCTTTACCAATAGTCGTTTGCTACTGGACTAGATGAAGACTTTTAGCTCTCCATTGCTTTTATTTTGCTTTTTCCCAAAGCAACAGGGATCAACGGATTTTATAAGTCTTTACCAATAACCGTTTGCTATTGGACTAGATGAAGACATTTAGCTCTTCATTGCTATTATTTGCTTTTTCCCAAAGCAACAGGGATCAACGGATTTTATAAGTCTTTACCAATAACCGTTTGCTATTGGACTAGATGAAGACTTTTAGCTCTTCATTGCTTTGAGATCAGCGAGTAAGACTGACTTAAGCTCGCTGAATTAGCATACATGACAAGTCATGTCGCTGATTCCCCATTCAACATTCCTAACTTGCTAACAAGCAGTTTGAATCTAGTTTCATCCAATGGTTTAGTAAAGATGTCAGCTAGTTGATCATCAGTTGAAATGAAGTAGATCTCAATGTCACCTTTCATGACATGATCACGAATAAAGTGATATCGAATATCAATATGCTTAGTTTTGGAATGTTGAACTGGGTTGTGTGTAATAGCAATAGCACTTGTATTATCACACATGATTGGAATTTTAGAGTATTCCAAATCATAGTCAGCAAGCTGATGTTTCATCCATAGAATTTGGGCACAACAGCTCGCTGCAGAGACATATTCTGCCTCAGCTGTGGAGATGGAAACTGTGTGTTGCTTTTTACTAGTCCAACTAGTCAGCTTCCCCCCCAACAGTTGACATCCTCCACTGGTGCTTTTGCGATCAAGCATGCAACCAGCATAGTCGCGTCAGAATATCCAACTAACTCAAAATTGGAGTCTTTTGGGTACCAAAGACCCAGCGTGGGTGTGCCCTTGAGATATTTGAAGATACGATTCACAGCGAGGAGATGAGATTCTCTAGGAGAAGCTTGATAGCGAGCACAAAGACATGTTGCAAACATGATGTCTGGGCGACTCGCTGTGAGATACATGAGTGACCCAATCATGCCACGATAGTAAGTAGGATTCACATACTTACCATCAGGGTCAGCGTGAAGATTTTTAGGAGGGGACATTGGAGTTCCCTTTGGAGTGACATGGGTGAAGTCAAATTTATGCAACATATCCCGAATATATTTTTCTTGATTGATAAATATTCCAGTGGGAAGCTGCTTGATTTGTAACCCCAAAAAGAAGGTTAATTCACCCATCATACTCATTTTGAAAGTGCTAGACATAAGAGAACTGAACTTTCGACAGAGTTTGGTGGATAGGGAACCAAAGATAATGTCATCGACATATATCTGCACATACAGAACATCACCCTTATGCTTGTAGATAAAGAGGGTGCTGTCAATGGTTCCCCTACGAAAGCCATGGTCAAGAAGGAAGGTAGACAAAGTATCATACCAAGCTCTAGGAGCTTGTTTAAGACCATATAAAGCTTTATTTAGCTTGTAGACATAGTGAGGATGCTTTGAATCCTCAAAGCCAGGAGGCTGCTTAACATAGACTTCTTCATCAAGAGCACCATTTAAGAAGGCACTCTTGACGTCCATTTGATAGACAAGGAAGCCTTTGTAAGCAGCATGAGCGAGAAAGAGACGAATGGCTTCAAGACGAGCGACTGGAGCAAAGGTCTCATCATAATCAATGCCTTCAGCTTGAGTATAACCTTGAGCAACCAGTCTTGCCTTGTTTCTGATGACCACACCAGTTTCATCCATCTTATTCCTATAAACCCATCGAGTGCCAATGGGTTCTTTATAGGGAGGAGGAACAAGGAACCAAACATGTTGTCTTTCAAATTGTGTTAGTTCTTCTTGCATGGCTTCTACCCATGAGGGATCAGCCATGGCTTCACCAATATTGGCAGGCACAAATTGAGATAGAAAATTGACATAGAGACAAGTATTACTTGTCGCTGAGCGAGTTTGGACACCATTGTGTGGATTACCAATCACATGGTCAAGAGGGTGATCAGCAGTCCATTTGAGTGCTGGTGTGTGAATAGAAGAATGATTCATAGCGGATACTGTGGTGGTAGTTTCACTAGGAGTGCGAGTATAGGAGGAGAGATCAATGGTTAGAAAGGGTTCAGGGTTGCTGACAGGAGGGTCACTGAGAACAGTGGGTACCTCTTGCTGAGGAGTGTCATCCTCAGTGTCTCCTGAAAGAGGATTCGCTGAGGCATCATGAAATGTTTCCTCAGCAACACCATCAGCATCTTGAGGTTCAGTTGAGAGAG
This sequence comes from Erigeron breviscapus, assembly GCA_034093135.1. Taxonomy (NCBI): domain Eukaryota; kingdom Viridiplantae; phylum Streptophyta; class Magnoliopsida; order Asterales; family Asteraceae; genus Erigeron; species Erigeron breviscapus. The sequence goes on along the minus strand of CM067175.1, from coordinate 41,187,837 downwards.
GAACATTAATGGAAGTGGCAATAACTGTTCGAAGAAAAGGGTCAACTGGATCTATAGAATAAATGTGAGCAGCAATGTACTCATCATTTGGTGAAGGACTTGGAGACTCAGCGATAGGTTGTTCAGCAACATCATGATGTGTCGCTGATACTTCAGACGAGTCAGATAGATCGCTGAGAATTACTTCAGCAGATGACTCATTTGAGAGATCACCTAAAGCTGAACAGCTTTCATCAAAAGTAACATGAATTAATTCATCTACTTTTTGAGTGCGAGTATTGAAAACTCTGAAAGCTTTGCTTATAGAAGAATATCCCAGAAAGTAGTCATCATCAGCTTTGGGATCAAACTTTCCTAAATGATCCTTATCATTTAGGATGAAAACTGGGCAACCAAAAACATGGAAATATCCAATTTGAGGTTTCTTGCCCTTGAGAACTTCATAGGCAGTCTTATCATGTCGCTTGACAATAAGACACCTATTTTGAGTGTGGCAAGCAGTACTGACTGCTTCAGCCCAGAATTTACTAGGAAGAGAGGACTCACTGAGCATGGTTCTTGCAGCTTCAATGAGAGTTCTATTTCTCCTTTCAGCTACCCCATTTTGCTCAGGAGTGCGAACAGAAGAGAAATTTTATCTAATCCCTTGATCAGCACAAAAAGTCTCAAGAGTGTGGATTCTGAACTCAGTGCCATGATTGCTTCTGAGTTATTTAACACGTATGTTGTTGAGGTTTTCCAACTTTTTAATGAAATTAATTATTTCCTCAGCAGCATCACTCTTAGAATGAAGAAAGATTGTCCAAGTATATCGTGAATATTCATCCACAATAACTAAGGTGTATCTGCTACCCCTTAGACTTTGGACATTTACTGGACCAAAAAGGTCCATGTGAAGGAGATGGAAACAGCCACTGATAGAGTTGGCCTATTTGGTTTTGAAGGTGGCTCGGTGGCTTTTACCTTTTTCACAAGCACCACAGAGCCTGTCCTTCTCATAAGTGAGAGGAGGAAGGCCTCGAACTAGATTTTTCTTGGCCAAAGAGTTTATGGTTTTGAAATTCACATGCGACATACGCTTGTGCCATAACCAGTTGATTTGAGAAGCAGATTTTGAGAAGAAGCAGGTCTCGCTGTCAGTTTTGACAGGAGTGAAATCTACCAAGTAGATATCCCTTTTTCTTGGAGCGACCAAGACCACTTCTTTATTGACATTGATCACTGTGCCTTGATGTTTATCAAGGATAACCTTGTAGTCTGCATCGCACAATTGACTGATGCTGATCAGATTGTGTTTCAATCCATTCACATAAGCAACCTTAGTGAATTTGATCAGCCCATTGGAGAGAGACCCATATCCTTCAGTTTGGCCAGTAGAATTGTCACCAAACACAACTGTGGGACCATCGGTCTCCACAAAGTTATCCAACAGGTCCTTGGATCCAGTCATGTGTTTTGAACAACCACTGTCCAAATACCACACTTCTTTTCCTAGCGAGGCCTGCAGGATAACATAAGAAGGATTTAGGAAGAATCATGAGCATCCTCACTGATAGTATCGTCAGCAGAGGATGTAAGAGGAAGATGAGCAAAGTCATCATCATTTGACACGAGAGGAAGAGGGGTCTAGGATCAGCATTTGGATCAACTGGGAAATCAACCAGCTGATGAGCAGGAAGCATGTCATGAGTAATCTCTCGTGTGAAGAATTGATCTTCAGAGGTAAAAGTGACAGAGCTTCCAGTGTTTAGAACAACCATGTTAGTGACTTGGCTGTTTTCCCCATATTCAGCCAGTATACTATCACTACCATTGGTAATGATTTCATGAGACTGGGGAAAGGAGATTCGCTGCGCGGCAATGTATTCAGCAATGTTGTCATCAGTGAGAACAACATCTTCACCCAAGCTGATATTAGATTCAGCTGGGGGAGTTCGCTCAGCGATTTCAGAGGAGGGATGAGCGGCGGAAGCTGAGGGTAGATTTGGCTGAATGACTACTTCAGGAGGATTCCTGGAGTCTTTGTCATTGCAGTCAGCAGCGATGTGTCCTCTTTCGCCACATAAATAGCATTTTCTTCCAGCCTTCTGATTTTGAATCAGAAATTCTTTGAGTTGTGAGGACAAGTCGTTGACACGCTCATTCAACTCACAAATCTCATGATTGGAGGAAGAAGTTGATGCTACTGAAGGGGCCATTTTCTTCCTGAACCGAACAGGAAGAGTTTTGGAAACAGGTCCAAGAATGGACTTGCCCTTAGATTGAGCATTTGAAGAAGAAGGGGCATGATTATTCAGAACAACTCGCTGACCTCCTTACTGAGGAGGTCTGACTTGTTGAATAGGTCTGGGTTGCTGAGAACTATGACGACTTAGAGTAACTTGCTGACCTCCTGGCTGAGGAGGTCTAACCTGCTGAACAGGTTTTGTTTGTCGAGGGACAAAAGTTCCCTTTGGGACATGACAGAATTAGGTTGCTGATAACGAGCATCAGCAAACTTAGCTCGTCTATTCATTAAGTGCTCATGCATAACAGCCTTTCTGCCATCAGGAGAAGTATTAGAAAAAGATGAGGGCTGGGACGCAGGGCATTCAGCGACTGCTGAGGGAACGGAATTCTCAGCGGGTTGACTAACAGGCACAGCTCGCTGAGGGGTGTTGTAGTCATATGGGACAGCGACCTTGCTCCTTCTAAAGGGTTCAACGTTGAACCCACCATTGGGCTTAACAGTGAAAACCTTATGAGCAAGAGGCTTGAAACCATCATTTGAAATATTCCCTTCAAATGTTTGGGAAGAGGAATATTGAACACGACCCTCATTTGGCATCATGTCAATAATGGGATTGTTTGGAAAGACAGTCTTAGCAAAGCTAGCTGATGAGCTAGTTTCTGCTTGTGACGAGGAAGTGGAAGTGTTGGGTGAGGGAGACTCATCATTCAGTTCAGAATGATAGTCATTCATGCCTTTAACAAAGTAATGTTTAAGCAATTCCTCATGAGAAGTAAGAGCACTGGAAGGAATCCTCTCTTCAGCAGCAGGTCTCTCGCTGAACATATTGGTGATGACAGCAGCAGTCTCTCGCTGAACATATTGGTGATGACAGCAGCAGTCTCGTAATCACCACCGATTATGGCTTTCATTTGAGCAGGAACCTGCAAGCTGAAGATTTGGTCGTGAAGCCTAGAGGCTTTAGACCAGGAGGTGACTATCTTTTCAAGGTCAGCGACCTGATTTTTAAGCTTCTCATTTGAGATTTGAAGAGTTTAGTTGAGAAGCTTTTGTGATTCAAGCTCAACATGGACATTTCTCAAATCCTTGAGCTTGTCAGTCTTATCACTTAGCTCAGCACTTACTGAGTTAAGTTTAGACTGAAGATCAGCAAGAATAGATTCGACGTACTGAATATCACAAGTAAGAGATTCAAGAATTTTAGGTTTATCCTCTTCAGAGGCAGAGGAAAAAGTGCATACCTTCTTGATTGTGAAATTAACCCACTGACTGGAGCACACTTGATCTTTTGTCAGCGCCTGGTCATCAGCGAGTGCCATAAAGTAGATGGCATCAACAAAGTCCTCGCTGTCAGAAACGTCGGAATCAGCCTAGTCATGTTCTTCAGCAACAAGACCTTTGGCGGGAGCTTTGGCTTCTTCAACATCAGCCATTTTGGCACGAAGCTCATAATACTTCTTTTTGTATTCATCAGCAGGCTTGACTGAAGAGGGCCTCGCTGATGATGAAGAGGGCTTCGCATTCCTTTTGGTAATGGCTTTTACGACCACACCTCCAACATTCTTCTTGAGACTTGTCTACCACTAGTTTTTGGAAATGAGTCGACCTACGACCATTCCATTTTTTAGAATATCGTTTACCAGCGATAAGAGCAAAGTTCATGAAGTCCGAGAACATCTCTTGTCTCTCCTCGAAATCGAGGTCATTGACAAGATCTTGGACGTTAGAGGGGGTAGAATTGCTGATGTCCATGTCAAGATGGACAGGACTAACTTCAGCAGAGACCAGGGCAAGAGGGTCATGAACATTAGAGACACTAGATAAAGAAGAAGAAGAAGTTGAAGCATATGAACCAGCATGCCTCTTAGACTCAGCCTCAGCTCTCAAAGTTTAAGCGAGGGCTCTCTCTTCAAATTGAAGAGTGCCATAGAGTGACTCTAAGTCATGCTCCTTCAGTTGCTTAGTTGTTCTAAGAATTTGCCTTAAGCCTTGCCATTTGATGGGCAAGACGTCAATGAACTTGTAGCATATTTCAAGCGTATTATGCTCTATGCCCACATTTGTCATATCATTCAAAAGGCACTTAAAGCGATTATACGTGCCATCCAGACTCTCATTAGGGAGAGAGAAGAATCCTTCATAGGCACGTTTCAGATCTATTTTCTTGGTAGCAAGAACATCTGCCGTACCATCGAATCTGGTACACAGATTATCCCACACCAATTTAGAAGAAGAAAGTTTGATGACAGATTTCATTATATCATCAGGAAGGGTAGTAATAATGAGATTTCTCAACCGAGCATCCAGATTGACAAGCCTACGCTCGTCATTTGTCCATTGTACTTCAGGAGCATCAGCAGTAGCTCCTGGTGTCCTGGTAACCAGAACCGGTACATATGGCCCTCTGGTTAGAATGGTCATAAGATAGGGTTCAACTCCTACGATGTGTAGGAGCATTCTCTCCTTCCAAGATCCGAAATCATGTGGATCGAATCTGGGTGGGATGGAGACACACCCAAAATCTCTGGTATTAACCAGAGAAGGAACAGAAGACATAATAGTAAGAAAAGAAAAATAGACAGAAGTTTAAAGAAAGTTTTTAGATGCAGAAAATTAAGTACAGAAAGAAAGAAAGATAATCTTGCAAACTTTTACTCAGATCAGATTCGGTGTGTCGAACCACCGCTCTGATACCAACTGAAAGTCCCAAGTTTGCAACGGTTATGTAATTAAACAACTAATGTAAATTACACTAAGAGAGCAAGACAAGAAAGTAAACACGTTTAATCATAAGTAGTATTAATTAAACGGTGAATACATGGTTGGTTTACAAAGAAAGAAAAAAGAAATATTGTTAAGTTTTTGCACACACAAAAACTTAACAATTATACAATTCTACAATGAGAAAAAAGCACACTAAGTGACTATTGTAGAATGAACCAACAGTTTGCGGCTAGGTCAAGAGATGTCTTATATAGGAGAGAAAAGGCATCACATGACAGCCCAATAGATGTTGACACATGAAGGTTGTCAACTATCTATTGGTGTGTAAGACTGGTCTTCAGACATCTCTGTTTGCCATGTTGTTTCTTTCCCAAAACGGCATGAAAGAGAAACACCTTAGTACCATTTTGGTACAAGGTCACATGGCTCCATCTTGATCTTGCAACACGTGTCCTTGGGACCAGTCTTTTTATCTTCATTTTCCCGCCTATATTTGACTTACAACATATGACGGTGAGTCATTGAACTTATCCTTTAACTCGAAGATAATAATGATCGCTGAAGGCTCGCTGATGAAACTTCTCGCTGAGGCTGTCAGCAACTACTTGACTCAGCAAGTAATCTTCAGCGAATCCATGACTCAACACTATTTCTTTGTTAATGATTAGTTAATCTAGTAAAAACCAAAGTGCATACCAGCTGTTTCTTTTGTTTTTTTTTTATATAAAACCAAAATTTATCTCCAATGCATGTTTACTTTTTTATTTTTTTATTAAATCCAAAGTTTAATGTATCATATATATCTATCAATTTCAACAAACCTAATATATCCAAAGTAGAAATTGAGTCTTGCATATGGAATTCTTACAATTATTTTGATGATCAGATTGTTACAACTTACATTAAATATACATGCGTTTAAATGTTAATATTATTATTAAAAGTTTATGTACTAATGACAAAATACATTCAAACCATTTTACCACACAATTCTATCAATTTATACACTTTCACCTCTATTAATAAGTCATTTTATATACTTTTACATACACTTTCACACGAGGAAGTGTTATCAGGAAACAGTAGGGGAACAAGAACCACTTTGTTACTACACAGGATCTCCTCCAACAGGAAACCCGTTGATTCAGGATGTGCATTTTGTTAATTAAGTAGAGCTTTGTCCACCACCGGCCTCTCTAAAGAATTAAGGTCGGACGGAGTGCCCCGAGGAGGGAACCGGTACCGGTCTGGTACCTATTTGAACACCGCCCCGTGGTACCGGTACCGGTTGGGTAGGGAGCAAGGCGGGGAGGGCGGTCCCCGGGTTCGTCTCGCTTGTTTTGACCGTTACAAAAAAATAATAATAATCAAAAATCATTAAACATAGGGGCCCACAACCAACGGTTAGTTTCTCTCTCTCTCCCCCGATTTCTTTTCCTCTTCTTTTTTCTTTCTTTTTCTTTCTTTCTTTTGTTTCTTTTTTTTCTTCTTACTCTTTCTTTTGTTCTTTCTTTTCTTCTTTCTATTATTTTTCTAGCACAAACCCACACATATTACATATAAAACATGGCAAACATGACCGTTTTTTATGCTAAAATGGCGATGTAAAACCACATGCTCAACGACGCCAGGAACAGATCTGAAGTAAACAATGTGATTCAGAGCGTAACTGACAACAAGGCGACTTACATAGCCGAAATCGAACGAAATGAAGCTATAGGTCAGATTCGTAGTGCCGCCGAAAATGAGTATGTTGTATATCTTCGAGGGAAGATCGATTGGCTGGATCAAATTATTTTTAAGCTTACCGCCGCCTCTTCCACGTTAACAGCTACGCTAGACTACGCGGAATACAGGCAAGGCAGTGTCGGTGGTGGTCGGTATGTAGATTATCATACTGACCCGGGGGAGGAGTACGTATCTCCTCAACCCGGCGACGCTACCGGGTCTCCTGAACTTATCGATACAATCATCGCAACGACGGCGACAGTACTGTGGACTCGGACTATTCCGAGTGTTAGCATTATGTAATGTTTTTCTATGATTTTAGTAATATTATATAATGTTTTATGGTTTTAGTAATATTATGTAATGTTTTTTTATTAAATAATAGTTAATAATAATAGTTTTTATTTGAATAAAAATAAATAAAATAAAAAAGGGTGGAGAGGGGCGGGGAGGTATTCCCTGCAATTAGGGAGCGGGCGAGGAGAAGGAAAAAAAGCGAGGACGTACTCTCCCCACCCTAAGATATTGATGACCCCCCCTTAAAATGTGGACATGTGGTCAATTCAAATAACCAAAAAGGGCCACGCTTTGATAAAAAAAAATTACGGCCTATTCTTGTTATGTAAAAGGTATACACCATATATATTGCAAGACTGTTAATAAATGTTAGTAAGCTATTTTCGTAAGCTATCTTCGTAAGCTATTTTCGTAAGCTATCTTCGTAAGCTATTTTCGTAAGCTATTTTCGTAAGCTATCTTCGTAAGCTATTTTCGTATGCTATATTTCGTAAGCTATCTTCGTAAGCTAAGCTATTTTCGTAAGCTATTTTCGTAAGCTATTTTCGTAAGCTATTTTCGTAAGCTATCTTCGTAAGCTATCTTCGTTGCTTATGTTCGTAAGCTATCTTCGTAAGTTATTCGTAAGCTATTTTCGTAAGCTATTTTCGTAAGCTATTTTCGTAAGCTATTTTCGTAAGCTATCTTCGTAAGCTATCTTCGTTGCTTATGATCGTAAGCTATCTTCGTAAGCTATTTCGTAAGCTATTTTCGTAAGCTATTTTCGTAAGCTATCTTCGTAAGCTATTTTCGTAAGCTATTTTCGTAAGCTATCTTCGTAAGCTATTTTCGTTAAGCTTATTTCGTAAGCTATTTCGTAAGCTATTTTCGTAAGCTATTTTCGTAAGCTATTTTCGTAAGCTATCTTCGTAAGCTATCTTCGTTGCTTATGTTCGTAAGCTATCTTCGTAAGTTACTTACGAAGATAGTTTCGTAAGCTATTTTCGTAAGCTATTTTCGTAAGCTATTTTCGTAAGCTATTTTCGTAAGCTATCTTCGTAAGCTATCTTCGTGCTATCTTCGTAGCTATCTTCGTAAGCTTCTTCGTAAGCTATCTTCGTAAGCTATTTTCGTAAGCTATCTTCGTAAGCTATCTTCGTAAGCTATCTTCGTGCTATATCTTCGTAAGCTATTTTCGTAAGCTATTTTCGTAAGCTATTTTCGTAAGCTATTTTCGTAAGCTATCTTCGTAAGCTATCTTCGTTGCTTATGTTCGTAAGCTATCTTCGTAAGTTACTTACGTAAGCTATTTTCGTAAGCTATTTCGTAAGCTATTTTCGTAAGCTATCTTCGTAAGCTTATGTTCGTAAGCTATCTTCGTAAGCTATTTTCGTAAGCTATTTTCGTAAGCTATTTTCGTAAGCTATTTTCGTAAGCTATCTTCGTAAGCTATCTTCGTTGCTTATGTTCGTAAGCTATCTTTCGTAAGCTATTTTCGTAAGCATTTCGTAAGCTATTTTCGTAAGCTATTTTCGTAAGCTATTTTCGTAAGCTATTTTCGTAAGCTATCTTCGTAAGCTATCTTCGTTGCTTATGTTCGTAAGCTATCTTCGTAAGTTACTTACGAAGATAGCTTCGTAAGCTATTTTCGTAAGCTATTTTCGTAAGCTATTTCGTAAGCTATTTTCGTAAGCTATTTTCGTAAGCTATTTCGTAAGCTATTTTCGTAAGCTATTTCGTAAGCTATCTTCGTAAGCTATCTTCGTAAGCTATTTTCGTAAGCTATCTTCGTAAGCTATCTTCGTAAGCTATTTTCGTAAGCTATTTTCGTAAGCTATTTCGTAAGCTATTTTCGTAAGCTATTTTCGTAAGCTATCTTCGTAAGCTATCTTCGTAAGCTATTTTCGTAAGCTATTTTCGTAAGCTATTTTCGTAAGCTATTTTCGTAAGCTATCTTCGTAAGCTATCTTCGTTGCTTATGTTCGTAAGCTATCTTCGTAAGTTTCTTCGTAAGCTATTTTCGTAAGCTATTTTCGTAAGCTATTTTCGTAAGCTATTTTCGTAAGCTATCTTCGTAAGCTATCTTCGTAAGCTATTTTCGTAAGCTATTTCGTAAGCTATTTTCGTAAGCTATCTTTCGTAAGCTATCTTCGTAAGCTATCTTCGTAAGCTATTTTCGTAAGCTATTTTCGTAAGCTATCTTCGTAAGCTATTTTCGTAAGCTATTTTCGTAAGCTATCTTCGTAAGCTATCTTCGTTGCTTATGTTCGTAAGCTATTTCGTAAGTTACTTTCGTAAGCTATTTTCGTAAGCTATTTTCGTAAGCTATCTTCGTAAGCTATCTTCGTTGCTATCTTCGTAAGCTTACTTTCGTAAGCTTTATCTTCGTAAGCTATTTTCGTAAGCTATTTTCGTAAGCTATCTTCGTAACCTATCTTCGTTGCTTATGTTCGTAAGCTATCTTCGTAAGCTTCTTCGAAGCTATAGTTCAACTATCTTCGTAAGCTATTTTCGTAAGCTATTTTCGTAAGCTATCTTCGTAAGCTATCTTCGTAAGCTATCTTCGTTGCTATTTTCGTAAGCTATTTTCGTAAGTTATCTTCGTAACCTATTTTCGTAAGCTATTTTCGTAAGCTATCTTCGTAAGCTATCTTCGTAAGCTATCTTCGTTGCTTATGTTCGTAAGCTATCTTCGTAAGTTCTTCGTAAGCTATTTTCGTAAGCTATTTTCGTAAGCTATTTTCGTAAGCTATTTTCGTAAGCTATTTTCGTAAGCTATTTTCGTAAGCTATTTTCGTAAGCTATCTTCGTAAGCTATCTTCGTAGCTATCTTCGTAAGCTATCTTCGTAAGCTATTTTCGTAAGCTATTTTCGTAAGCTATTTTTGTAAGCTATCTTCGTAAGCTATCTTCGTTGCTTATGTTCGTAAGCTATCTTCGTAAGCTATTTTCGTTAAGCTATTTTCGTAAGCTATCTTCGTAAGCTATTTTCGTAAGCTATCTTCGTAAGCTATCTTCGTAAGCTTCTTGAACTTTATCTTCGTAAGCTATTTTCGTAAGCTATTTTCGTAAGCTATTTTCGTAAGCTATCTTCGTAAGCTATCTTCGTTGCTTATGTTCGTAAGCTATCTTCGTAAGTTACTTACGAAGATAGTTAACTACTTACGAAATTACTTTTATTACGAAGTTAATTAACTTCTTACGAAGTTAATAACTTCTTACGAAGATAATCACTACTAACGAGATAATCACTACTAATTAACACTTAGTATATTAATTCTGCCCAAAGGTGATTTAATATGTTTTGTGTAGCAAAGGGATTCTTTTCATGCCTAAAATACACGATTCTTAATTTTGTGCCCAAAGGTCAAATGTGATTCTCATGTTGCGCTCTTTTCTCTTTTGCATAATTAACACTTAGTATATTAATTCTGCCCAAAGGTGATTTAATATGTTTTGTGTAGCAAAGGGATTCTTTTCATGCCTAAAATACACGATTCTTAATTTTGTGCCCAAAGGTCAAAAGATAAGCGTTGTGTTGCATGACCTAATGCTCATGTTTGCTTAGATCTTAGTTACTTCTGCCCAAAGGTGATTTAATATGTTTTGTGTAGCAAAGGGATTCTTTTCATGCCTAAAATACACGATTCTTAATTTTGTGCCCAAAGGTCAAAAGATAAGCGTTGTGTTGCATGACCTAATGCTCATGTTTGCTTAGATCTTAGTTACTTCTGCCCAAAGGTGATTTAATATGTTTTGTGTAGCAAAGGGATTCTTTTCATGCCTAAAATACACGATTCTTAATTTTGTGCCCAAAGGTCAAAAGATAAGCGTTGTGTTGCATGACCTAATGCTCATGTTTGCTTAGATCTTAGTTACTTCTGCCCAAAGGTGATTTAATATGTTTTGTGTAGCAAAGGGATTCTTTTCATGCCTAAAATACACGATTCTTAATTTTGTGCCCAAAGGTCAAAAGATAAGCGTTGTGTTGCATGACCTAATGCTCATGTTTGCTTAGATCTTAGTTACTTCTGCCCAAAGGTGATTTAATATGTTTTGTGTAGCAAAGGGATTCTTTTCATGCCTAAAATACACGATTCTTAATTTTGTGCCCAAAGGTCAAAAGATAAGCGTTGTGTTGCATGACCTAATGCTCATGTTTGCTTAGATCTTAGTTACTTCTGCCCAAAGGTGATTTAATATGTTTTGTGTAGCAAAGGGATTCTTTTCATGCCTAAAATACACGATTCTTAATTTTGTGCCCAAAGGTCAAAAGATAAGCGTTGTGTTGCATGACCTAATGCTCATGTTTGCTTAGATCTTAGTTACTTCTGCCCAAAGGTGATTTAATATGTTTTGTGTAGCAAAGGGATTCTTTTCATGCCTAAAATACACGATTCTTAATTTTGTGCCCAAAGGTCAAAAGATAAGCGTTGTGTTGCATGACCTAATGCTCATGTTTGCTTAGATCTTAGTTACTTCTGCCCAAAGGTGATTTAATATGTTTTGTGTAGCAAAGGGATTCTTTTCATGCCTAAAATACACGATTCTTAATTTTGTGCCCAAAGGTCAAAAGATAAGCGTTGTGTTGCATGACCTAATGCTCATGTTTGCTTAGATCTTAGTTACTTCTGCCCAAAGGTGATTTAATATGTTTTGTGTAGCAAAGGGATTCTTTTCATGCCTAAAATACACGATTCTTAATTTTGTGCCCAAAGGTCAAAAGATAAGCGTTGTGTTGCATGACCTAATGCTCATGTTTGCTTAGATCTTAGTTACTTCTGCCCAAAGGTGATTTAATATGTTTTGTGTAGCAAAGGGATTCTTTTCATGCCTAAAATACACGATTCTTAATTTTGTGCCCAAAGGTCAAATGTGATTCTCATGTTGCGCTCTTTTCTCTTTTGCATAATTAACACTTAGTATATTAATTCTGCCCAAAGGTGATTTAATATGTTTTGTGTAGCAAAGGGATTCTTTTCATGCCTAAAATACACGATTCTTAATTTTGTGCCCAAAGGTCAAAAGATAAGCGTTGTGTTGCATGACCTAATGCTCATGTTTGCTTAGATCTTAGTTACTTCTGCCCAAAGGTGATGTAACATCTAAGTAGAGCCTTACTTTAGCTTATTGTTTTGGTGTTTACAATAGGCTTACTTATCACTAGCTTCATTAGTATAATGGTTTTAGTCTCATTACCTTTTGAAATCTAATTATGTTGCTATAAGGAACATTATTATTAGCCCTTAGTTAGTTTTAGGCATTACTTTAGTTCCCTTACTTTTATAGACATTACTTAGTTTGCCTTATATAGCTAATCATGTCACTATAATTTCATTACTATTAAGCCTACTTATTTTAGGCATTACTATTATAATCTTCTATTGCTTGTATCATAAATTAATATCCTCCTTATTTCCACTGAAGTACCTAACTTAGGCATTGAGCCACTTACTGATGCAAACTTTGCTTTATGAAAGGATTAATTACCTCTAATTCTGTAGATGATAGACCTTGACTATGTCATTCACCATAATGAACCCACTGCTTTACTGCTAACTCTTCCGCAGCTCAGAAAGCGAATTTTTAATAAAGTGGGATAGGGCGAATCACTTGTCAATAATGATGGTCAGAAACTTCATCAATCATAGTTTCCGAGGGAATGTATAAGGCGTTTGCAAGTAGCTTAAATACAAAGGAAATAGCAGTGCTTGTGAACACATAATGTAAATGACTGACATGACTCATAAGCTTAAGAGTCCAAAAAATGGAAGTCTATGACAATTTTCTTTTGCATTTTAATGACCTCATTGCTTGCTCATTTCGACTCCTTCAAAATTAATTTTAGCGCTATGAAGGATAAATGGTTGATGAGTGAACTAATAGCAATGTGTGTGCAAGAAAATGGTCGCCTTAAGTTGGGCCAACCTTAAGTTGTTCATCTTAGTACCACTGCTAATTCCATTAAGAGGAAAGATAAAAACAGTAATAAAAAAACTGCAAATAAAGTTCAAAGGCTAATCATGGTGCTACTACCTCTAGCATTAAGTCCTTGACAAGCAATCCTAACTGCAAATTATGATTGCCCTAAAATCAAGGAGTAGCTAGCTAAGAAAGGTAACTTAATTTTTGTAATATTTGATTCTTTTATGCTTGATGTACTTATCAATACATGTGTGAGTGATTCTAGTTTTATACAAGGATTCCATGCAATCTAGAAACTATCAAATGACCAGAGAAAGCCTAGAGTTGGAAGGGTTGATCTCTTATATGTCGAAACCATGGAGACTTATGATTTACATATAAACAATGGAAAGTGTATTAGACTAGTAGATACCTTATGTGTATCGAGAATTTCTCGAAACCTTGTATCTGTTTTTTTTTTGTCTAAGACCTTGAAGGTTATGTAATAATTCATGGTTATGACGAGATTGCCATTACTCATAATAATGCATTACGTGGTCCTAGTTTCTTGAATGGAATGTTGTATAAGTTAGAACTAGATCATAATTTCTCACAGTCTTTGTTGTCTCCTGATATTGATGACATAACTAAAACAAAGACAAAATCACCTAAATAATTAGAGAATTCCTCCATAATGTGGCATAAATATCTTAGCCACATATCACGAGTTCGCGTGATGCGACTCATAAAGGATGAAATATTACATTCTCTTGACTTTAGTGATTTTGAAACATGTATTTACTGCCTCTAAGGTGAGATGGCTAAAGGGAATAAGAAAGGAGCTACTAAAAGTTCCAACTTGTTGGAAATAATTCACTCTGACGTTAAGTGGCCCCTATCCCGCATTCATTTCAGGACATGCATCATTTATTACATTCATTAACGATTATTCACGTTATATGCACCTAAATCTGATCTGAACCCTTAGAGACTTTTATTGATCTTAAACCTTTGGTTTAAAACAAACTTGATCGTAAAAATAAAAGTTGTGAGATCAGATAAAGAAGGTAAGTATTATGGTAGACATACTGATATTGGTGAAGCTCATGGTCTTTTTCCATAACTTTTGAAAGGAACAAGACATAAGTAACCAATACACCATGTCAGGTTCTCCTCAACAAAATGTTATGTTGCTAAAAGGAGAAATAGAACCTTAATGAACATGGTGAAGAGTATGCCTTTTCAACACTAACTTACCAACTTTCCTTTGGACTAAGGCTTTAAAACAGCTTTTCATATACTCAATATAAGTTCCATTAGAATCTGTCCCTAACAGTCCTGGACAGAAAGGAATCTGAGTCTAAAATATATGAAAGTATGAGGCTGTCATGCCGAAGCATAAGTCTGTAACCCTAACTTAAAGAAACTGGATCCTAAATCCCTTACATGTTTCTTTATCGGTTATTAGTTTTACTGTCTTTTCTACACTACTAGCATTATTGACACGCATCATGCCACGTTTCAAAGACTAAGAGATCAGTGGGAGCACGACAAATCATAACTTAAGATTTGCTATAAGTACAAGAAGCGGGGGAACCACTCGTCGGTTATTATTACTCCTCCGATAACTCCTCTTGTACTCAACGCTGCTCCTAAACTCACTGATCCACCTTCTCCAAATCAGAATCCTAATCCTCCTAATTATGATACTACTAATGATAAAGCATCTTATTAAATAATGCTAAAGCAAAGCATCTTACTATTAATGCTATTAATGCTAAAGCATCTTCCTTACTCAACCTGAAAATCAACTCAGGAGATCATCTAGGTCACGCAAGGCCATAACTTTTGATGATTTCATAACTTATTTAACTGAAGTTGAGGACATTGGAAAGCTTACTGATCCTACCTCTTATTAAGAAGCCATTATTAGCGATCAGGCCACATAGTGGAATGAAGCTGTAATTTGAAAGCTCAATTCCATATAGCATAATGACGTTTGGGACTTGGTTGAATTTCTTGAAGAATCCAAACCTATAAGTTGTAAATGGATCTTCAAAACCAAATTAGACCCGAAAGGAAACGTCAAACGCTATAAGGCCATAACTAGTTGCGAAAGGGTTTTACTCAAAAGGAAGGAATTGATTATCAAGAGACCTTATCTCCTGTCTCATAAAGATTCCTTAAGGATTGTCATGACATTAGTAGCTCATTATGATTTAGAGTTACATCAGATGGATGTCAAAACCACTTTCCTGAATGGAAACTTGCAATAAGACGTATACATGTGAACCTATAATTCCAGAAGGTAAATGGCACATGGTCTGCAAGTTGAATAAGTCCATATACGGGTTGAAGCAAGCATCACTTAAAATGGTACCTTAAGTTTAATAAAGTCATAAAAGGACAAGACTTTCTAAAGAATCAAGTGGATCTTTGCACCTATCTCAAGATCAGTGGGAGTAAATTTACAATCCTTGTTTTGCACATGGATGATATTCTTGCAAGTAACAACTTGGATATGTTGCATGAGTCGAAGCGTTTATTTTTTCGCAGAATGTCGACATAAAAGATCTCCGTGATGCCTCTTATGTTATAGGTATCGAAATACATCGAGATAGGCGTAATGATGTTCTGGTTCTTTCTCAAAAGACTTATATTGAACACATCTTAGAACGCCATAACATGCAGCACTACACACCCACTATAACTCTAGTAGTAAAAGGAGACGTATGTGATTGTTTCCAAAGTCCAATCATTGAGATAAAATAGGAGCAAATGAGGATGATACCTTACTTATAAGTAGTTGGGAGCATTATGTACGCTCAGGTCTGTACTCATCAAGATATCGCTTATATCGCCGGTATGCTTGGGAGTTACTTATCTAATCCCGAATTAGCACACTGGAAAGCGGCTAAAAGGTTTTACGATATCTGCTAAGGACCAAAGACTACACATTAACTTATAGAAGAGGTGACAACTTAGAAGTAGTAGGATGTTTTAATTCCAATAAGAAATCTACTTCTGAATGTATATATTTATGGTTAGTTGGCAAACCTATCTTTTGACGGAGTCATAAGTAGAAACTGACTGCAACGTCTACCATGATGTCTGAACGTTCATAATTTCATGTCATGGGATGTTGTTAAAGAACTTAGTCAGTGGACTCGAAAATCGTCAACTTTATTTATAGACCATTGAAGCTTTACTGTGATAACTCAGCTACCGTAACTTGCTTGAACAGTAACAGTTCAACTGGCGCTGAGATGTATCTTGATACAAAGTTTCTGTTTGTATGTAAACAGATTGAGGAAAATGTTCTTTGTATTGAGTACATAAGTACACATAAGATGCTACTGGATCCAATGACCGAAGGTCTTCCTCCTAAAAATCTTCGTAGGATACGTATCGAAGATGAGGCTTACTAAAGGACTTATTATGATAGCATATTGTACTTTTACTGGTCATTATTATTATTATTATGTTAATGAAAATTTTCCTCCTTATTCAGATTTTGTTTGTCTATTAGTTACACTTCGAGCTCATAACAGTGTAAAGACATTATGCAACAAAATTTGTCTCAGTCAATTGATCATTGCTTATTGGTTTTAAATTTGAGTCATAGTTTGACTAGTGGGGGTCCTGAGTTGATGTTCTTCTCTACGACTGTACTTATTGGCTATGATTTCGGTTTAAAACGAAATGAGTATTATCCCGGCCGGACTTATTAAATGCTCATAGATAAATGATCGCTTGGTCAAGTGGGAGAATGTTGGAACCACGTTAGTGTGACCGTCACTGATCATCTATCCTTCCTGATATGATAATTGACGATAACTGAAATCCCTATGTCTAGTAAATATTCGATGGACGTATTTACTCTTAAAGACGTATTATAGGGTTTCCCATTAGGTGATTGGACTTAAGAGGACTAATGAGGCACGAATTAAACACCAGAGGGACTAAAATGTGAAAATACTCTCCTTATATAAATAGAGAGTAATTGACCTAATTTTAGGTTAATCACTCATAATTTCACAGCCTCCCCAAAACAAATTCGTCCATCATCCTCTGATGAATTCCTTAATCATGAATTCATCAATCCATCCTAAATCAATCATCTTGTTATGGGAACCCGAAATCAATAGCAATCATGCTTTATGCTGTTACAGGTTCCACAGGACGATCTGGATTCCCCGGTACGTGTTTATTACGAATTGAATCATGTTATATTCCAACATAATGTACATATACATTGATAATAATTAATTATGCAGTATGGATCTTGATTTTCACTTGCTTATTATTTACTTTATATTCAAATTCAAGATTTACGATTCTAAGAACTCCAGAAAGATGAATAAGAATTACTCATATTGAGTTTTTATGAGATTGAAATGGATAAATATTGCAAGCTCAGTTTTTAGACTCGAGCTTGAGTTTGATCGAGCTCCATAAAAATTTTACTCAAACAGGCCGAACTCATGTACGAGCTCAGAGAATTCCATAAATGCTCAATTCATTAACAAGCCTAATTTCCGCGTTGTTTTGCCCGACTTGGACATAGCAACAGTGTGTCGGACATGAGCACTACTAAAGTGAGGACAAGAGGAGCTAGTGCCCCCTGAAAATTTATATTTTGTAACGATTTTTTAAAACTTTCGATCCTATGAATTTTTAAATTTTGCCCATTTAAAAAAAATAAATTCTGATAGATATTTTGATTTTGCCCTCTCTTTGATTTATTTTTGGTACCGCCCATAGACTGTCGGATCGGTGTTACTGGAAATATAGTGGAGCATTATTTGATGGATTGTGACATCCGGTTTCAATATAATTATCATTAGTGTATATTTTCGATGTGACAACTTTTTTATGTGATTTGAAGATCCATTATAAGCACAATACTCAATTCTATACTCGATTCTATGAAAATGCGTATATGGAATATAAAGGGTCATACGTGTATTAGAAGGGACATTACCAATTTAATCAAACATGGGTCTGCTCTAGTTGAACATTATCATCTCCATTATTCAAAGCTTCATAATCACCAAGGTAGTCCTCTAGTAAATCACCCAAGCTTGATTTGTTAATGTTCTCATAGTGATACGACTTGCAAGCGAGGTAGAGAATTGTTTGAGCGACAAGGCCAAAGAGAAACAGTATCATAAGCGCCACAAAACAGAAAAGACCAAACCCTACCCTCCTCCAAACTCCCAACGCGTGCCCATACACAACGAATAGTTCAAATATAATTTGAATGGCAAAAAATGATAAATGGAGCTTAGTGAAAACAACAATCGCTACCCATCGCTTCCCTTTAATTAAATCCTTGCTTTTCATCATAGCTTTAACACCATAAGAGCTATCTAAAACAGAAACAACACAAGCCATTTGCCAAATAATACTTATGTAAACAAACCCCATGAAGTAGAGAATCAACATAACATGAAATACCACGACACCAAATGTGTTATCAGGAAAATGTACCATGTACAAAATTAGTATTAAGATTGATAGAAGGTTATAAATAAGATAAATCACAAACGCGCACAAAAATGTGACAAATAGTCTTTTCCAGACCTTTGGGACGACATTCAAGACACTAGTAAATGTCAGATTACGCGATGTGTATATGCAAGCAGTCGTATAAATGACTGCAGAAGTGGATAGAAGTGAAAAGACAATGAGAAAGGTGAAATAGGTGGTTTTGAGTAGCCAATATATGATCCATTCAGATCTTAAGGCATCCGTAAGTTTGCTATATCGAAGGGTTCCAGGTTTGGTTATGTGTTTTTGAAAATCTGTTTGCATAATTTTTCTTGAAATAAGATTAGAGACTTCCATGTGAGCTAGAAAGATAATGGCTAGTGGGAGGATAAAGGTTAAGGTGATTTGAGTGAAGATCTTTCTCCATGAGATGATGGTTTTGATAGTTTCTTTGTAGATGCCAAATAGGCCTAAGAATTGCATTTCTTCTTGTGGTTTATCCATGCTCAATGCTGTCGACTAAGAGTAGTTTGGTTTCAAATAGGGAATATATTTAAATTAACCTTCAGGAACATTGTTTATATGTTTATAACAACTATGTTACAGTTTATATTCTTTGAAAAAGCTAAGTAGTGTTCATAGGAATTGATGTCGAAATTAAAATATTATTTTTGTTTCTTAGTGTAACTATTACATGAGAGAATATGAATGCATCTTTGTAAGACTATCCAGAAAGGCTTCCTTTTAAGGTTTTTCATAAGGGTATCTCGCGACACATGGCAGTACAATCAGCAAAGGGCGTTCCTTGCTTTTTGTGAGAGCAAGGCTTCCCTTTAAGGCATGAAGTGGTGTCCAAAATCTCACGCCTCCCTTCTTTCTCTCTCCAGAACGCCCCCTTGGGGCAATGTGCGGGGGGTCCCAGGGCGTTTTCGCGGGTGAAAATGGCAAATTAACGTCTTGCTCCTGATAGCCTAAGGGGTTGTCATGCCATACTCCATTTTTGATATCTCATTTTCAATTAACCTTTTTATATCCCCAACTTTTTTATCTTTTTTTTTAAATCTCATTTCATAATTTTGTTAGCATTGCATACCACACCGGATCTAATCCCCGATAATTTTTATATTTGTTCAAATTTTAATCTAAGATTCCATTAAAATTAAAAAGATATACTAAAATAAAATATGTTAAAAACATTAAAAACTTTAGTATTAAATTAAAACCAAAGTAATTAAAACTAAATTAAGAACAAAAATCTTTAGAACTAAATTAAAATTTATTAATTTTAAAGGTCAACAAGATTCCAAATAGTTCTTTCAGCGGTCTTTCTTATATTCCAAAGAGGCGACAACATCGTAAATTTTTAAACCGATTTGTACGGAGGGGAGTGTGATTGTCGACGTAGTATCGCCGGTCAGAGGTTGTGTGATTTGACTACCGTTACTTTGCAAAGCTTTAAATGGTATCCTTTCTATTAATGAATCACTTTGTGTGACATCGTCTGTACGAACTTTCGATACTTTGTTATTCTCTCTATGTGATTCGTAATATCGTTTATTCGTCTCTATTCGTTTTTGAGATGACGCGGATGCATTTGATTTAGAAACATCATTAATCGGTTTTGGTTGTCCATTAGTCATTGTGAATTATTAAATACCTTGTAAATTAAATAAAACATTTATAAGCCATTTGCTATTATTGGTTTTGGGTAATAACCTAACAAACAAAATCATAAAAATGACAAAAAGAAGTGATTGTGGACCAAACCGCATGTATGATGTAGACTCCGGCTAAGGGGGCATCGATCGTGGAGAGATGGTTGAGGTTTTAGGGTTTGTTGGCGATTCCCCAAAGGTAGGGTAATGCCTTTTTACGCCAAAGGATTTATTAGGGTTTATATGTGTGTGTGCGGCTGATTTAGTGATCATGCCGATTGAATGAGGGTTACCTCTCCTTATATAGGAGAGGGTAATCTTGAGGAGGAAGTTAGGGTTTTAACCCTAGTTAGGATTTTGGCATATCTAGGATATATATAATTATCCGATTTACTTGTCATCTTTATCCTTTTATAATTGGGATATGATTTACTATAATTTAGGAAAGGATTTAGGCTTATCCTTAACCATTTATTTATTATTAACACTTCCGGGCATAAGCCCTTCGTGTAGGTGCTTCGTGCAGAGTGCCCTTCGTACAGTGATACGAAGGGGTACACCATCAAGAAGCAATACACATTTCATTAACACATTCCTTAAATAAACAAATTTCACCAATTTTTGTTGTAAACACAACACTTAAATACAAAGGATACAACATGCCAAACATGCCAAACACAAATCACCAACAATACATAATATTCAACAAGTTAACTCCAACCACACTAAATAGTTTCAACAAAAAGACGACTAGGATAACAACACATAAAGTAAAACTCTCATGGCTCGGGCATATATGGTAGGTAGGTAATCGTGCTCAATTCCGTAGACTTTAAAATATTAACTGAAATAACAAATAAAATATAACATCAATTAAATTACACCATTCTATATAAATTTATTTTAAAAAGTTCATGTATAAAGCATAACGTACTGTCTACTCGGCGGACCAACTTGACACGGGATACATATATGATTGACTTTCGTTGTATGGCTCTAATGATATCAATGACGACATTGGTAAACTCGAACTCGGAATGAAACAATTTTATTATGTGACCGCTGTAGATAACGATTTTGTGTTACAAATCACTTTAAAGGTTAGAAATCACTTTAAAGAAATATTATGTGACCGCTGTAGATAACGATTTTGTGTTAGAAATCACTTTAAAGGAAAAATATTAATAATATATGTTAATAACATAGGTAACTTTACGAATTATCTTGAAGAGTTAGTTCTAAAGACCTATGATTTCGTATACCGGATATTATTCTTCCAACCACATCTACAATTAACCAAATTGTGTAGACTAATATTATATATACATTACATAAGTAACTTTTGTAATTACTTAATTAGAAATATATAGAGGCAAAGATTTTAGATGTACCAACGATAACTTTCTGAGGCCTCTTGTCATGCTTCAGTGTTTTAATGGAAGGCATTCATGGATATAAATTAAAACTGAAAGTCCCAAGTTTGCAACGATTATGTAATTAAACAACTAATGTAAATTACACTAAGAAAGCAAGACAAGAAAGTAAACACGTTTAATCATAAGTAGTATTCATTAAACGGTGAATACATGGTTGATTTACAAAGAAAGAAAAAAAAATATTGTTAAGTTTTTGCACACACGAAAACTTAACAATTATACAATTTTACAATGAGAGAAAAACACACTAAGTGACTATTGTAGAATGAACCAACGACTTTGCGGCTAGGTCAAGTGATGCTTTATATAGGGGAGAAAAGACATCACATGACAACCCAATAGATGTTGACACATGAAGGTTGTCAACTATCTATTGGTGTGTAAGACTGGTCTTCAGACATCTCTGTTTGCCATCTTGTTTCTTTCCCAAAATGACATGAAAGAGAAACACCTTAGTACCAAAATGGTACAAGGTCACATGTCTTCATCTTGATCTATCAACACATGTCCCTGGGGACCAGCCTTCTTATCTTCATTTTCCCGCCCATATTTGACTTACAAGACATGGCGGTGAGTCATTGAACTTATCCTTTAACTCGAAGATAATGATCGCTGAGAGCTCGCTGAAGAAGCCTCTCGCTGAGTCTTTCAGCGAGTACTTGACTCAGCAAGTAATCTTCAGCGAATCCATGACTCAACAATCTCCCCCTATTCGCTGAGGAGACTTTGCTGAGTAAAGTCGCTTTACAAGAATTTAGAAATTGAGATGAGGGAATGCTGATATTATATATATGACAAACACCTTTACAATAAGCAGCATTACAAAGATTACAAGACTACTTAATCCCATTGGGATTCTTGCTTGGCCTTGATAAATGCTCTATCTTGTTGTCTTTCAGGCTTCAGCAACTCTTGATCAATCAGTCTTATAAACTCTGGATCATTGGAAGACTGAGCACAATACTTCCTTATTTTCAAAAGAAAGGCAGAAGGAGCAATTCCAATTTCATTGGTCCTAAAGAAGAGTTCATGACTATGGACATTGCAAAAACAGAAACCTCTCAGCTTCTCATCATATGTACCTTCCATGAAAAGAGTTCTGGAAGGCATTTTCAAGTTTAGCAGCGGCTCCTCATCTATATCAGTTTTGGGAACCATTCTGAGTACAGTGGGGAGACGAGAGACTTGGGATCCAGACGCTGATCTCTTTGATCCAACTCTGGGTTGCTGAGGAGGAGGGAAGGGATGTCTTGCAGCGCTGAGCAAAGAGTCTATGACTTTGTATTTTTGTTCCATTTTGCGAATAAGCTTTATCTGCTCACCTGCCATCTTGATCAGCGGTTCATAACTTACAGCTGTCTTATCCTTGATCAGCTTGTAAATTTCGATCCATTCAGTTGGCCCAAGTGTATCCTTAGTAACATTTTTCAGCATATACAACTTGGGCACTCCTTTTCTTTGTAGGGAAAGATTCATCCCTTGTTGGGTTAGCGAGACCCTGACCGACGTGATCTCTTCTTTCCTTTGCCTTACCTCTCTTGATTCGAGGTAGGTCGTCTGTCCTTCTTCAAAAGTTTTTGTTCTTTTGGCAAAGAACTTTTCTTCATTCTTTTTCAAGACTGCCAATCTACCAGATTGCTGAGCCAACCTCTTTGTCTCATCATCAGCATCTTTAAGTTCATCACCAACAACTTGCTCACTTATAAACTTCTAAGACAGCTCCTCTTCTTTCTTCTTACTGTTGAGTCATGGATTCGCTGAAGATTACTTGCTGAGTCAAGTAGTCGCTGACAGCCTCAGCGAGAGGTTTCATCAGCGAGCCTTCAGCGATCACTATTATCTTCAAGTTAAAGGATAAGTTCAATGACTCACCGCCATGTATTGTAAGTCAAATATGGGCGGGAAAATGAAGATAAGAAGACTGGTCCCCAAGGACACGTGTTGGAAGATCAGATTGAAGACAAGTGACCT